>JAMZEH010000093.1:210000-365000 GCA_024699665.1 Ostrea denselamellosa
TAGTAAAAATCTGGTACTGTATGAAATGTTTTTGAAATTTGTATCCGGCAAAAAATATTCCGCCAAAATTATTGGCATACATATGACCAGGCAGGCAAAACACGAAATTTTACTCCCGCTAAGAAAACCCGCCATACGGTAAATCATTTCGTTTGTATGTTTGTCCATAATTATTCATTATCCACAATAATTCATTTTATCATATGAATGAATAATTCCGTGCTTTCTGATTCGTTGGGATTCCGCAAAATAGAAAAAAAAATAATAAAAGGAACGTTCTTTTATATTTGAACATTCCAAAATCGCGACAAAAATAAATAGAAATTTCCGAAAATGGCAGGATTGGTAATTGTTGGTTGTCCAAAACTTGCGTCTCTAATCACATTCGACTAGGTCTTGCACTCTACATGTAAATAAAAATGGCTGACCAAATAGTGTTTGCTAAGCTCTAGTAGCCATTTTCGATGTTTTAAATTGTACAGCCATATGAGAAACAAACACTCTCTAATCATTATCAATGTGGTCTTGCATTCTAGCTGTAAACAAAGATGATCGACCATTGAGGTATCGTTTCGTGCGCTCTTGTAGCCGATTTCAATGTTTTGAATTATTCAACTAGAAGTACAATATGCAATATATAGGAAGAAAATCAGCTCTGAGGAATATTTCAAACATCAAATTAACCAGATTTACTATTAACATCAAGCATTAAAGAAAATCTATATACACTGAATAATTCTACTGCGCACATTTTCTCGTTATCATCTTATAAAGAACCTCCTGTGTTTTACTACAAAATTTACTGAATATTAAGACAATAAAAGTTAAACGTACCCTCTGATGAAAATGCTATAGACGGTTTCATTATACCGTTATACGTAACTTAAACGGATACTTGGGATTTTAATTGTTTGTGTAAGTTTTCTAATTAGTACCGGTAAATAAATCATATATACATTAAGGTTCACCTTACCAAACAGATAGTGTAAAATACTTACAAATACAAAGACATTGCAATAGTCCGCGGTACACAGAATTCATTCCATCAAACACAGCTACATAATGCCGATAACAAAGTGTTACAAACGATACTTACTTCCGGAATGGTAACGAAGATGTTCATTTGGAGCCCCGGGGGAATTAGGCTGAGCGGAAGTGACGTAATATAACGCACACGTAAAGAATTAAATTTGGGTGCATAGTGTTGACACTTCTTGCGTATTTTCCTCCCATTTATTACATTATATAACTCAAGGGGGGGGGGGGGGGGGGGGGGGGGTCGTGAAAAATATCATCCAAATGAAGATGGATTGATGAATCATCCATGAATGGAGGCATAATCTGCATATCTAAAACATTTCATTCCAAACGAAAACAATTAAGAATCTTCGCCAATTATTTAATAGGTCAACTTAATTGTTCGTTTTTGTTGTTTGTTTGTTTGTTGTTGTTGTTTTTTTGTTGTTGTTGTATTGTTTACTGTTTGGTTTTTTTTGTTTGGTTTTTTTGTTTGTTTGTTTGCTTGTTTTTTGGGTTTTTTCATGTTTGTTTTTGGTTTTTGGTTTTTGGTTTTTGTTTTTTTAGTTTGTTTTTTTTGGGTTTTTTTTTTTTTTTTTTTTCTTTTGGTTTTTTTGCCACTAAGGACCGCGACACATTTAGTGTATCTTATACAGCATAAAAACATTAGAAAGATAGATAGAGAGAGGGATAAATATATATGTAAGTCCATTTCGGATAATGTACAGTCAATTATGCCGTTAATGAATTTTAAAAGTTGAACAAAGAAAGATGACTACCAACTCATTCTATATCACACCTCATATCAACACGAAGACTATTACGAGTAAAAGTGGTCGCCCGCGTGGCGCAGTGGTTAGAGCGTCGGGCTCAAAGATCTGATGATCCTTGAGTCGGGGGTTCGAATCCCACTGTGGGACGTGGGGTGCCGGTCTTTCGGATGAGACCGTATAAACCGTGTCGCAGTAGGTGTGGCACGATAAAGATCCCTCCCTGCTCAAAGGCCCTGAGTGCCGAGCATAGGCCTAAATTTGCAGCCCTGTCACCGGTAATGGTGACAGACGCCGGATAGCTGAAAAATTGCTCAGGCGGCTATAAACAAACAAACAAACAAACAAAACTAGTAAAAGTGTAATATTGGAAATAATGTAGAAATGTGGTATAAAAAACGAAATATAAAGTAATCAGAAACAAAGATTGCATTTTTTAAAATCATTTCAAATTTTCATGTATTTGTTCCTTTGAAGCATGAAAATACATCTCCATTGAAGAAAAAAAATGAACTTTGAGATCAAGACTACGTTACTAAGTAACTGGACCTATATGCTAACCAGGAAACCCACGGTCAGTTGAAGGTAGCAGAACTATCTCTAGAGAGCTCTACAACAACTATCCATAAAAAAGACTCCTGAAATGTATGTCCTGCATTCAAACATTTTTGGAATTACATGTACGATGGATAAATATTCTGTAACTTGTGTCGATTTAAATCCACAGTTATTAACTGAATGCTCAAAATCTTCCTGTAAAATATTTTTGGGATATATATATACAGAATGTATTATTATGGACTAAAACACTTTTTTCACCCGTTTATCATTAAATTTATATCTTCTTTCCACAATTTTCTAGCATCTCTTGGGGTTTTTTTTAAGTCTTGAAATGTCATCTGTTAGGGTTTATTCCAAATTGAATTATACATTCTTTTTTAACACAGTGCTGAGTATGGCAAATAGCACAGTGTATCTATTAGATCTGAAATAACTCTCTTTTAATATTTTTGTGAGGAGATGACTTCATATTACTTAAACTATGAATAATAAAGATGATCTAAACCAAGTTTGAGGCAGAAATCAAAAGACAAACAAACATAGAGTGAAAAAAATATGTATAAAAATCAGACAGACTCTAACAAAAACACAGACAGACAGAAACAGACAATAACAAAATAACAGACAGATAGTAACAAAATAACAGACAGAAACAGACAATAACAAAAACACAGACAGAAACAGACAATAACAAAATAACAGACAGAAACAGACAATAACAAAATAACAGACAGAAACAGATAATAACAAAATAACAGACAGAAACAGACAATAACAAAATAACAGGCAGAAACAGACAATAACAAAATAACAGACAGAAACAGACAATAACAAAATAACAGACAGAACAGACAATAACAAAATAACAGACAGAAACAGACAATAACAAAATAACAGACAGAAACAGACAATAACAAAATAACAGACAGAAACAGACAATAACAAAATAACAGACAGAAACAGACAATAACAAAATAACAGACAGAACAGACAATAACAAAATAACAGACAGAAACAGACAATAACAAAATAACAGACAGAAACAGACAATAACAAAATAACAGACAGAAACAAAATAATAGACAGACAAGCAGATAATAAAAAATAACAGACAGATAGTAACAAAATAACAGACGGTAACAAGGTATCAGACAGTAACAGACGATAATAAAATAACAGACAGACAAGCAAATGATAAAAAATAACAAACAGATAGTAACAAAACAACAGACGGTAACAAGGTATCAGACAGTAACAGACGATAATAAAATAACAGACAAACAGACAGTAACATATTTTTGATAGTAGTAGTCAATGAAGATCGGTCAAAAACAAGCTAGGGGATTTTTGATTTTTTTTTGTCTCATGGGATTTTAGACTAATCAACTTCCAACTTCTCCGTGGGTTACCTCATCCCCCCCCCCCCCCCTCCAATCCTCCAAGTTTATAAAACGATGCCGAGCAATTGTGTCTGGATTGGCAAACAATGTGACGGTAAACATTTTTTTTCTATGCATGTAAAAGTTTCAAAAGATCAAAAAGAAAAAGAAAAAAGAAAAAAACATCAAATACAAGATTGCATAGTTACTAAGATATCCAAAGCACCTCTAAAGACCACAGCTGTCCTTCAACGCAGTCCGCCTCCTTCATAGTCTCTATATATTCATTATACCAGAATTGGTTTCCCATACATATGTGTATAAATATCGGCAACATGTGTACATCATGTGCATTGCATATATACACAATACATGTGCATAAAGTATATTGTATACACAACATACCTGTCCTATGTATTATACAACTACACATTTTGTATATCGGATGCACAACATTAAAGATATGTGCATTCTGTAAATTTTCTACATGTACACTCTCATTAATTCATGGGACTTCCGACAATTCAACTCTGTCGATCTGGCAAAGGTGGTTGGATTGGTGTGCACGCAAAATAATAATAATTAAAAAACCAGCTCGTTATAACCAAACTTCGTTCTATCCAGTAAAATTTCGCTATTTTTCACTCATACGGGAATACATATCACTTCGCAATAAGCGTGGTTATTTTAAGGGTGTTCGTTATAAGTGTGTTTTACTGTATGTGCATCTTACACCAAAAAATTGAGCAGGTTGTAAAATAAAAGTCCATGTTTTTCACACTAAAATAAAAAGTCTTGCATTTAATCTGACAGTCAATTACAGAATACAGCAAACAACAGTTATAGTGAACCTCCAGGGCTAACGAAAAACAGCTATAGCGAACCTCCAGGTCTAGTAAAAACCAGTTATAGGGAACCTCTAGGGCTAACGAAAAACAGATATAGTGAACCTCTAGGGCTAGCCAAAAACAGTTATAGTGAACCTCCGGGGCTAACGAAAAACAGATATAGTGAACCTCTAGGGCTAGCCAAAAACAGTTATAGTGAACCTCCAGGGCTAACGAAAAACAGATATAGTGAACCTCTAGGGCTAGCCAAAAACAGTTATAGTGAACCTCCAGGGCTAACGAAAAACAGCTATAGCGAACCTCCAGGTCTAGTAAAAAACAGTTATAGGGAACCTCCAGGGCTAACGAAAAACAGATATAGCGAACCTCCAGGGCTAGTGAAAAACAGTTATAGTGAACCTCCAGGGCTAACGAAAAACAGATATAGTGAACCTCTAGGGCTAGCCAAAAACAGTTATAGTGAACCTCCAGGGCTAACGAAAAACAGATATAGTGAACCTCTAGGGCTAGCCAAAAACAGTTATAGTGAACCTCCAGGGCTAACGAAAAACAGATATAGTGAACCTCTAGAGCTAGCCCAAAACAGTTATAGTGAACCTCCGGGGCTAGCGAAAAACAGATATAGTGAACCTCCAGGGCTAACGAAAAACAGATATAGCGAACCTCCAGGGCTAGTGAAAAACAGTTATAGTGAACCTCCAGGGCTAACGAAAAACAGATATAGTGAACCTCTAGGGCTAGCCAAAAACAGTTATAGTGAACCTCCAGGGCTAACGAAAAACAGATATAGTGAACCTCTAGGGCTAGCCAAAAACAGTTATAGTGAACCTCCAGGGCTAACGAAAAACAGATATAGTGAACCTCTAGGGCTAGCCAAAAACAGTTATAGTAAACCTCCAGGGCTAACGAAAAACAGCTATAGCGAACCTCCAGGTCTAGTAAAAAACAGTTATAGGGAACCTCCAGGGCTAACGAAAAACAGATATAGCGAACCTCCAGGTCTAGTGAAAAACAGTTATAGTGAACCTCCAGGGCTAACGAAAAACAGATATAGTGAACCTCTAGGGCTAGCCAAAAACAGTTATAGTGAACCTCCAGGGCTAACGAAAAACAGATATAGTGAACCTCTAGGGCTAGCCAAAAACAGTTATAGTGAACCTCCAGGGCTAACGAAAAACAGATATAGTGAACCTCTAGAGCTAGCCCAAAACAGTTATAGTGAACCTCCGGGGCTAGCGAAAAACAGATATAGTGAACCTCCAGGGCTAACGAAAAACAGATATAGCGAACCTCCAGGGCTAGTGAAAAACAGTTATAGTGAACCTCCAGGGCTAACGAAAAACAGATATAGTGAACCTCTAGGGCTAGCCAAAAACAGTTATAGTGAACCTCCAGGGCTAACGAAAAACAGATATAGTGAACCTCTAGGGCTAGCCAAAAACAGTTATAGTGAACCTCCAGGGCTAACGAAAAACAGATATAGTGAACCTCTAGGGCTAGCCAAAAACAGTTATAGTGAACCTCCAGGGCTAACGAAAAACAGATATAGTGAACCTCCAGGGCTAGTCAAAAACAGTTATAGTGAACCTCCAGGGCTAACGAAAAACAGCTATAGCGAACCTCCAGGTCTAGTAAAAAACAGTTATAGGGAACCTCCAGGGCTAACGAAAAACAGATATAGCGAACCTCCAGGTCTAGTGAAAAGCAGTTATACCGAACCTCCAGGGCTAACGAAAAACAGATATAGTGAACCTCTAGGGCTAGCCAAAAACAGTTATAGTGAACCTCCAGGGCTAACGAAAAACAGATATAGTGAACCTCTAGAGCTAGCCCAAAACAGTTATAGTGAACCTCCGGGGCTAGCGAAAAACAGATATAGTGAACCTCCAGGGCTAACGAAAAACAGATATAGCGAACCTCCAGGGCTAGTCAAAAACAGTTATAGTGAACCTCCAGGGCTAACGAAAAACAGATATAGTGAACCTCTAGGGCTAGCCAAAAACAGTTATAGTGAACCTCCAGGGCTAACGAAAAACAGATATAGTGAACCTCTAGGGCTAGCCAAAAACAGTTATAGTGAACCTCCAGGGCTAACGAAAAACAGATATAGTGAACCTCTAGAGCTAGCCCAAAACAGTTATAGTGAACCTCCGGGGCTAGCGAAAAACAGATATAGTGAACCTCCAGGGCTAACGAAAAATAGATATAGCGAACCTCCAGGGCTAGTCAAAAACAGTTATAGTGAACCTCCAGGGCTAACGAAAAACAGATATAGTGAACCTCTAGGGCTAGCCAAAAACAGTTATAGTGAACCTCCAGGGCTAACGAAAAACAGATATAGTGAACCTCTAGGGCTAGCCAAAAACAGTTATAGTGAACCTCCAGGGCTAACGAAAAACAGATATAGTGAACCTCCAGGGCTAGTCAAAAACAGTTATAGTGAACCTCCAGGGCTAACGAAAAACAGCTATAGCGAACCTCCAGGTCTAGTAAAAAACAGTTATAGGGACCCTCCAGGGCTAACGAAAAACAGATATAGCGAACCTCCAGGTCTAGTGAAAAGCAGTTATACCGAACGTCCAGGGCTAACGAAAAACAGATATAGTGAACCTCTAGGGCTAGCCAAAAACAGTTATAGTGAACCTCCAGGGCTAACGAAAAACAGATATAGTGAACCTCTAGAGCTAGCCCAAAACAGTTATAGTGAACCTCCGGGGCTAGCGAAAAACAGATATAGTGAACCTCCAGGGCTAACGAAAAACAGATATAGCGAACCTCCAGGGCTAGTGAAAAACAGTTATAGTGAACCTCCAGGGCTAACGAAAAACAGATATAGTGAACCTCTAGGGCTAGCCAAAAACAGTTATAGTGAACCTCCAGGGCTAACGAAAAACAGATATAGTGAACCTCTAGGGCTAGCCAAAAACAGTTATAGTGAACCTCCAGGGCTAACGAAAAACAGATATAGTGAACCTCCAGGGCTAGTCAAAAACAGTTATAGTGAACCTCCAGGGCTAACGAAAAACAGCTATAGCGAACCTCCAGGTCTAGTAAAAAACAGTTATAGGGAACCTCCAGGGCTAACGAAAAACAGATATAGCGAACCTCCAGGTCTAGTGAAAAGCAGTTATACCGAACGTCCAGGGCTAACGAAAAACAGATATAGTGAACCTCTAGGGCTAGCCAAAAACAGTTATAGTGAACCTCCAGGGCTAACGAAAAACAGATATAGTGAACCTCTAGAGCTAGCCCAAAACAGTTATAGTGAACCTCCGGGGCTAGCGAAAAACAGATATAGTGAACCTCCAGGGCTAACGAAAAACAGATATAGCGAACCTCCAGGGCTAGTGAAAAACAGTTATAGTGAACCTCCAGGGCTAACGAAAAACAGATATAGTGAACCTCTAGGGCTAGCCAAAAACAGTTATAGTGAACCTCCAGGGCTAACGAAAAACAGATATAGTGAACCTCTAGGGCTAGCCAAAAACAGTTATAGTGAACCTCCAGGGCTAACGAAAAACAGATATAGTGAACCTCCAGGGCTAGTCAAAAACAGTTATAGTGAACCTCCAGGGCTAACGAAAAACAGCTATAGCGAACCTCCAGGTCTAGTAAAAAACAGTTATAGGGAACCTCCAGGGCTAATGAAAAACAGATATAGCGAACCTCCAAGGCAAACGAAAAACAGATATAGTGAACCTCTAGGGCTAGCCAAAAACAGTTATAGCGAACCTCCAGGGCTAACGAAAAACAGTTTTAGTGAACCTCCAGGCCTAATGAAAAACAGTTATAGTGAACCTCCAGGTCTAACGAAAAACATATAGTGAACCTCCAGGGCTAACGAAAAACAGTTATAGCGAACCTCAAGGGCTAACGAAAAACATATAGTGAACCTCAAGGGATAACGAAAAACATATAGTGAACCTCCAGGGATAACGAAAAACAGATATAGCAAACCTCCGGTGCTAGCGAAAAACAGTTATAGGGAATTCCAGAGCTAGCGAAAAACAGATCATTAAAACCACACTTTGTTTTATCCAATAATATTTTTGTTATATTTTCCTCACATTGCTTCGCAATAAGTGTAATTTGTATAAAGTGTAACATTGCATATAAGCATGTTTTGCTGTATTTGCATCATCTTTCAATAAAAAGTTCATATGTCATATCATAAAACGAACAACTGATAACAGAAATGTATTTACTTTATTCTCTTGTAACAAGATTCAGAGGTCAGTACATATTGTACATATGTATATAAACTATTCAATCTATATAAACACAGATTTTACTGTGTAGAAAATACATGTAGTTACTCTCATCTTGTCCACTTTTGTCTCTCCACAAATTTATCACAGATTAATTTAAAACAAAATCTCGTAAATTCTAAAAGAAAGTTGATCCACGAAGGGTCAAAATTGACTTTACCACGAAAATATTGGAAATTCTATGCACAAAGGTGATGACGTCATGTTAATTTAAGTTGGCGGGAGTGGTGGGCGGCCTCTACAACGGTCTGAGGGACTGGTCGTCCAACACGAGGGTCAGTGACTGGGACATTCAGACTGAAAGGAATAGTTCAATAACAGATTAAGTACTGAGAGAATGCACATTTAAACAGATATAATCCTTTGGGGTGTTTTTCTTTTTTCAAGACAAACGACCTTTTTACAGAATTAATTATATTAAAATATTTGAACACGACACCAGAAATAATAACAAATGATAGCATGCCTGTACCATTATATTGCCTGGAGTCGAATTTTCTATGAATGAGTACTCTTTATAAGTCATTTTAAACCCATGCGATATAATGGCCTGTGATCTCTATGTACCAAAGACAACTTGACTTACTGGACATTTGTTCTGTTGTTGACCACCAGTAATGGGTTGACTTGACTCAGGATTTCATTGTTGACAGAGATCCCGTCCAGATACTGTTTGAGCAGGCTGCGGAGCTGGGCGTTTTCCTGCACCAGGGTATGTTTTTCCTTATCCAGAGATAACTTATCCAGGTTCACTTTGTTGTAACGTTTCCAGAAGTTCTCCAGAGAGGTGAAGTCATGCATTATCTAGGACAGAAACCCACTGTGTCTGTTAGTAAGAGTTTGCACCAACCAGTCACTTGATGTGATGGTATGTACCCACCAATCACATGACAAGACGGTATGTACCCACCAATCACATGATGAGATGATATGTACCCACCATTCACATGATGAGATGGTATGTACCTACCAATCACATGATGAGATGATATGTACCTACCAATCACATGATGAGATGGTATGTACCCACCAATCACATGATGAGATGATATGTACCCACCAATCACATGATGAGATGATATATACCTACCAATCACATGATGAGATGGAATGTACCTATCAATCATATGATGAGATGGTATGTACCCACCAATCACATGATGAGATGGTATGTACCCACCAATCACATGATGAGATGGTATGTACCTACCAATCACATGATGAGATGGTATGTACCTACCAATCACATGATGAGATGGTATGTACCTACCAATCACATGATGAGATGGTATTACCCACCAATCACATGATGAGATGGTATGTACCTACCAATCACATGATGAGATGTTTTGTACCTACCAATCACATGATGAGATGGTATGTACCCACCAATCACATGATGAGATGATATGTACCCGGCAATCACATGATGAGATGATATGTACCCACCAATCACATGATGAGATGGTATGTACCCACCAATCACATGATGAGATGGTATGTACCCACCAATCACATGATGAAATGGTATGTACCCACCAATCACATGATGAGATGGTATGTACCCACCAATCACATGATGAGATGGTATGTACCCACCAATCACATGATGAGATGGTATGTACCCACCAATCACATGATGAGATGGTATGTACCCACCAATCACATGATGAGATGATATGTACCCACCAATCACATGATGAGATGGTATGTACCCACCAATCACATGATGAGATGGTATGTACCCACCAATCACATGATGAGATGGTATGTACCCACCAATCACATGATGAGATGATATGTACCCACCAATCACATGATGAGATGGTATGTACCTACCAATCACATGATGAGATGGTATGTACCCACCAGTCACATGATGAGATGATATGTACCCACCAATCACATGAGATGATATGTAACCACCAATCACATGATGAGATGATATGTACCCACCAATCACATGATGAGACAGTATGTACCCACCAATCACATGATGAGATGGTATGTACCCACCAATCACATGATGAGATGGTATGTACCCACCAATCACATGAGATGGTATGTACCCACCAATCACATGAGATGGTATGTACCCACCAATCACATGATGAGACAGTATGTACCCACCAATCACATGATGAGGTGGTATGTACCCACCAATCACATGAGATGGTATGTACCCACCAATCACATGAGATGGTATGTACCCACCAATCACATGAGATGGTATGTACCCACCAACTACAGGTGTACTCTCCCTGTAACACTTGTACATTACAAAGTATTAGTATCTTTATCGCTTTGCAATAAGCATGAATTCATTACAAGCATGTTCGTTATATCCTAAAAATCAACATACTAGCCTCAGTTCTTTATGGTATATCTGCACACCAGTGTGTATTTGTACAGCATATCAACATACCTTTCCCATTTTTACAGCATATGAACACACCATCCCACTTTTCTAGCATATGTGCTATTATCTGACACATTTTATAGATTATGAACATCCCATATTTTTATAGCATATAAACATTACAAGAACTATTCCATGTTTTTACAGCTTAGGAACATATTATTCCACATTTCTTCCAACATATGAACATCCCACATTTTCATAGCATATGAACAAAACATCCTATATTTTCACAGCTTATGAACATATCATTCCACATTTCTTACAACATGTGAACATAATATCCCAAACTTTTATGGCAAATGATCATATCATCCCACATTGTTACAGCGTATGAACATACCAGTGACAGTTTTTCATATGGTGGCTCCTGAATAGCAGTCTCTACATCTTGCTGTTCTTCCTGAGTGAGTGACGACACATAAAATGGCAGAACTTTCTCTTCCTCCGTCTCCAGCCGCCGACACATCTCCGACATCGTTATCACACTCTTAACCTGTTTCATACAAATAAATTAGTCACATGTGTATTTCATTCTTATTTCTATGTTGTGAATTTCTTTTCTTTGGATGAAGTGAAATTGATACTGTCAGGAATTAAACAAAATATCTATTTAACAATGCTGTATCGCTTACATGAAAATCTTTGTTTGTGTTATGAATGATTCAAACAGCATTCTGAATACAGAGGACAATCACGTGCAGGATCATTAGTGTGGTTTTTTTTAAATTTCTCCAACAAACAATGCAAACAGAATATGATACACAACACATGGCAGTTTGTTAATCACCAATTACTTCATTCTGGTTCAAAAATTACAAACCATGAGCTACTGGCATTATGAACAAGTCTGAACATGAACAACCCACACTTCCGAACATGAACAACCCACACTTGTGAGCACAAGCAGTAAGATTCAAACTGTTAACTCAATCCATACTTACTTACATTTTGGACACCTTTATAAAAATTATACAATTTACATGCACTTCTTATTTTATCTACAGACATTCTCCTGAGGTCTTCACAAGTTAAAATACAAAATACATCATATGCTCTAATTATTAATCATATGGAACTTTGTGCAATATTCTTTGCTTATCAATGAGATGATATAACTGATATAAAACACCACTGAACATTAAGTGGAAAGATTTGAAATGTACAACATTCATGATTCTCATCGGTTACTGTCAAAACATTTGACATCAAAATGCAATGGACAGATGCTAACTCAGAGTGAATTGAAAAGATCTATCACCGCACTGACAGGAACATCTAGTTAGTATCCACCCATTGCAATGTGACATCTACTGTTTTGACAGATGAAAATCATGAATACTGTATGTTTTATTTCTTGCCACTTAATGTTCAGCAGTCTTAAAATGAGGTACATCTAATTTCTATCATCTGAATACCCATTTATTCTGTACAATATTGATGGTGATACAAGAAAGTGAGTTTGATTATTTCTATGCAATAATTCATAGTGTTGTAATTAACAGATAAAATAAAGTGTTTTATTTTAGCTGAGTCATTTGTTGATTATGACGTGTGAGTTGTGAACTCAAACGATAACATGTGAGACATAATTAACAGCATACTAATCACTTACAGAGAGGTCAACTAAATCAAAGAAAGACATTCATTACCTTATTAAAACCATCAAATCAGTTTTCGGTACTCTTTCATAGCAGATGGATATGCATAACATTGCTCATTACAAAAGAGATGTAAAATGACAAAATGATGCAAACTAGATATTCTTTTTAAAATTCCAATGACTCTTACTTTTTCTACTTTAGATTTCAAGGTTTTGATGGCTCCATTGCTCTCAATGGTCATCTTGGTCAGCTTAGCCCTCTCACCATCCCTCAGTTTGTTCATCTCAGCCTTCAGCTCCTGCAGGTGAGACAGCATCCGCTCCCTCTCCTTAAGATACAAAAACAAGATTATAAAATCATATCGGACAAATGTTAATACTCATAATACTAAAATCAGAGACACATTAATACTCAACACACAACAAGACATCTCTCTCTCTCTCTCTCTCTCTCTCTCTCTTAATATATAAAAACAATATCAGCACAAGATTATAAAATCATATCAGAGACACATTAATACTCAACACACAACAAGACAGCTCTCTCCCTCCCTCTCTCTCTCCTTAAGATATAAAACAATTTCATCACATGATTAAAAAGTCATAATCAGAGACACAATACTCAATATACAACAAGTTTAAAGTCATATCATAATCAGAGACATATTTTTCATAATAATATAATTTTGATGTCTTAAAAATAGATGCAGCAAATCCAGTGAACTCCATTCAAAATTGGTATGACCTATCTAATTTTATTTTAGTAAGTTATATGGATCTCACAAAATAAAAAGATTCAGGGAACTGAACAGAGGACAAGGATTAAAGAAGTTCAGTTAACCATGAAACTAAGTCTTCCAACTTTTGTTAGAATATCTTAACTTTATATATACTCTTCAGATAACCACATATCAAAATTTCATTTTCTTAAGTTAAGGCATTGAAGAGAAAAGTCTGGAAATTTACATTCAGCACAAAGCACCATAAATCTCATAAAAATCGGTCAACTGTGACGAAACTTAAGCTTGATCAGTGATACATTAGTAAATCACACAGCATATTCCAGCTTTCTAAACTGTAAGCATGATTTTAAAAAAAAAGTCCAGATTGAGTGCATACTAGTGGTCCCCTTTGCCTGTAGGAGATCAATAAAACTTTATAGCAACTTACCTCCTTGATTGATCGGTTTCTTTGTTCATTTTCCTTTGCATTACTTGACATTTTGGCTTTTAGTTGTGCAATATTTTCCTGTATCAATATAAATTTCAAGAAGAATATGAAATAAAAGAATGGGTAAATACTTTTAACAATGTTACAAAAAATAGAGAATATAATCTAAATAAAATGTACATTGAAAAATGCAAATTAAAATAACTAATACTAGATTTTTACAGATATTCGTTGAAGTTTTCTCATTTGAAAGTCAATTTCCTGGGCTGAAACATCATCTTTCGCCTTCAGTTCTTCAAATGCTGCTTTTCTCTCAGCGTTATTTTCTTGGTAGTTCTTCCGAGCTTGTTCAAATGCACTCCAGTAGAAGTTAAACTTCTCCGTCAGCTGATGCCGCAGTCCATGCATTTCTTCCATGTCCTACAGAAATGTGTTACAGCTTAACAAATCCTAACATTGATATCAGATACCACATGCAAGTAGTCAATATTTGCCACCAAGACACGTAGTCAATATCTGCCACCATATGCGAGTAGTCAATATCTGCCACCACATGCAAGTAGTTGATATTTGCCACCAAGACAAGTAGTTAATATCTGCCACCATATGCAAGCAGTTGATACCTACCACCACATGCAAGTAGTTGATATCTATCACCACATGCAAGTAGTCAAGATCTGCCACCACATGCAGTAGTCGATATCTATCACAACATGCTAGTAGTCAATATCTGCTTCACAAGCAATTAGTCTGTCACTTACAAATATTTACCTGTGAATACCTGTTTCTACAAATTGCAGTTCACACTAAGGCCAAAATAAAGTAAATATGTGCTTCTGGTTTCCTGACGATACTCAAGTTTTTGCTGCTGGCCCTAAATATTTTACTGACGATTATATAAATAAAATAAAATCCAGAATTTTCAAACCAAAACTTTGCTCTTCTGCAATGGAGTTTCACTGATTTACTTTGACTACTATGGATCTTCAAAATATTTGTAATGTATAAAGACCTGTGTTCAAAGCATAACAAAAACGAAGATTTGCAATAAAATGATTTAATAAAATAGAATGTTTTACCTACCTACCCTACCTAATTTTTTGAGGGGAATGAAATAGGAAACACACATATATTTCATTTTGGCCTAATCTGAAACATACGCATTGGTTTTACCAAAAGATATTTAAATTAAAATAGAATTTTTCATTTTTGTCTCTATAAATAACATAAAAGAGTAAGGCAAACACGGACCCCTTGACATACCACAGGTGGGATTAGTACCATGTTACTGTGTTCTCTATGTAAGTATTTTCAGTCATGTTGATGCAATTAAAATGCACATTAGAAAATAAATATATGAAATATAAAGTAAAATATTGTTACAGCAAACATGTTTATAATGAATTCATGTTTACAGTGAAGTGATTTTTATTCCCAGTAGTTTTAAAACATATTATGAACTCAATGGATATTATTACAAATTATAAGGAATCAAAATCATTTGTCCCCAGCAAATGCTATAAGCATGATTTACTGTATGTCTTAAATATCAACAGGAACCTACATTCTTAGCAACACAGTCTTACCGTGGGTAGAACTGACCTAACTAAAATACAACACTTACTTTATTTCGAATTTCATCCACCAAACTCTGATAATCAGACTTTGCCTCTCTTTCACGCTCCTGGAAATTTTGATCCATTGCAAAGAGTATATCTGAGATCTCATTCATTTCCCTACTATGCTGGTCTAACATAATAGCTCGCTCAGTGTCAAACTCCTCCGTGATGACGGCTAGTTCATCCTCATACTGCCTCCTCAGGAACTCAATTCGACTTTTGTGTTGATCTGAGAACAGAATTGCACATCTTGAATAAAATTCTAGCTTCAATTCTAAGGAGAAACAATTTTATCTCTAGCTCTTCATTGATCAAAAAGTATTGTGAAACTTTAAACGAGCATTAAATATTTTCTTCCCACTGACGAGTTGTAAAAATACAATATACTTACCAATAAGGTTATCAATACTCTGTAAGTGGGCCCTCAGAGACATGGAGTACTGTTCATCGGCCTCCTGCAGGTCCTTGGCCAGAGATTTAATGGTGGCATCCTTCCTGTCCACAATTCTCTCAAATGTCTGGCTGAGAATTTCCAGGTCTTTTTTCAGTTCTTTGGATTTGTTTTCTCTCATAATGTTCCTCCATTGATGGTTCAATTTATTTATGTTGAATTTTGTAGATCTCTCTTCCTTTGTCAGTTTGTCCTGATAATCAAAGCAGAATATGTATATAGTCAATCAGATTCAAGACTTTACAGAAATACTATTATGAAAAGATTAACTGCGGTGTTATACATTATTGTATCAGTAACTCAAGGTAGGTGCTGAATTCACTCATTTCAAATGAAGTTGCATACACTACATCATTATTTACAAAATAAAACTAATGACAGTATAAATGAAAGCACATCATGTTAAATCCCAGTAGACCGAATGCCGTTGATACAGATCTTACTTTTAAAAACTGTGTTAGCATGTTTTCCTTCTTTTTCCTCAGTTCCTCTTCAGCTAGTGCTTTCTGTTCCTCGTAAGCAATCCGCTCCTCCTCTGTCATGTTGGCCAGCTTACTAGACTTCTTCTTCCCCCCCTTCTTTCCACTTTTCTTACCTCCCTTTGCCATGGCTACATAAAACCACAACAAAATATTTCAGTTACGTGAATATTTAGTTGAGTGTATAGACCACCTTAAAATCTACTGTCATAAAGGGATGGGGAGAAGTTACTTGCCTAAAATGATGATCAGAAAATATAAACATCAAGGAAATTCTACGTAAAGCCTAATTTGATTAGTGAACACACTTTAATTTGTAGAATCTTCTGTTCAAAGGCTAATGGTGTAAAGGCAATATCAGTATGCCTATATACCAACCATTATCCTTCAAACAGAATATCTTACGTGACTGATACACAGACCTGCTGGGAATTTTGATGGTTAATTCATCTTATTCAGATATGGTTTCTGATATTAACAGTTTTCTTTGTAGTCATTAACGATCTCATTATATTACAAAAATTGTTCTTTACACTCGAGTACCACTCTTACAAGTTTATTGTATAGAAATTCTTTTTTTTTAAAAAGCAGCTCACAGTTGTCCTTTATTTTACATAGAAGATTTTTTCTTTGAAAGAAATCCTCAACAGTTATAACAGAACATAGTTATGTCCCTTCACTATGCATGTTTACATCCATGTGTGTAAAGATTGTGTGTCAATTTATTAATTCAAGTAGTGTTGCTGAGGTATAAATACATTATTTAAATGTTATCTAGATTGTTATAAACATATACAATCTGATATATATACACAATCAATGATAAGCTGTCCAAAGTGTTTACAAACAGATGCAGGTGCCCTCCCGTTCGCTTAGTGTTTTGAGGGGAGTATCTACCAGAGATCGAAACATATATCGAGATCGATATTCATCAAGGTGATAGCATATATATCAATATGGCCTTCCTTCTCATTTCACCAATCTTAGTAAAATCTCGTTAAACCTGTAAAACATTACCTGCTGATCTCTGTTTTGTTACACTTGGTTACAAATCTAAATCACAGAGACGCTTTTTCAATCTCGAGAATAACATGGGGGAAAATAATTCTGTTTAATTTATTTGTATTAGATGTACTAATCCAACTAAACAATATTCATAAATGAATTGACCAATATCATTGTCTTTGAACTGTCCATACTGTTGTGTTACCTACTTCTTATCTTAATTAACACTATCGAGTAGGAATTCCGGGAAAATCAGTTCTGTTGATGTTGACTTTAAAACTATAATTTTAACAAACGTTTGAGTGCTCCTGTGTGTTTGTATCCATGGTATTTAGAGAAACGGAACTTCTTCGCTGTTGAGGTAATGATGCTTATAACTTACTTGCTCGTTTCGTGTACAGTGTGTCTTAAATATGTTTGCTTACGCTTTTTACTTTTTGAATTAGAATTGAATATAAAACATGGAGAGTAAATCTTAAAGTATCCAGCGATGTTTTGCTTTTATGCAGAGGAAATTTGGACTATCATTTACCATCGGTCTTCTTACATTCAGTATGCCATATTGTTTATGTTGAAACTCCCATGCTCAAACTGTGGAACATTAACACAAGATTTGACGGGGAAAAGCACATCTGGGTATCTAGACTTCACGAAATGTGTAACTGACAATTAATATTCATATGCATTGATAAGTACCGTTTAGATGATATGTATCATTAAAATTAAAGCAACTTTTTCAACTGCTGATGATACAGCGATCACAGGAAGCTTTTTGTTACATTGATTATTATCTACTATTCATATTCATGTAGTTGAATGTGACACACCACTAGCAGATATGCAATGACAATAGTGTACATGTAGCATAGCAAACATTTTGTATTTTGCATTGCATGAATGACCTTAATGTAGTGTCGTGGACTCACAATTTCTTTAGGGGGCCATCACCGAAAACATTTGATCCCCAAAGCTGTGTGTATCTTGGTATATATTTAGGGTATCCATGGTCTATAGAAAGTATATATTATATCATAGGGACACAATAATCAACAATGCAGGATATCAGAGACAAATTTCACAAGATATAATTACGCAATGAGGCCTCAGTATATATATTGGGGGGGGGGGGGGGGACAAACAGTTTCTAAAGATATTTATGTGTGCATGAAAATAATCTCCAGAAGTGGACTTTGTTGTGAGGAATGCCGAAGTTTGCTAAACTCTGCACATGAACTGTATATAATAAATATTAAATAGTGATTTGGAGAGTTCATTCAGAGAAAATGAAACAGTTTTCTATTAAATTTCATCACTGCTTAAAAAATGGATATTGTACTCCTCAGAACAATCTAGGAGTCCTAATTCAATTTTTAAGACTCACAATATGGACTCAAATTTATCTTAAATTCAACAAGTTTTACTTTACTTAATGTGCTAAGAGCTGTAAATTAAACTACAGATTAAGAATTTTCAAGACTGATTAACAAGATATAAATAATCAAAACTAAACAGTGCAGTCATTCCTTTACAGAACTTTTTTCACTGGTATTCCAACATAAATAATTATGGGGCCCAAGAAGAAGGGAAAGAAGTCTGGCAAACTTGCCAAGATGACAGAAGAGGAAAGAATGGCATATGAGGAACAAAAAAATCTAGCAGAGGAAGAACTGAAAAAGAAAAAGGAGGATATGCTGACGCAGTTTTTAAAAGTACAAAATGCCATAATCCTTGATGCTTGTAATGTTCATTTTATATCCTGGGCTATTTTCCAGTCATTGTATTATTAAAGGTATATTCAAATTATATCACTGTTATTGTACATATCAAATGTATGTTCATGTATGTGATTTTTTCAAAAGGACAAATTGGCAAAAGAAGAGAGAGCAACAAAATTCAACATAAATAAATTGAATCATCAATGGAGGAACATTATGAGAGAAAACAAATCCAAAGAACTGAAAAAAGACCTGGAAATTCTCAGCCAGACATTTGAGAGAATCGTGGACAGGAAGGATGCCACCATTAAATCTCTGGCCAAGGACCTGCAGGAGGCCGATGAACAGTACTCCATGTCTCTGAGGGCCCACCTACAAAATGTGGACAGCCTCATAGGTCTGTAGGCAATGTGTCATTCAAGATCACAATTCCAGTCATTGATATATCAATGAAATATGGAAAGAAAATTGAATTAAATATTGACACATACCTTATCACAGAGCTTATATATGATGTAAAATAATACATTTGAGAGATATTATGTTTAAATGTTGTAAAATAAAGAAGTTATATCTTTTTAACATTATCTGATGATCTTACTTGATTAGACCAACAGAAGTTGAGGATCCAGAGCTTACAGCATGAGTACGAGGAGGAACTTGAGGTAATCCGTGAGGAGTTTGACACAGAACGATCCATCATGATAGAGCAGCATGACGTGGAAATGAATGATATAGCAGACATTTTATTTGCCATGGAACAGAACTTCCAGGATAGGGAGAATGAGGCAAAGTCCGAATTCCAGAGCATGACTGATGAAATCAGAAACAAGGTACACAACACAGTCTTAAATAAAAAATATCCTCTTACTAGCTGTGAATATGTTTAATAAGGATGCTGTCCATTAATATTGTGTTGTATCAGTAGTGTTGATTTACCAAAATCACCAGTTGATACAAACATGCAAGTTTCATTAAAGGGGATACCAACCGTGTTGGTATAGCAGGCCACTGGTCAGCACTTCAGTCTTCTTCATAAAGAAAATTATTTCATTTCTGAAATACCAAATTCTCTCAAGGTGACATGTCATCCAAAATTATCTACATTCTGCATACCCTGTAATTATGTCTTTCTCCCAAGGGGAGACATATTGTTTTTATACCTTATGTGCATCTGTCAGTACATGTGTGTCTGTCTGTCACAAAATCTTGTGAACACCTCTCCGCCTGTATGGCTTATCAGATAGACTTGAGACTCCGTACAATGCTTCATTGCCATTTGTAGATATGCATATTGTTGGGATATGAGGATCCAATTATTTTCCTGAAAGTTATATTCCATCTAAGAGGGGTGGAGGATGTAAAATAGTTTGTGAACACTTCTTCAACAGTATGGCTTATTCGATAGACTTGAAACTTTGCATATGCTCAAAAGGTGGAGCTGGGTTATGATATGGCTACTATAACATATTCTGTGGATATTACACTTTTATTGTAGCATATGGAGGAAAAACATGGTCTGCATCACACCCTACAGGACAAATTGGAATTTTACTGGAAGGAATTCAGCAATGCACTCAAAATGTACCAGGAAAACAACCAGGATCGTAAGCTCGCCTTTGAGGAACTCAAGGCCAAGGATGATGATTCTGCTCAGGAAATTGATGCTCAAATGAGGAAGTTAACTCGCATTTCGGTATGTTGGAATTTTTTATATGTTTATAGTTTGATGTTTTTAAAATTTAAATATCAATCCCTGCAATTCCTAACAGATATTGAAAGTATGTAGTTTTGTTATGTTTGAAGGATTCATACATGTAAAAAGATGAGTGACGATTTTGTTTTCTTTGCAAAGGAACAAATTGCTCAACTGAAGTCAAAAATGGCATCAAATGCCAAGGAATGTGAGGAGAGAAACCGTCAACTTAAAGAGGTGAGTATGGTGACTCTAACAAACACTGTCAAATGAAATAAACCCTACACTTCTCTGATAAACACTGTCAACTTATAAAGTCACCATTGTGACAAACACTGTCAAATGAAATAAACCCTACACTTCTCTGATAAACACTGTCAACTTATAAAGTCACCATTGTGACAAACACTGTCAAATGAAATAAACCCTACACTTCTCTGATAAACACTGTCAACTTATAAAGTCACCATTGTGACAAACATTGCCAAATAATAGAGTCACTACTCTGACAAACACTGTCAACTTATTGAGTTACTACTCTGACAAACACTGTCAACTCATTGAGTCACTACTCTGACAAACACTGTCAACTTATTGAGTCACTACTCTGACAAACACTGTCAACTTATTGAGTCACTACCCTGACAAACACTGTCAACTTATTGAGTCACTACCCTGACAAACACTGTCAACTTATTGAGTTACTACTCTGACAAACACTGCCAACTTATTGAGTCACTACTCTGACAAACACTGTCAACTCATTGAGTCACTACTCTGACAAACACTGTCAACTTATTGAGTCACTACTCTGACAAACACTGTCAACTTATTGAGTCACTACCCTGACAAACACTGTCAACTTATTGAGTCACTACCCTGACAAACACTGTCAACTTATTGAGTTACTACTCTGACAAACACTGCCAACTTATTGAGTCACTACTCTGACAAACACTGTCAACTCATTGAGTCACTACTCTGACAAACACTGTCAACTTATTGAGTCACTACTCTGACAAACACTGTCAACTTATTGAGTCACTACCCTGACAAACACTGTCAACTTATTGAGTCACTACCCTGACAAACACTGTCAACTTATTGAGTCACTACTCTGACAAACACTGTCAACTCATTGAGTCACTACTCTGACAAACACTGTCAACTTATTGAGTCACTACTCTGACAAACACTGCCAACTTATTGAGTCACTACCCTGACAAACACTGTCAACTTATTGAGTCACTACCCTGACAAACACTGTCAACTTATTGAGTTACTACTCTGACAAACACTGCCAACTTATTGAGTCACTACTCTGACAAACACTGTCAACTCATTGAGTCACTACTCTGACAAACACTGTCAACTTATTGAGTCACTACTCTGACAAACACTGTCAACTTATTGAGTCACTACTCTGACAAACACTGTCAACTTATTGAGTCACTGCTCTGACAAACACTGTCAACTTATTGAGTCACTACCCTGACAAACACTGTCAACTTATTGAGTTACTACTCTGACAAACACTGCCAAATGATAGAGTCACTACTCTGACAAACACTGCCAACTCATTGAGTTGCTGCTCTGACAAACACTGTCAACTTATTGAGTTACTGCTCTGACAAACATTGCCAAATAATAGAGTCACTACTCTGACAAACACTGTCAACTTATAGAGTTAACTTTGTTAACAAAGAGTTGGTTGGTTGTTTCATGTCCCATTGAGAATTTTTCATTGATTGAGACATCACCAGTTATATGTAAAGTACCACAAATTTGGACCTATGCTAAGGAATTAAACCTTTAGCAGTGAGGGTTCTTTAACATACCAATGCCTGCCATGACGCAGTTCATATCCAAAAGACCAGTGATTCTCACTTCAAGATGCCAAGCATTTGGCAAAGGAGCAATCACTACCTATATGTACGTCTTAGGTTTGATGCGTCCATGGCACGAGCGGAGCTGGAATTCATAACCTCCCTGTTATGAGCTGAACGCTCTACCACTGAGCTACCGTGACTGGTGTTAACAAATAGAGTCAGGACACTGGCAAATATGTCAGCTCAAAGAGGTGACTATTATTTCTCTGATTAGACTGGAAGGGAAACTTTATTCTAGGATATTAAATGCAAGTATATATGTGTGCAATTTGATGATATCTTTAAATGATTAAAGATTTGTATTTGATTGAACACTTAGCTTGATGTGCAATACCATTTATTATTTTTTGTTGTAGGAAAGAGAGAAGATGTTGGCACATTTTCAACATTTGAAATCCCAAATGAACAAGATGAGAGATGGAGAAAGAGACAAGCTCACTAAGCTGACTTTGGAAAGTAACTCAACCATCAAAGAAATTAAACGACGCATAGAAAAGGTGAGTCTTTATATAATCAGTATCCATGACAACATGACATCAAGAGGTTACTTTTAAATCTCGGACTTTAAATATTACAATTAATTCTGTTACAGCTACAAAGCATTATGAAACTAGGCGAGATGTGTCGTAAGTTTGAGACGGAGGAGGAGAAGGTTCTGCCATTTTATGCCTCGTCTTTGACTCAGGAAGAGCAGAGTGATGTGAATACTGCTATGATGGAGCCTCCCAATGAGGCACTGGTGGCGGTGAGTGTAGAGAAAATGATCGTCTATATCTATATATTTACGTTTCCATTGTTTTTGCCTTTGATGTCTTTACATATTGTAATAAGCATTTCCTCTTGAATGTGCTGCAGTTGTCAACCATTCACATATGAACACAGATCTACTTGATAAATATAGTACATCTATTTTAATGACTGGGAATTCTAAGAGAAATGAAAGTAGAATGTAAATATAAGAAATAAATTTCAGCTTTGAAAATGTGCTTCATGAAAAGTATGCCAGCTGTAGCATTGCAGTTCATACCTTAATGTATTTTCAAAATTGAAATTTATTTCTTATGTATACCTTACAGAAACCTGGACACATTGTTATGTAATATGTTTTCCTCCCAGTTTTTGTCTAAACATATCTGAAAAATTGTTAATTTCAAACAAAGAAAGGTTGCTATATTGTGTTTGTATGTCATGCCTTAATAATAAGCAGTCAGAGTTGTTTGATATTGTAAAGAAGAAAAATAGCATTTATAGTTTCATAAGTGTTGTTTCTGTGAGATGTCATTAAATGAAAGTAATTTTTGGAATCTGTTGTCAGGTAATGCACGAGTACCAAGCTCTGGACAACTTCTGGAAACGGTACAATAAAGTCAGTCTGGACAAGCTGGCCCTGGACAAAGAGAAACAGGGGCTGATGGTAGAGAATCAACAGCTGAGGACCCTGCTCAAACAGTACCTCGACGGAATCTCTGTCAACGATGAAATCCTGTCACAGGTCAACCCACTCTTCATCATCAACAACAAGACAAATGTCAAGTAAGTCAACATGTTGTGCATGAAATTTATCCACCAATGTTGTTGTCTGTTAGTTATGTGTGAGTCAGCATGTCGTGCACAGCGTTCATCAACAAATATTTCCATTTCTAATGTTTTTACCATTGATATCTGTACAAATTTTAATCACAGCCATTTCCTACATCGTTGGAAACCCACGGTCAGTTGCATGCAATCAACTGTGTGTTTCTGACGATGCATTTTCAAAAATACATGAGGGTATGAACTGCAACACTACTTAATGAAGTGCTAATGCTTAAATGAAATTTATTTCATAAGCGTGTGTATCTGTTAGTAGTGCATAAGTTCGAACATTGTGTTCAGTATTCGTCATGAACTGTTGGTAATAAATAAAAAATATGGTATTACTGGGGAAATAAAAAATATGGTAAAATAATGATTCTGAAAAAGTTTATATTTTCTATAAATAATCAATTATGTATATTTTTTAAAAAATGTTGTCAAGGGCAATAACTCCTGTGTTGGTATTTTATCTGTTGTATGTCACTTATACAATGATTTACCCAATATCAACAATTAATGTACATGTATTTATAAAGTAACAGTTTTTAAAAAATTTCAAATTAAGATTTTTTCATTTTAATCTGTTTTTATGTATTTCCATTAAGCTGTTTTATGAAAATGTGCAATTTTCTATCTTGTGTTGACATGCCCTTCCGCTTATGTTTGTCTAGCATCATTAAAAAGGTTGCAACATACACATTTTCTTTGGCCATTAATTGACTTAAACTATATGAAGTGGAAATGAATGCAGTTTTTCTACTTTGAATCATTAATATTGATAAGTCACATGAGGGTGGAGACACCTTAATTAAGTCAGCACACTCACTCATCATTAGGTGTCTGTTTATGTTAGTAATATGTGTTAGTCAACACAATCATGAATGATATTCGTCAACAGAAGTCTTTATTATCTGTCATTCATGTCTGTGATTTCTAACACCTCAACTCTATTTTCAAGATGTTGTAAAGATTCATCATTATTTGTAAACTAAGTTTTAAGCATTTTCAAAATAAGTAAAGCTATGATTATTCTGCTTTAATAATGCTGCAATATTTATATTTTGGCATTGATCATGAATTAGCATGGACATTTATGTCTGTATCATGTATTTCATTTTGCATTAAAGAAACATTTGAGAAACCTAGATTTTTGCAGGCAAAATGAAATCAGTGTTGTTTAAAATTATATTTTTCATTTGTTTTCCTACAGTCAACTATATTATTTGCATTTTAATTTCAGATTAAATGTCCCAGTAACAGATCCTCGCATTCGCCGTCCTGTAGCACAAACGGTCATTGAGGCGTCACACGCTGTCAAGAATATATTGCCATCATGAATGACATTTCATCTTCTTATCAAGCAGTTCAAAAAGTACACCCAGCCAATTCATCTGTCTGTCAGGTAGCAACTGTGGTACCTGTCAAAGTTTAAATGCTTTAAACTGTGATTTCTGGGTTTTGTTTTAAAAAAAAAAAAGTTTCAGATGTTTACCAGTGCACATAAAGTGACATTATGTTAATAATCAGGACTAACACTTTTGTCTCCAATTTCTATTTGTTAAAAGTCTATACGTGTTTGTATGACACAATCAAATATAGCAAATGTGTTCACATATACATTCATATCTACTGTAGTATTATGTTTAATACAGTACTAGCATAATATTTTTTTGCCAATTTTATAAAAGTATTACAGTGTGTGAATTCAGTGTTCTGAAGAAATCTATGTACACACAACACGCAGTATTCTACTATATTTTCACTGTGCCAAACATTAAAAATTTACTTTGGGATCTGAGGTATTTGCTTTACATTGTTGTACTGTAGAACTCTATTCATTGAGACACCATTTTTATTTTAAGCATAAATAAGTGTGTGAGATATAAATGAAGCACTTAAGATATCTACTTAGAGTTTTTTGAACAGTTTTAGTACTGAGAGTACTTTTTATATAAACAGTGGTATTGGTTTCAGGAAAATTTGTTGGCAATTCCTGAAGATTTATGAGTGTTTCTTTTTTTTTTATTAGTATGATTTCTGATAAGACGAGTGTGCTGTTTTCTCAATGCTTTATAAATCTTGCCACTGCTCTGCATTGAATTGCCATATGTAATGTGTTAAAACTTTCTTGCCGCTATACAAAAGTGTGTAACTTATTTCTGTTTTGACTTGTTTTTACATATTATCTGTTTTGTTGTGCAGCTGTTTTGTTGTGATTTCATATTTGATGTACTACAATTTCACCAATTAACATTAATAAAAAAAAAAAAGGGAAAACATTTGATACTTCTTACCAAGTGTGAATTTTTTATACACCTGCAATCAGAGCACAGTTTTTGGTCTGTCCATCTGTCTGCCCACAAAAACTTTAACTATAATTGTTGAATGGATGTTGTTAAGTCTTTCATATTTCACATATTCATATTCCTACGACAAGACCTTTCTATTCATACCAAAATGTTTGACCTCTTGACCTTGGAGTTTGGTCAGTGTTTTAGGAGATGCATATTTGTGGATTTTATTTTAAATTACTTTGATGAGTTTAATCAAGGAAATAGAAATGTGCATGACCGAATTATTGCTCGCAAAATTTGAGATTTGGAGCTCGGTATAAATGATTTGATGATCTCTTTAATTCATTTGAAGATACCTTTAATTGTTTACAACGCAATTTCTTAAATATGGAATTAATAGCGCATCAATTCTTTTAAAGGAAGTAACGACAACAAATCAATTAACGAGATCGTTAATTCAGATGTGGATCTGTTGAATTGAAAATATCTCTGATTATATAGTTTCTCTCTCTCTCTCTAACAGAATTTTTGCTGTCTTTAAATGCATTAATGATATCATTAATTAAGTTGAAGAGAATAATAATTCAATTATTTCGCACATTAATTGAATTGATGTGCACTACAATTCGATTGATTCTATTATTGCTTGAATTATCGCTCTGTAGCGCGCATTAATTCAATTGTTGATATCATCAATTCATTTGAAGAGCGCAACAATTCAACGGTAGCGCTCATCAATTCAACAAAATCAACATTTCAGTTAATGCGCACAAATATTTAGAATTGAAGATATCATTAATTATTTGAAGAAATCTTTATCTGCATTGTTGCGAGCAGCAAATGAATAAATGGTATCTTCAAATAATTAAAGATATCTCCAATTATTTGAGTTTATGTTAATTTGGCACTCTACAGTTCTTGACAGAATAACATTCACAAGAAAGGAAACAAAGCTGAACTAGATTTACATTGAAAAACGTGTGGCATTCAAGTACAGTCTAACTAGACTGAAATCAATGTCAAACTAAATCCAAGGCAATCCTAAGTAAAATATATTCTTTATATAAAGTATTCAAGGCACACTCCTTTGCTAGATTGATTGATTGATTGTTGTTTTCCGCCATACTCAACAATTTTTCAGTTTTTATTTGTGGAGGAGAGAACCCAGATACAATGTATCCGGGAAGAGACCACCGACCTTCCGAAAGAAAACTGGCACTTTCTCGCATATATCGGCGCGAGCGAGATTCAAACCCGCCCCGATTAGAGGTGAGAGGTCTTGTGATTTTGAGCGCGATGTTCTAACCACTCGGCCACGGAGGCCCCTCCTTCGCTAGATGGAGGAGATGAAATTGAACAATAGTTTAAAAATTTTCCTAACATTTCTGGTACAGAATATACAAAATAGAATTGCAAAGCAACAATACAGAACACTGCAATAACATCCTACACGAAGTCTGAAAGAGTCGCCAAGATCCCCTGTTTAAATGTTAACGTCCTTATAGAGCAAAATATTTCAAAGAGGGACTAAGTGAGAGAGAGAGAGAGAGAGAGAGAGAGAGAGAGAGAGAGAGAGAGAGAGAGAGAGAGAGAATAATATCCAGTTTAAAATGAACATGTGATCGTTGTGTGCAAAGCTATCACTTTCCGTTTTAAAGGGTTAACTTCGATTGATACCAGTCTCTCTCTCTCTCTCTCTCTCTCTCTCTCTCTCTCTCTCTCTCTCTCTCTCTCACACACACACACACACACACACACACACACACACACACAATAACAAAAGCTCCGACTACAAGTAGTTTGAATTCACCGTTGGTGATAAAGCATACTAGGATCTGTTATCTTAAGAAAACATTAAGTAGCAAAAGAGGTCACTAAATATAGTGCACACATGCGCACGAAGAAAAAATACCAGTAGGTAATATTTGTAATAGAATGGCTGTGTGGTGTGTTGTCTTCATTTTTGTAATTTCATGCTTGACAATTTTGATTTCGAAAAAATTTCGACAAAAGAAACAGTTTCCTGGTTCTCGGGGCGCACCTTTCATAGGTGTAATTTGGGATTTAGATCTCGTCAGTCTTCATTCAAAGTTACACGACTGGAGTATACTGTATGGAGATATTTTCCAGTTCTCGTGCCTGGGAAAAAAGTTCCTCGTCATCAACTCCTCTAATGTACTTCGAGATCTTTTCCTGAAGGAACCCAATTCGACAATCACGGCAGACCGTCCACAAACGTTCTTTGGGAACTACATTTACAACAACAGTGACGTTGTGTTTGCATCATTAGACCACAAATGGAGAAGACGAAGAAAGTTAATGTACAAATTGCTGCATGCTTATGGAGAAGGTTTTGTGAACATAGAAAAACAAATCAGACATAACTTAAGTTCTTTAAAAGAAGAAATTAGGTTGCTTCAGAATGGGACAGTCGATCCAAGCGACATTGTCGAGGAGTTTATCTTTAACACAATCGAAGGTTTGGTAAGATCGGTACAAATTACAATCAAATATTTCTTCAACTCAATGTAAAAACAAGTTTTGTTTGTTTTTTCAGTATATTGTATATCTGCACGTGAATGAAACATAGAGATGATCTTGCTATATACGGAACATATTACTTTAGCGTATACAGATATGATATTGAGACATCTCTATGTTGTGTGAATTCAAGTTCTGTTACGTCGTGATCATTTGAGGTAGGTTGGGGTCACAATGGAGAGTAAAAAAAAATATAGAAATAAAGATTGAAAAATAATCCTTTTTAAAAATACCACAACAATAAGATCATGGGGCAGGTAACTTCTTTTTACTTGTCCTTTGCTTTTTTTAAAGGCAACAGAAACAAAATCAGATTTTTTGTTGCAAATTTTATTACAATTTTTTCCCAGCTAGTGGGGAGAAGCTATGGTCGACACGGGGAACTTCAACGTCTCTTGAGAAGGATGCAGCCTGTGGTCAATGACATTGCTAACCTCGGTCCGGATATCGTATACAGCACCTTCCCTGCCCTTCGGTTCTTGCCTCTACCGACTTCCAGAAAAATTAAGGATTTCCTTCAAATGAAATCAGACATGA
The DNA here is from genome assembly GCA_024699665.1 of Ostrea denselamellosa. Lineage (NCBI taxonomy): Eukaryota > Metazoa > Mollusca > Bivalvia > Ostreida > Ostreidae > Ostrea > Ostrea denselamellosa. Next base: position 239,837 of record JAMZEH010000093.1, read on the forward strand.
TGGAAATTTTAGATCGACTTTCGGTATTTACATTTTTTTAATTTCCCACGTAACTGTATCTTTGAATATATGAAGAATGTTACATAATAATATTCATATCATACCATATCACCTCAAGCAATCCGATATTGGACAGCGGTCTTTAGTTATGAATTTTACCATATATCTTATTTATCACATATCTATTTTATCTGTAATTACTAGCTATATTTACATACGCAAGTGTTGTTGTTGTTTTGTCTTTGTTTGTTTGTTGGGTTATTTTGTTTGGTTTTTGTTTGTGTGTGTGTGTGTGTGTGTGTGTGTGTGTGTGTGTGTGCTTTGTTTGGTTTTTTGTTTTTTGTTTGTTGTACTATTTTTTTTTTTTAATCGCACATTTTCTCCGAAGTTTGCGGCAAGGGTTCATTTGAAACTTTGGATTTCTTTGTTATTTTGAAAAGTGTGGTGGAGAAGTGGGTGTGTACCGCACTCTGAAGGAAGCCACCACAGAGAGGGACGCCACAGGGGAGCGGTGGTTTACCGAGGAAAACCACTGGACAATGATCCATGACATCATCACAGGAGGCAAGTGCTCGTTTAATTATAGATTACCTATCATAGGGAACAGTGGATTGTAAATGCTGCCCACCTGCTACGAGGGCTGTTCGATATGTAATGTGTATTGTACCACAGCGCGATAACGCTTTGCACGATTTCGTGGATGATGATACTCATGAATATCCTGCAATACCTTTCCAACGGTATAAAAAGAGCCTTTAGCTCCACATAGCTTTGAACTTATAGTCATTTCAATAGAGCCAGTCGTTAACCACTGTTGTGAAAATGGTTGGGAAACGGGTTGAGAATATTGAAGAAATTGGATTGTTGTTGATTGCTTGTTTGTTTTACGTCCCATATTGAGACGTCACCAGCTGTAGGTGAAGTACCACAAATTTAGACATATGCTTAGCGCTCAGGGCTGTAGCAGTGAGGGTTCTTTAACGTGCCAACGCCTACCGTGACATAGGACCTCCGTTTTTAAGGTCATATCCGAAAGACCCGTGACTCTTACTTCTAAATGCCGAGCATCAGGCGAAGGAGCAAACACTACCTATTTTTCGTCTTAGGTTTGACGTCTTTGGCACGAGCGGGACTCGAACTCTCGACCTCCCGGCTACGAAGCGAATGCTCTAACCACTGAGCTACCGCGACCGGTGAAGAAATTGGAGCTTATATAAAAGTTCGCACAAAACTCGGTCATTCGGTAATTTTGCTTTACTGAATTGGGAGCAGTTTATGGGTCTGATAAAGTATCTTATGAGACAGTTCGTAGGTGGATAAAGAAATTTCTGACTGGCACAGGGTCCGTCAAAGATGCAGCAATATCTGGCCGACCTGTTACTGTAACAGGCAAGGTAAATACCTCAAAATTCAGGGAAATAATTCATAGTGATGGCAGGTACATGATACGCGATATTGCCAAAGCTATTGGCATATCGCTATCGCGGGTGCATTTCATTTTGAAAGTACGATAGATTTCTGCCAGATGGATACCGCATATGTTGACAGATTATCACAAACGGGTACGAGTACAAATCGCTAAGCAATTGCTCAAAATGTTTTCCAAATTCAATCAAAGACAATTTGCAAACACTGTTACTGGTGACGAAATTTGGGCTCACTATTTCGAACCAGTAAGAAAAATGTGAAACAAAATATGGCTAACTAAACACGGTAGAAGGCCTGTAGTTGCCAAAAGAACCATAAGCATAAAGATTCTTTGTTGCATATTCTTCTCATGTGCTGGTATACACAATTATATTACGTCATAATTGGGGGCTGACATATTTTGATCATGTGACCGCACGCCATCACTGTGCTGATATCATTGTAAACAAAGCTAAGCAAGAACTGGTGGTCATCGATATTTTCATCTATTTTCAATATTTGTCTGAGAACACGATGGATAAGAAGAGTCACAGTAAGATTTTAACATATGTTACATTCATAATATTTCGTGGTTTTTACGTTTTAATCTTATTTCTACCATAATTTTAGTTAAATCCGCGATCCGCCCAACTTTCAGTTCCCAGTGTTTTTGCATAATAAATCACGAAGTAAAAAGAAACTCGTAAAGACGACTTGAGACATTACAAATTCATTTCAATATAAAGCAATGTATGAAGTAATAAAATTAGCGATGGATCGTGGAATTTTCAACGGAAGATGTGTTGGATCTGACTATTTGTTATCTTATTATTTTTTTTCCTTCGGATTTTTTTTTTCAATTTCAGCATTTCTGTTGTTGTTTTTGTTGTTAATTTAGATGTCCAATCGTATAATTTGTCCGTAAAACAGCTATATGGATTGAATCTTTATTGCTAGTTATTATTCAATTTTGATAGTGTATTACAACGAGATCCACCGAGTTGGGGGGGGGGGGGGGGGGGGGGACACAATATCAGGTAGACCCTATCTAATTTTTTTTTTCATTGTAAAAAATCTAGTAGGATTAAGCAGAGATATTACATTCTGTGTATCGGTTTGTTTTTTTGTTTTTTTTTGTTTTTGTTTTTGTGTTTTTTGTTTTTGTTTTTTAGTTGTTTTGTTTTGTTTTTTTTGTTTGTTTTTTTTTTCTCCATTTTTTCTTGGAATTCAAAACTAATAAATTTCAGAAATATTGGTATTAAAGAGTGCAATCTTTTATTCTAAAAGCAAAAATTGTCAAGAGATGTTCAAATTTTCAGATCCACCACACGATTCAGATACGGGATGGAAGACAAATGACATAAAACATTGGCCCCATCTTGTTTATGAAGATTTAGTAGATTATTTGATAAATTCCAAGGCATATGACGGAAAAGAAATTTTCGTTGATTGTTGCTACAGCCAAAAACAATACAATTTCGCCCTCCACTTCTCTCATACGGCATTTTGTTTATCAGCACAGTAATGGCGGACGTCATCAACGACCCCTGTAGGCAAAGAGCGATAACTCTTTAAACACTTCGGAATATAATTGTGTATAGCCGTACCAATTCCGGTGCCGAAGGGCAAAAGTGTTACAGGTCGGTATTACCGAGATGTTATACTAAAAAGCTCAGGAAATATTATAATAACTGACGCCCTGTGTCAGGATTTACGAATGTTCGTCTAATTCATAATAATGCGCCATCACTTACATCTGAGTTTTTTGAGGTTGTAGAAGGTAACCGTCTTGCCACACCCACCATACTCGACAGATCTAGACCCATGCGACTTTTTCCTTTTTCCAAAACTTGAAAAGTTCTTGTGTGGTCGTCGTTACAAGTCCCGACAAGCCCTTGGCTCAGTCATCAGTCAGTACCTCAGAGGTCTACCTAAATCAGTGTACCATGATGCATTTCAGAAATGGAATCGGAGATTGAAATTACGTATTTCAAACCGCGGAGAATACTTTGAAGGGATGTAATGTTCATTTCACTATTTGAGTCGAATGCTCTTCAGATATCGTACGATACATATTACATATCGAACAACCCTCGCGAAATGTTGTCAATTTTATGTTTTTTGTTCGTGTCCCTGCATGTTTGGAAAAGGTGCTAAAAGCTAAAGAAATGCTCAAACAGTTTGATTTATTAAGAATAACATCATAGAATATCTCCATTAGAAAATAAGCGCGTTTTCGAAATAACGACTATACGAATCTTCATTACTTGAAAAATTCTCGTCCGATTTTGGTGTGGATTGATTGATTATATATCGTTTAACGTCCCGCTCGAGAATCTTTCACTCATATGGGGACGTCACCATTGCCGGTGAAGGGCTGCAACATTTCTATTTCTATTCTAACATCCCAGATCCCCCACGGGGTATTTTGGTGTGGAATCTGACATTCTATAAATAAGGGTAGCATTACAAATTGTCAACCCGAGGAAATCATTTCTGACTGAGACGACGTTTTTTCGAGGGGAGACAATTTCCTGTGTTACACTTGCCATATTATGTTATCATATTATGTTATCATATTATGTTGTCATATTGTTATCATATTATGCTGGTATTGTTTGTAAGCTTCATATAAAGAGTCTTATGTTTTGATGATGAACCGCACATTAATTCCGCGCAGCTAAAGTTTTTTGTAGCATCACCAGTTGTCATATAATTCTGACCGTTGCTTTGTTCTATCACGCTGGAGGGTGTAGTTTTATCACTCAATGGGTAGTAGTTTTGAATTTTTGTTTGTTTATTTTGGTAAGTAAAACCATATTTCGCAGTCCAATTTCAGGACTTTGTTGTTTTTACCATTTTTAATCCATCTAAAATATTATCAATATTCATATTTCTAGACGAACTTCAGTTTGGTGGTTTATAGTTCAAACATTAGAAATTTGAGAGTGTAATTTCATGAATTTGGTTAGTATACATGTATTTTCTTAAAAGACCATTCATTCTTAAACAACCCAAACTTGTTTTAAAATATAGTTTCAGTGCCAGTAATTTGTTCTACTAATATCAAATTTCATCCACATCTATATTGTAAGAAGACGTACGTGCACATTAATTAGTGATTGAGTAGTGTTACTTATATTGTGTTGACCCCAATCGACAAAAATGACTTAATGTGAATAAATCGAAAGTACAGAAAAGTCAAGTTTAACGCACGCGTAGTTTATATTACGGCCCTTAATTGATCTTCTTTCAATGTAAAAAATGGCCACAACTCATGTTCAATCTTATTTTAAAGAACATTTATTTGTATTATTGTATTGATAGGGCATCTAAGCACAAAAGGAACATTACTTTCTCTCATTCATATTCTGGCCAAAAGACCGGATATTCAGAAGTGCATACAGAGCGAAATCGACAACGTTATAGAGGTGGATAGAGAACCAGTTTTGGCTGACAGACAGCATTGCCCTCTGGTGACAGCAGTTATCTTAGAAACGTTACGATATATATCACATATACCCATTGTAACTCATAATACGTCTTTACCAACACACATTGATGGCATTCCAGTAGAACGGAACACAACTGTAAGTCATTCCGTGTATTTTGATTATGTAATTAATAAAACCATTCGATATAATACATATTGCCTGTACACAAGCGTGAGGCTTGATACACACATGTATTGCATACAGCTTTTAATTCGCTTGGATTTTATTTAGGGGGGGGGGGTACAATCGCTTGTTTATATCCATTTTCATGCATGTACAGTATGTATGCTGATGAAATATCAGTTTAATTCTCGATAAAACTGTGACACATAAGTAACCTTTCAACCTGTGAATGAAATATATTGAAATACAAAATATGATCGACAGATGTCTAGTTTGCTTGTATTAAGCAGGAAGGGGGTGTAATTATTAAACAGGAAGGGGTAGGGGTGTAATTCCTACAAATCGGAAAAGTTCTACTCTATGCTTTCATACCTCATAATACACAAATAAATCAACCATTAATTCCTTAGATGTAATGTTTAGGTTGTATTCACTGTAAATTTCATTTTACGGTTTTTGTCATACAGTGAAATAGCAAAAATTAACTACATCGAAAATAAATCTATTTAAAGTGTATAGATAGAATAAGACGTTGATTTGGAACCATGCGTTTTCATTTTTTCGTATTTTTCGCGTTTTCAAAATTTGGCGCAGTTGTAGGTCTTCGACAGTTTCATTAATATTAAATTTTTACATTATCTTTATTTTCTCATGAAACCATTTAAGACTTCTCGAAAATAGTAAAACTACTAATAAATACACACATACAGTATCATTGTAATATTTGATGAAAATATTTAAAAATTGACCATATTCTTGGGATGAAGGAAGTGGATCGAAGAGATGATGGAAACGCAATATTCTAGTGTTGAATCCTTCTCTTAAAGTTAAAATTTTTGTGATATTTAAGGAATGTCGAGGTTATTTGTATTTTGGGGTACGTGAACAATGGGAGCAGGGGTATTCTGCAGAAATTACCCTCATGTTTTCTTTTATACCCTCCTCCATAACACAAACCTAATGTCAAATTCATTCCTTTTATCTGTATTTTGTACTATATAGGGTTTAATGTCACGTGGAAGGATTTGTGATTTTATCGAGAAATAAAATGCATTGACGCAGCATATATCTGTACGTTTATTGCTGACAGAAACATTTTTAAAAGTAAACATTCACTGTTCCTCAAAACAATCGATAGGTAATTTGTGATTCGGTATTTTGAGTGGTAGAGCAAATGTATAAATCTTTTAAATATTACTGATGTTGAAATATTTCCAGATTATTGTGAATCTGTGCACGATGCATCACAATGCTAAGGAATGGGACGACCCCTTTGTATTTAAACCCGAGAGATTTTTACATGCAGATGGCAGTTTGTTACCATCAACAAGCACTGTCAGAAAAAGGCGAGTAAAACCATTCTAGCATCTCCTTGTATATACCACTCAATTGATTTGAAATAAAATAGGTCGCAGGTCCGAACTTGTGACCAGTGTACACCTTGTTATTACATTTTGCGTAGGTGGCAGGGTACGTTTTTGGTTTTTGTTCTGAAACGGGTGGGTAGAGGTATACCACTAAATCAATTTATCACAAACTAATGAATTATCATACTGTCCTTTTATACCAATACTTGTATTAGTGTAGTTAATAGATTATGAATCAGATGCAGTCCATATATACTGGTGCTGGTGCACAAAACATACTCTGAGCAGGTGCCCCTTTCTCCGTGCGAGGGGATTTAGACGCTGCACGATCAAGAACTCTGACATAAACAATGTAACTTTCATCTGGGGCCATCCACGTTCCCTGTCAGCTACAGACCTGTTGCTGTACCTTGTAGATTCTTCAGCAAATGACCACTTTTTAAAGTTTCGTATTTGCACTATCTATCTGCTAGAAATCCAGTCTCTACCCAGAGTTGTCGTTCCTAACACTCACACGTCTCAAAATTAGCAGCGTTATTCCACATTTAAATCCACTTTTCTCGGTTAATAGATATAAAACTCTAACTAGTTTGTGAAATATGAGGAAAATGTAGGTCAGGCAACTTATTGTAGTTTTTATTCCCCACTACAATTCATATCTATCTATACTTGTAATCGAACAATATTCACGTTTCAACACAAGCCAATGCTTTTTATGTCACAGAAAGAATTGAAATCTGTTTAATATTTATTTATTTATTCATTTATTATTATTATTATTATTATTATTCTGCAATTAAAGTCGAAACCATTATTTGAGCATTTCTACGATTTTGCAAGAATCTTGAACAAGAGTACCGTAAACGGTACATACGCCCGTAGGAAGGTTATATAGGGTGTAATTATTGTAAGAAGGTTACATAGGGTGTAATTATTGTAAGATGTTTGTTTTGTGTCTTTAATTAGCAAACATGCAACATGGTGTCCTACTAGATGATACTACGATCTTGAAATTTAAAGATCAAGAAAAAAATGCGTACCTCCCCTTCGCATGAGGAGTATGTGTACGAAGTTTTACGGTCCTGGCCCAATAATTCGGTGTGTATCTTGTCTACAAGGTTTTCCTATTAACTCTCATCCTTGTGATCAAATGTACCAAGCTGTAAGATCCTGGAGCTTACGGCTCATTTTGCATTTTGCCTGCAAGGTCCGGACAGACAGATGCACGGACAATGCCACTTAAGTGATACATGTCAATTTATAGCTTTGACCTTTTAACCTGAGAAAGAAAGGTATGTGTACCAAGCTTGACAGTCCTAGCCCTAATGGTTCAGTCTGTATCCTACCTACAAGATTTTTCTACTAAGTGATATTATGACTTTGACCTTGAAGAACAAAATGTGTCCTTCACTTGGCATGGGCAATATGTGTACCAAGGTCCTGACTCCAATAGTTCGGTCTGTATTCTGCCTACAAGGTTTTCCTTTTAACTGATACTACGACCTTGACCTTTGATCACTGACCTTTAAAAACAATAGGCATTTCCCTTTCATCATGGTGATCAAATGTACCACGTTGTAAGATCCTGGAGCTTACGGTTCATTTTGCGGACAAGGTCAAGAGAGACAGACACACAGACGGATGACGCCATGCCATAATACGTCCCGTCTTTGGCGTGCATATAAAATCCCTTGAGACGTTGACAGAGGAATATGTAAGTGCAAGGAACGAAAATTTAGATAGAGTTTATAGGAATCTTGGTGACACATGTTGCAAATCAATCATTCAGCTACGCTTGACATGTGCTCTAATATTATTTTACACATGTAATATCACTTCAGATATGGGGAATTTCCATTCCGGGCCTATAGTGCGAAACTGCCCCCTGCTACCATAGATCTCCTGCAAAACAAAGCAATGCATTGTGGGGATGCCTCGTTATGATACCGTATTTCTCTTCATGTTTGTGTCATTTTTCTTTCTTGATGCAGGATGCTTGCCTTTGGAGTAGGAAAACGAAGCTGTGTAGGTGAAGTCTTCGCCATGTCCAGGATTGCTCTGTTCGTTTCCACCCTCCTGAAACATTTTAATATTTTGGAGCCCGAGGATGAACCACTCCCAAATTTCCTACCCAGGGATTTGTCCCCAGGAATTGTTCTACAAACGAAACCATTCAAAGTCCGATTTGTAACGAGAAATAATATATGATGAATATCATTACAAAATACTATAAATGAAATAAAACTCTACATGCTTTTTTTCTGATCTTTATTAAATTCGATCAAAATAACATGTCATGAAATGTTGTATTCAAGATCGGTGATTTGAAATATCTCCATCTTTCTCTCTAGCCGACGAAACGTGTACAGTTTAAAGAGGACAACCTAATAATCTCTAGAAGAGAATACGCACATGTTGTAAAAGGACAAAGTACGATCTTGGGTAGCTAGACGTTATCCAAATTCTTTCGAATTTTGAAAATAAACACGTTTTTAAGAGATAATATTAGAAGGGGTGTGTCCCTACACCACTTGCCCCTACTAATCTAATTCCTTGAATCTAAACCTTTCACAATCTGTAGGTTACAATGTATATTTATGGGGACGTGAGCGTAAGAACAGAATTCTTGTCCTCTTAGTCCACGTCCGTCTTCACAACGCTATCAAATGGTTAAATAATTTACATGCTCTCTCTCTCTCTCTCTCTCTCCAATATCCCATCACTTGAAGACTTTTTATAGATCGATGAGATGTAGCACATGATGAAAACTATTGTAATTTTAAACAATTTAGTGCAATCCATTCAGAGAAGGCTGTTAAAAGAGTGAACGCTAGGAAAGAAAGCTGTAATTTTATAACACCACTCTGAGTTCGTGCACACGATGCAAAGGTTTCACTGGGATGACATTTCCTGCCTTTACTTGGGCGCGTTCCCACAATTCCCCTTTAAAAAGGCGGGGCCAAAGTCGCCTTCCCTGACTAGGTATCGTCGCTCTGTGTCATATCTGTAAAACCTGCAAGGAAAAAAATTTCAATAATGAATGTTTCTTGAATTATTTTGTTGGGCCTGTTTCAACGCATAATTTGCACTATTGCAGTAAATTGATAAGAAATCATAATTTGCTTGTAATATTGTTCTCTGAAAATGTTTGTTACATCGAAAAACAATACTGTAACAGTCTTGTTGATAACATTCTGAAGAAATTTTGTTTTTCAATTTTCATGGTCTTTGGGTATGATTTACATATTTTTTCATAATTATTAGAATTTGAGTTTTATTATTGATTGATTATATATTGTTTAACGTCCCGTTCGAGAATTTTTCACTCATATGGAGACGTATTATTGATTGAAGTTTTATTGATATCATGCATTATATAGCTCACACATTATAAAGCCCGGGGAGAAGAGAAAATAATTTGAAATAGTTCGATAATTATCTACAGAGGATAACGTTATCGTCGTAAGCCATGGATGAAATGTTCGCTCCTCTCCCTTTTAACCCGTGAAAATTTTCTCGTTTCTCATAAATATGCAAAAAGCACAAGTTTTCATGGCCACAGCCATTACTGAGTTAAACGCGGCAGCACTAAACATAACCTTCAACTTTAGGCTAAGCGTGAATTCTATTGGTCAACGAATTGCATCATTCTCGTCATGCATATTTATGAGACACAAGAAAATTTTCACGCAGAGAGAGAGAGAGAGAGAGAGAGAGAGCCACGAATGAAAAGGGAGAGGAGCGTGTATTTCAGCCGTGGCTTGAGGATATGTGTGTCACGGTAAATTTATGCTTACTTATCGCCTTTGAAGAAGTAGACTGTTCTAGAGTCCCACCGAACGGCAGCGTCTATTTCATTCGGAATTCCTCTATACTGACTTCGGATGTAGCGATGTGATCCAGCCTTGACTTCACCATTCATCCTCATTCTCCACATAATTCCACTCTATTAAAGTAAGACTTCAAATTGTAATTATACTCTCCCCTTGTACTATGTAAATACGCAGTCATCAGCATATATAAAATTTAGTATGTTGCCATAGTAACAAATACGTACACCAAACACTTCCAAGTCATTCCCTGATCCAGATGTGGCAATCACGGCCCTCGGTCTTTCCGGCATGGTCCGGGGGCCTCCCTGAACCAATATCGTGCCCATACGGTTCCTCATTCTGTCAAACTGCCAAATTCTTTGGCCTACAATATTAATCCGTTTCATTTAAATTTATTATAGAATTAACATTTGCTACGAAAAAAAACTTTTATTAAAAAAAATTGATGAAAATGAAAACCGAATTTACGTTTATATAAGTAAAACGAATATAATTTAACACAGGAAATGCAATTTAGCCCCAAAATTTGTCAATTAAGTCTAAAGCCGTGGGGAAGATTTATGTAGTTATTTTGGGAGGGGTAATATATGTCAACTTTTGAACATTATAAACATATATAGTGCTTTAGTTTTAGGACGTTTGTATTTGTCCTTACTACAACCAAACTATGCCCAGAAAATGTATGTCAACCCATGCAGGCATTCGTTTGTATTATGTACCCTTAAGGTTTATGAAAAGGATGTGGTGGAGTTGAGGTGGCGACGCTGAATTCTATGTCCATAAATTCAGAATTTGAAGTTTATTCTGAAGGAGAAATATCAGAACTACCTCTCATGAAGAAGGTGCGACCTAAGCTGGGGATGCTGTATGCCGCCTCCATGTTCCAGGGAGATCGACGGAAGAGGTTATTGACACGGAACCGGTCTAAGAAACCCCGCTCATTTATCCGCATCACATAGCTCCTTTGCAGAAATACTAACAGAGTGCCATCGAAATCTGCCAAATAAAACGGCTTAAAGATTGAAAGGTCACAAAACAAACACCTCTTAAATTTAGACATTAGAAGAAACGAATGCGCTAATCCTGTAACGCTATACATCACGTAACCGTTACTCTGAATAAGAAAAAAAACCGAACTCACCTCTGACGGCAGCTTGCATTCTGATGCTACAGTTGGCTGGTAAGGTGGGAGTTTGGGTAGGTCTAGGTGTGGGGGCTGGGGTGATGCGGGGCTGAGGGGCCCGAGTGGTGGGTCGGAATGTAGTCAATGGTCTGGGGGTGGTGATCTCCCTTCCGGGACTGGGGCCTGAAAATTGCATCTAGAATTAGTGAATTGTTTTAGGTACCCTAATACTATACATAGCATTACTGTGACAGAATAGTCATTTCTAACATTCATTTTCGTAGACAAATGGGATTCGATTAACTCGGTATAAAAGAATTATAGAAAGTAAATACCACGTATAATTCTGATACATTTTCATGATTCATCTTCTATCTCTGATCGGGGGGTTAAAGCATTGCGCTCAAAATCACAAGGCCTCTCACCTCTAGTTGGCGCGGGTTCGAATCCCGCTCGCGCCGATATATGTGAGAAAGTATGCCAGTTTATTTTCGGAAGGTCGGTGAACTCTTCCCGGATACATTGTATCTGGGTTCTCTCTTCCTCCTACAAAACTGGACGCCACCAGATAACTGAAAAAATGTTGAGTGCGGCGGAAAACAAAGAAAATCTATCTCTGATCCAGATAAACAAATATAGATAACTTGGTATACCGCTTCTGATTTTCCGCGATATAACGGTAGATGTAAATCAACATAATCTGCTGATTCCCGGCAAAAAGGACTCAGTTCCAGGAACTGATACACACATATTCGGAACACTTTGCAACTTCTTTTTATCTTATGGAAATTTCTGATAAGTTCCGAATGGTTGGTTAGTTGTTTTACGTCCCGTCGAGAATTTTTCACTCATATTTAGACGTCACCAGCCGTGAGTGAAGTACCACAAATTTAGACCTATGCTTAGTGCACAGGGCCGTAACATGCCAACACGGGACCTCCGTTTATAAGGTCATATCCGAAAGACCCGTGATTCTGACTTCTAAATGCGGAGTCCCTCAATGATATACTTTAACTGTATGCTGAGGTATATTCTACTTCCGGTACCTACCATACAGACTCTGAATTCCCCGTATGTCGTCTGTGTGCAACTGAAAGGAGGCGTTGTACCCGGCATAGTATGGAAACATGAGGGCCCCCTGAATGTCTGAATGAAAGAGGCCCAAAGTGTGGCCAAACTCATGCACCGCCACCGTGAAAAAGTCTGTCTTTGTGTCTCCTACTTCATCCCCAAAGCCCCAGTCTTCTTCCTCATCAAAGTGGACGCGACCATTTGAGGGGAAAAACGCATGCGCAAGAACACGGCCTGAAATAGGATTCAAAATTTTAAACGTGATGATATCTTAAAATTCAACACAGAGCTATATATGATAAAGGCCGAATTTATTTTGTAACAAAAAAAACATAACTTCAATTGCCAGGTTTTTCTAATCCTAATAAGATGTAAAATATGAATACCCCTCATCTGTGGTATCTGTACTCGTGGAAATGTTTATACTACCACAGTCAAAGCAAGAAAGCACCAGGGGCATTAAGGGCACGAGTAACTGTCAATGTGTTCCTTCTTTATTATATCGCATCAAATTATGGTGAATGGTAATAGGTGGAATATTCCCCTTCTCTCTGAAGGTCAAGCAGACATCCATTGTACAGTGAGAATTCTAGCTGGCATCTAAGGCATGGAGCACATCACTGCACTTGGTGATTTTTTGAACTGAAATCACCAGGGGTCTCTAATACCAGTGACCAAACTCATGCATGACGTATCACTATCCAGACAACAGGGCAGATACCAGTTGTTTATTGTACTGCATTGCACCTACTGACATTTGACCTTCTGATCTGAAAATCAATAGGGGTCCTCATCTACTCATAACCAACCATACCACTGGTTCTCAAGATACTAAGTAGACAACGTGGTCTACTAACTGATCGACATGTGCAGAGCAATATGCCCCTCTTTTTTGAAAGTGTGTGCGTGTGTGTGTGTGTGTGTGTGTGTTGGGGGGGGGGGGGATAAATATACCGATTGCATTAGAACATGCTTCATTTTACTGCTTTTGAACTATCTTTGACAGATGTTTATGTAGTAATGTGTTTGCGGAAAGAGAAATGATATAAAACGTGCAGTTTTTCATTAAAAATAAAATCAAACTCCTTTAAAAGTATTATAATAGAGTCATTTGGGGGGGGGGGGGGGGGGGGGCGATACCAGACACATATCGTACATAGTCTTTCATAAAAGTGTAGAAGATGACATACCTCGGCCATCAAAGGCATTAGCATTACCATCACCATGGACACGGGTCTCAAATGAGATATTGATGTCAGTGTCGCCTGGTGATTCATAAAATCGGAGCGGCGTCACATTGGACCAATGGCTCAGCGCTCTCCTCGTCTCGGATCTTTCCAATAAAAAAAATACTTATATCAAATCGACTGTAAATTAGTCACTGAAATAAGAAGATGTGGGGGTACAGCTCCGTCAGGAACTCATCTGATGGAATGTATTCTGTATTCTGTAGTCCATTATTACAACAGAGGCACATATGAAATTACTGTTGTTCAATTGTAACAATTCGGCTATTTCCGTAACCGCGTTACGGAAAAGGACGAGTGTGATCCGATTGATCATTCGTTCTTTTGAGCCCGACTTTTCGCTGTACATAACGGTATATTGCCTAGAGCTAATGACGTCCATGTACGAGTGAGATGGACCACTTTGTGCCAAATACCGTTGAATACCTTTCTTGAATGTCGAATGAAAAAGTGAAAAGTCCCATGCAAACTTTGCTCAGAGGAGAGCTAAAGTCAACTGAACATTTATTGAATATTCATATAGAACAAATTCTAAAAACATAACTAAATCGAACTTCATGTATACAGGATACAGCTTAGAACCCTTTCTTTGATCACTTTTAATCAACTTCTACACGAGACCGTGTCTATTTTAATCTGGGGTAATCACGGTGAAACTTACAGAGTTTTTGAAGGGCTCAGTTTCCTGGAAAATTTAGTTATTTTCCATGAGAGTGTTGTTTTCCTCCATTTTGGACCTAAATAGAAACGAGAATAAACGTTAGATGGTCTGGATGTCTATTTCTGTAAAACGATGACAGTGTCAAATACCGGACATTTAGGTCATATTGTGTCATACATGTATATCATATTCGCACTCATTCGATTATTTTACAGAGGGATTTTCAAAATATGAATGTTGTTTCTAACATTATTTCTTTAAAAATGTTTCAAAAGTTATGCACCCCTAGGACGATCAAAATCATTCCGAATTATAAACTAAAATTATTTTTTTTTTAAAAATCATATAATTTTTCAAAATTTGTATTTCATCGACATTACTTGTGACAAGATTTAAGAAACTGACCTAGATTAAATTGCTGGGGTTGGAGATCGGGGTTCATGACCTCATCTTTCTGCATGACATCTTCACAGGCGCAGCGCCTCCTGTTCATTACATCTTCGTCGGCAGGTCCGATAACTCCGGTCACCTCGATATCACTAAACATCTGCCACCATCTACAGAAAAGAAAGAAAAGCTACGATAAATGTTAATATAAAGCATTTCCTGTTCCTACCATAATTTTATAAATCTATTTTAATCGAATGATGATTTGGATTCTCGTGGAACTACACTTCCAGTCCGTTACACTCAAATTTGGAGGTAAACCGTTCTGTACATTTTAATGAATCGCTGCATTTAGAAATCTACAAAGAATGGCCACCAATTTTTCCAACACACGTGTAGCTTAACTGCAGCTGAATGTACAAGGAATGTACAAGCAATAATGTACAACAAATTGATACTGATATCGTACAGTAAATACAATGACAATCGTGTTTGATATATCGAGAAGTTCAGAGAAATATATATCAGATCGTGAATGTTTGTTGTTTTCCGCCACACTCAAACTTCTTTAATTTATCTGGTGGCGTCCAATTTTTTTTATTGGTGGAGGAGAAAACCCAGATGCAATGTTCCAGAGAAGAGACCACCGACCTCCCGAAAGTAAACTGGCAAACTTTCTCACATATATCGGCGCGAACGAAAATCGAACCCGCGTTGACTAGAGGTGAGAGGCATTGTGATTCTGAGCGCGGTGTTCTAACCACTCGGCCACGGAGGCCCTCGGGTCGTAAGATGATTGGAATTATGTAATGTCATGAATAACACTTCAATAAATTGTATAATAAGAATGATATTAAAGTACTCCGACTAATATAACAAAAGGTTACATTGAAGGAAATAAAGAAATAACACAACCGTCTTGGAAATAGAGGGGGGGGGGGAGTGGGGTGTGAGTTAATTTTCTGTTCTGTCGCTATTCTTTCTATGAATTGTTTTTTACAAATACAACCGTCCATTAGGTCAAATGATATACCAATTGTTAGGCCGTCCTTTACATTCTGATTATTCCGTTTACCGTATCAAGATAGACGGCTCACAACGGATGTGGCCGACCGGTCAACAGGGTATGCTTGCTCCTCCTAGGCACCGTATCTCACCGCTGGTGTGTCAGGGGTCCATGTTTGTCCTACTCTTATTTTTTTAAAATCTTTATAGAATTCATGAGATTGATTATTGTTTGCTGTCTTCACTTTTTCAATACAATGGAGCGGACAGCGTGAAGAGAGAGAGAGAGAGAGAGAGAGAGAGAGAGAGAGAGAGAGAGAGAGAGAGAGAGAGGGATAAAGGGGGAGAGGCGGAGGAGAAAGAAAAGGGAGAGAGGACCAATAGAACGGGTGATGTAAGGAAATCCTATGTTCGCCCGTCCCATTGTGATATACATGTACCGTACTTGAACTTTGTGTGAAGAGAGTATTGCAAGGCACTGGCTATATATGTATATATATGATATGTCTTATAACGACTGAAAGTATGCACGAGGACACCAAGGCTTTACTCATTGATAGGAGCAATTCAACTTCCGATTAAAGAATCATATCACTTAAGTCTTCATAGTGACTCACTGAAACTGCGTGATGACACATCATGAAGCAGGCCTCTGTACGGTTAATGACTCAAAGGTTAAGATTCACTCGAGAGTGGATACTAAGTGAGTAGAATGGTGGACCTTATAAAATATACCTGCACTGAATGGCTATTAGCTAGTTTTAAATTTAAATCGAAAACACAGACAGACAGATAGATAATGGATGGTAGACGGACGGACCGACCGGACGATCGATCGATGGACAGATAGATAATATATTATCATCTATATTCAAACATAAAATCGACAAAGCACAATGAGGCATGACATGCAGGGATAGAGAGAAAAAACAAACAAGGCATGTATACATTCTACATTCCCTTAGCACTGTTATACGCCTTACTTGATAGCGTAAGCTCTATTTTCAGGACTGGCCAACCTCTCGTTGTCGCAGTTTTCAATCAAGTATCCATATTTACATAGATATCTCTAAAAACAAAGCATAACTTATATTAGTTCTCTTTTTTATTGAAAATGTATGGACATGTACGTAAATTAATGAGGAAATTGAGCCCGATTGATTGATTGATTCATTGTTGTTTTCCGCCACACTCAACAATTTTTCAGTTATCTGGTGGAGGAGAGAACCCAGATGCAATGTACCTGGGAAGAGACCACCGACCTTCCGAAAGTAACCTGGCAAATTTTTCTCACATATATCGGTGCGAGCGAAAATCGACCCGCGCCAACTAGCGGTGAGAGGTCTTGTGATTTTGAGCGCGATGTTCTAACCATTCAGCCACGGAGATCAACAGTAAATGGACTGGTTTAAGTTTTTTTTAATTTTTTTTGGGGGGGGGGATGTTAAACATTAAAAATATAACTCATTAATGATGACAGCCAACATTTTGACCTTCTGAATGCAAGGATGAAAGCAATATCTTAGCCTTAACTCTGTGTTATGTAAACAAAAACTCTTTTTATGTTAACAAACCTATGAAATTGGCCCCGTGAGGATACGGGATGTAGAATAGGTCCTCAGTACCCCTTGCTTGTCGTAGGAGGCGACTAAATGGGGCGGTCCTTCGGATGAGACCGTAAAAACCGAGGCCCCGTGTCACAGCAGGTGTGGCACGATAAAGATCCCTCCTTGCTCAAAGGCCATAAGCGCCGAGCATAGGCCTAAATTTTGCAGCCCTTCACCGGCAATGGTGACGTCTCCATATGAGTGAAAAATTCTCGAGCGGGACGTTAAACATTATATAATCAATCAATCATAAAGCATCTTGATTTTGCACAGTCACAAATTTAACTTTCAAATGACACGTTTTACCTAAAGAATACTTGAAATGTGATAAATATAATTAAATTAGATCGATATCCATTTATTTTGAAAACTTCGTAAACAATAACATACCTCAATCTTTGTTCACAAAAACAAATAATAAACTATCGGTAATGAGCTTCTGCCATAATGTATAACCTCAATATTTTTGTAAAACCTTTAAAACACATTACACAGAAGGAACCCGTGAATCGACGACCCTCACCTCTATTTCCTCTGTGCTCTTCTCTCCCGTGACAGTAGACAAGACAAGTACAGCTACCAGGGCTATAATCCTCCGTAGGTACATGATGTGAATAACCGAGTAGAATAGAAACCCTTACTTTTATACAGAACGGAGGGAGCACTTAAATTAATTGTGACGTCATCATATCACTCAACTTCCGAATCTCTTTAGGACCTGTACTGTCGTAGATTTTCAAGCTATAGTGAAACTTGATTCATTTAGGAGGAAAGCTCCCAAATCTCAACAGGAAACCATCAGAGGCCTGGGCGGTTCACACTCTTGACTCATACAACAGTAATAAATATTTCAAAAAAGGGAGTGAATGATTTTCATTCTTTAAGAATGACATGTGTATTTTTCTTTACATAGACAATAAACTAAATTACAGTTAACTGCTAGCTAAAATTATCATATCCAGCCCTGTTTTACACACATATTACGTCCAATTTACTTGTAATGAAGCGTTACCGTGTAAGTTTCGTGTTACAGTGTCAAAAGAATTCCGATGAAGACGAATACTGCAGACCATAGTAAAAAGAAAATCAACATGGATACATACTGCCCCCCCCCCCCCCCCCCCCCCACACACACAAACATTCACACTCTTCATTGTAACGTCTTGACAATGAAGATGTCTAATGATAATTATTATATTTTATGTTTCAATATTTTCCTTAATGGATATGCTGGCAATGGCAGCAAAACTACTTCACATGGAAAGGCAATTCGATTGATTGATCGATTGATTGATTAAATATTGTTTAACGTCCCGTTTATGGCCTTTCAGCAGGGATGGATCTTTTACGTGCCACACCTGCTGTGATACGGGACCTCGGTTTTTGCGGTCTCATCCGAAAGACCGCCCCATTTAGTCGCTTCTTACGACAAACATGGGGTACTTAGTATCTATTCTAACAGGCAATTCGAGAAATTCGTGAAACTTTAGCAGCCTTTCAGTCAAAACGCCAACCACACACATGAAAAAGAGAAGATGACGAACAGTGATTAATCTCATAAATTCCCCAAACAATGAAAATTAGGAACAGGGCAAACACGGACCACTGGACACACCAGAGGTGGAATCAGGTGCTTTGGAGGAGTAAGCATTCCATGTTGACCGGTCAAATCTGCCGTGAGCTCTATACCTTGATCAAGTAAACGGAGTTATCCAGAGTCAAAACCAGTGTGTAAAGAACAACTTAACAATTGGCATGAAAGATGTCGACCAAATGTCAGGATGTATTTGCAAATAACGTTATTATAACGACAATAGAATTTGAGAAATTCTTACTTCATCCGCTTACGATTCTACACGGAAACAACAACAAAAACACTTGTTGGTCAACAGGAAGTGTCTTTGCATCATCTCTGTTGGAGTCATAAGTGAATGTTAACACCTGAAAGAGTTCCATTGGGGAAACTTGAGAAAAGTCGACATCATAAAGCACTAACATATAATTCCCGTGTAGTACTGAACAGATTCTTCAACAATGTCGTTTAAAGTCAACATGTCGCAAATTCTATGGTCGTTATAATAGACCATAGAAAGATAATGAACAGTGATAAATCACATAAATCTCATGAAAAGTATATAAAGAATAAGAATAGGGCAAACAAGGACTTCTGGACACACCAGAGGTGGGGTCGGGTTACAAGGAGGAGTAAGCATCCCCTGTCGACCGGTCATTCCCGCCATGAGCCCTATATCTCGAAAAGGTCAACGGAGTAATCCCTAGTCAACATCAATTCGTACGGCCTAACAATTGGTATAAAACAACTCGTACGGATTTGACCCAATGACTGATTCTTCTTCCTTGGAGTTGGTTCGAGTTTTGAAAATATCATGGATGAAACCGCCTCACGTTAAATTTTAGGACCTTTTGGTTTGTGCCACTGTTGAGACAAACAAGTGCACGGAAGCTCTGTAGGAACCTCATTGAGTCCAAAACGTTTATAATGCTGTACAGTGTATACACCAGAAGCGCCATCTATCGTAGCCAAATATGCCACAAGATTGACAATGGGCCAAATATGCCACAAGATTGACAATGGGTCAAATATGCCACAAGATTGACAATGGGCCAAATATGCCACAAGATTGACAATGGGTCAAATATGCCACAAGATTGACAATGGGCCAAATATGCCACAAGATTGACAATGGGTCAAATATGCCACAAGATTGACAATGGGCCAAATATGCCACAAGATTGACAATGGGCCAAATATGCCACAAGATTGACAATGGGCCAAATATGCCACAAGATTGACAATGGGTCGAAACAGCAGCTCAACTGGCGTATTATCAGAATATGCCACAAGATTGACAATGGGTCGAAACAGCAGCTCAACTGGCGTATTATCAGAATGCGCGTTATTTAGTTTAGCTGCAATTTGTCATCAAAATGCACATTATTCAGCTGGAGATTTGTCAAGATCGCTGGATGCAAAATGCTTCATCATTTTTAAAAATAAATATGCATATTTTATTTACCTTCTGTAAGCTCGTTTGATTAATTACCGTTCTAAGACAATTACGAGTTGTCTATGAATTACCACAGTGTGAGTGAAAAGTGATTCTTGATCGAAGTATAAAACGTCTTAAACACTGTATGAAACACTGCGCAGGAGTTGTATTACCATCATCACATATATTACTTGTTGCGTCCTATTTTTATTGTGCAGAAAGCCACAGTTTTCCTCACATCATAAGGCCTTCCTGTGTATCATACTGAATTGGTAGTACATGAAATTCCATTAGTCTGCACATTTTATCAGAATGCACGTTATTCAATTTGTCTGCACATTTTAATCAGAATGCATGTTATTCAATTTGTCTGCACATTTTAATGAGAATGCACGTTATTCAATTTGTCTGCACATTGTGATCAGATTGTGCGTTATTCAATTTGTCTGCGTACTGTTCTGTTTTATTAACACAATATATGTAAAGAAAAAAATGACGATTTGTTTAAATGATACAAATGCATATTCTATTTTTTTTTAAATCGGTTCGTTTCTATTCACGTTTCATTTATTTATTTATCTATTCATTTATTTATTTATTTTGTAACTTTTGCTTTCAAATTGGTTGGATTTTTTTCAGATGTCAAGTTGTTTATCTGTGTAATGATTCTTGCAAATAAATGCATACAAGTCATTCGCTTTCAACCGTCCTACAATTATCGTATTGTAACGAAGTGATAATATTCCACTCATTATCGCCTCCTAAAATGGGAGGTGTTTCGTTAGAGGAGGAACGGTTGGCGCATTGATACATTTCAATAAGATATATGCAGGACGTACCTCCGTTGTCAGTGTCCCCCTCCTCATAATTCACACTAAAGGTATGTAACATTTGTAGGGGGGGGGGGATTCCTTGAAAATTCAAATTTAGGATATTGTGATGAAGACTCAGATAATAGTTTTAAAATATCTTTTGTGAAACATGCATTACTTGACTTTCGATAGTTTACCCTAAATCAGCTGACAAATACATGTAATTATTTATTAGTTTTACGAACCAGTCGCGCTAATGCAATGACAATATGTCTGTCCGTTGTTACATGTCGTCTTCCGTGCATTATTTAATTATTTCTCTTCTACTTGTACAGATATAACAGTATATGACTAGATATTGTTAAAAGTCTGGTGAATATGTATGTTTGTTTTCTTTAAAAAGAAAAAAGAAAAAGATTGGGTTACACCACTTAATTCTCAACTTCACTTCCTATCAAGATCACCATAACTTTATCAAATGATAGTTATCAGTGCTTTGAAAATCTGAGAAAAGAATTACCAATGTACGTTAAAAAAAACCAGATACTGTACCTCATGCAAAGTAAATATAATTCCCTTGTTTTGTTGCAGATAAAGTTATTTCAGTTTCGGAGATATTCAATTTCAACTAATCGTTCACTCAGGAATTTCATTCATTATTCACATTAATTAATATTTTCATTATTTAGAAATTCAAACATGAACTGATGTGAAATGATTTCTGCTTTGGGGGACGGGGTATTCGTGACTTTATAAACCATAAATAAATGTTGATATAATAATGTAGAATTTCTAACTTTGAATCAAATGTTTTTCTCAGTTGAATTTCAGTTCAATATGCAAGTAACCTGTGACTATATTAGTAAATTATATATGACAATTGATGATAGAATTCAATTTATGAGATGGTCAATGACAAAATCGTACATTATGTCACTTGTAGAATTTCATGTAAGACATTTTTTCTCAATGACCCCTCTCTCTCTCTCTCTCTCTCTCTCTCTCTCTCTCTCTCTCTCTCTCTCTCTCTCTGCGTCAAACCAAAGACGTAAACATAGGTATTGATTGCTCCTTCGCCAAACGCTCAGCATTTGGAAGTAAGAATCACGGGTCTTTTGGATATAACCTCAAAACGGAGGTCCCGTGTCACGGTGGGCGTTGACACGTTAAAGAACCCTCAATGCTACGGCCCTGAGCGCTAAGCATAGGTCTAAAATTTGTGGTACTTCACCTACAGCTGGTGACGTCTCAATATGAGCGCAAAATTCTTGAAGGGACGGTTGTTTTTACATCATGGAAATCATAACATTTTTTTACACTACTTGGGCATAAAAGTTATAAAATTCTTATTATAAACTGGAAAGTACAGAGATAGTTATCTTTTTTTTACACCATAAAACACTGTAGAACATATACAGGGGTTGGTGTTACACGTGACATGATGTAAAATATCAATCAATAAATCACCCTCTGTATGTTTCAATGTATTAACTGATTTGTCGTTACCACAGTAACCGTCAACCAACATGGCGGCAACAGATATGGATATAAAATTATCTGGTCGAGAACTTGCTTAATGTTATTTTAGATAGAACTCGGTATAAATGATTGATGATCTCTTTAATTCAATTTAAGATATTTTTACTTATCTATAAGGCATTTGTATAAGGAATTAATGCGCGCATCAATTCTTTTAAAGAGAGCAACAGTTCAGCTAAAGAGATCATTAACTATGGGTATGTTGAATTGAAGATATCTCTAATCATATAGTTGCTCTCTCTAAAATAATCATAGCGCGCATCCAATGAATTAATGATATCAGTAATTCAATTTAAGAGAGCAATAAGTCAATTATTGAATTATTACTCTTATTAATAGAATAATTAATACTATCATTTTATATATATATATATATATATATATATATATATATATATATATATATATATAAAATTCAGAATTGATGATATCGTTAATTATTTAAAGATATCTTTAATTGAATTGTTACGTGCATCACACGAATTGATAAAAGCTTTAAATAATTAAAGGTATCTTCATGTTAATTTGGCACTCCATAGCACAGAGACAATGTGATGTCGCTTTGTTTTGACGTCCATTTGAGAATCCTTTACTCACAAAGGGACATCAAAGACGATTATACACAAGCTTTAACACCATCTAATAAAACCAGAGCTTACTAAAAGCGATAAAAGAAATTGACATTGGAAGGACACACCCATTTACATGTTATATTAATCATTTCATTTTGTATTACAGGGGGCGGATCAACGACAGTGAATGTCCAAATACCCGGTGCATGTAGATATGAAATGTAGAGAACCACTGACATTTACATCAACGTACTAAAAGTGATAAAAGAGAGAAACGATGTGTTAGGTTATGATTTAAATAGATACGATCGTTTTCACTGAATTCAAAATGAAAGGAAAGTAAAACTATAACCGTATGAGTGAAAAATTAATTAATATACAACCAAGCAACTAAAACTACAATCATCCTTACCTTATAAACACATGATGGATGTATGTGTTTAATTTCCTATAAACTAAAGCCCTGCGAATTTAAACATTACATCATAACCATACCCATCCAATTTCATCTGAAGTTTTTTTTTTCCAATGATATGGAGAAATGGTTTTAAGCAGAGGCGACATCCGGGTACACAGAGTTCTCTCAAGGAAAACGGCTCGTCTTAAATTCCTAGTGTTGTGCGTTCTTTGCATGCTTGTCTATATGCACCTGTACTCTAAGGTCAGTCTCCAAGCCCTAGCCAACCGAGACATGATACAGGGGGCGCTTAATGACTTCCGGTCATGGAAAGCGAATCTACTAGATTGGTGGGCTTATAGCAGCCAATGGTTAATAAGAGTTGCTGAATTTATGGATAATGAAAGAAATATAATTCAGAATTACTCCAGTACACTTGTACCTAGATCTGCACTTTCTATGGAGTCTAATTTTAGCAACATTCCCAAGTTTGTAGAAAATCTAGCACTGGAACTGTTAAATGCAAATAAAACTTTATTGACTTTGTTTACAACATGGAAATTATCCGCCGAAAAATACACGTGTTATAACAACACAGTGAAAAACTGGAATCTTTTGAAACCGTTTGTCCAACCGATAATGTTTACTAACGAGGCTGATTTATCTGGCAGGGTAACACGCATGGGATGGAAAGTTTTACCCATCTCTAAGACACGAAAAGGGGTACCAGTTCTCAAACACATGTACCTAGATACTATCAGCGTTTACAATTCTACTTTTTATGCCTACGCAAATGGAGATATTCTTTTTACTGATACACTTCTTATAACGCTGATGGCTATACTGAATTCTAGTGTAAACAAATCACACCCATTGATGGTTATCGGCAGGCGAACGAACGTGGATAATGTGACGTCAACTGATGCTGAGAACCAGTCCACATTAATTGAAGCAGCTGATGCCAGAGGATCTTTATTTACCGCGTGGGGTGAAGACTATTTCATAACAATGAAAAACTTTCCTTGGAAAGATATTCCGGAAGTTATTGTTGGTAGACGAGCCTACGACAATTGGCTCGTGCTGGACGCTAGAAAGCGCGGGAATGTAATTGACGCAACCGAGACGCTTTTGGCTGTTCATCAGACGACAATGCATGGAAATTACGAGGGACTCAAACATCGGGACAAAGACTATAACCATAACCTCCTGGTCAAAATGTACAGACACGTTCATTACGCGGCGGGAAAAACATCGTGCGCTGAGTTCATTACACGCTACAATTTTACCGATGTCCCCAATATTCAGAGAAGAAAAATTGATCAAGAATGTTTTCCATTATGACTGGGTGATCAGAGTAAAAAGAGGGCAGGTGGGGGAAGGGAGAGAAGAGTGAGAGAAAAGAGGAGAAAGGTGAGAGAACAGTAGGGAGTAGGGGAGGAAAGCGTAGAGAAGATATAAAAGCAGAGAAAAGGTTAGAGTGGAAAGAAGAGTAGAGAATAGAGTAGAAAAGAGAGAAAAGGAGTAGAGAGAAGGGGAGATAGTAGATGAGAGAAAAGGAGAAAGGAGAAAGAAAAAAAGAGAGTAGAAGAGGAGATAGTAGTTGACGAGTAGAGGAGGAGACATTAAAAGAGATAGAAGAGGAGATAGTAGATTAGAAGAAGAGGAGAGAGAAGATGGTAGAGTAGAAGAGAGATTAGAGAAGAGAAAGTAGAAGAGGAAATAGCAGATGGGAGAGTAGAGTAGAGTAGAGTAGAGAGATAAAAGAGTAAAAGAGAGAGGAAAGAGAAGAGTAGAGTAGAGTAGAGAGATAAAAGAGTAAAAGAGAGAGGAAAGAGAAGAGTGGGAGTAGAGAGGAGAGAATGGAAGAAAGAGTAGAGTAGATTGATTATGTATTGTTTAACGTCCCGCTCGAGAATCTTTCACTCATATGGAGACGTCACCATTGCCGGTGAAGGGCTGCAAAATTTAGGCCTATGCTCGGCGCTTATGGCTTTTGAGCAGGGAGGGATCTTTAACCTGCCACACCTGCTGTGACACGGGACCTCGGTTTTTGCGGTCTCATCCGAAGGACCGCCCCATTTAGTCGCCTTTTACGACAAGCTAGGGGGTGCTGAGGATCTATTCTAACAACCCGGATCCCCACGGGGTGAGTAGAGTAGAAGAGAAAATGAGAGAGAAGAGGAGGATAGAATAGAAGAGAGAGTAGAGAAAAGGGGTAGAGAGATGAAGAAAGAGTAGAGGAAGAGTAAAGAAGAAGGGAAAATGAGAGAGAAGAGGAGGAGCGAGTAGAATAGATAGCAGAGAAGAGGAGAGAGACTATAGTAGAGAGATGAGGAGATGGTAGAAGAGAGAGTAGAAAAGATGTTAAAGCAGATAGAAGAAGAGAGAATAGAGAGGTTATTAGAAAAGAGAAAAGACGAGGAGAGGAGAAGGGTGAGGAGGGCGTGAGAGAGAGAGGGGATGAGAGAAAGATGAACCTCCTGTCCACAAACATAACTATTACGTGTTATGAAGCTACACTAACCATATAACGGTACCTTTTAAGCCAAAGTTAAAGTAAATCTTCCTATTATTGTTGATCAACATGAATCAATTGATATTAATATTGCAGTTATCCTGTCTATGAAAACTATTACAGAGAGCTAAAAGCTGTTACAGAGGGCTAATGCAAAGAACAAATTGCATTTTATTTGATACATATAGTTATGATTATATAATCCTATTGATGAGTTATTTGGCGATATCGATATTATCCAACATGTGCGCAATTTTTAAAATACACTTAATCTTTCGGAATGAACGTTGGTGAAGGACGGACTGCAAGGAACACATAAGTTTTGTTATAAAATCATGAAGCTTTGTAAAGGTTTGCTTCACATAGTATATTACATGTAATGGAAAAATCTTATGCCTTTAAAATAGTTGTGATGGTTTCCAAGAAGTAGCGGGGGAATTGGACGCATGCGTCAATGAATTTACATGTTAAATCTGTTGGGGTTTTTTTTCTTTTGGCACTTGGCCAAACAACGGTCCAGGTGGACCACGTGTCAACTACTGAAACATGTCAGTTTTCTTTTATTTGAAATACTGTATTTCGTTTAAGCAAAAAAGTACACAATTACTGTGTATGCTTGTCTTAGGTTTGACTCGGCTATTGCACGAGCGAGACTCGAACTCACGACCTTCCGGTTACGAAGCGAACTCTCCACCCCGGAACCACCACGACTGGTGTTCATATTTAAGCACCATCTGACTCTGTCAGACTGAGACGTTATATGAATTAAAGAGCAGCCTCAACGTCGGAATCCACGGGTTTCTCTCCCGTACAGTGCATTCAACGGAGAAAAACTCGGTGAGTTCCGAATATGGAATAACCTATGCTTTTTTCAAATCGGTGACAAAAGAGAAAAGTGGAGGAAATCGACAGAATTTAAGTGGTCGGTTCGGTATGTCTGATGCTGCTGGTTGTATCACATCGTTTGATAGGTTCGTACATTCCAATTCCAAATCACCCATGTGTCCCTTTCTGGTTCCTATCCAGCCCCTGGAAATAAATGAAATTTCTAAACCTTGTTGTACATCTGCAAGATAAGCTCAGTCGTGTACAAAAAGAATGTTACTGAGGACTTTTAAAATGTGAGTGGAATTCCAGTGATACACAGACAGACCGACGGGCGGAGATGACAAGCCATGGGCAGCGGGCACATTATCTTGGATTCAACATTGATTCAATATCAAATTTTAATGTTGAAACAACGTTAAAATGGTAGTTGGTTTTGAATATTGAAATTCTTGCTCTGAATCATCGGTGAAGTTTTAATATTGAATTACTTTAATAACATTAGGGTGAATTGTTCAATAGTGATTGCAGATTCGATGATATGAAAAATACTCACTCCTTTAATTGCCCGCAAGTGTTTCAAACACATATCACGGTTTATATTCATTTTTAAAGCTGTGTTTTAATCGTCAAAAATAAATGAAAATAAAGAATTGTCGAGATAAACATAAAACAATAATTATTGATATGTATTTAAACCTATAATTGAAATTCTAAATCTCTTCGATTTTTGCAAAATTTCAAATCAGGAAAAAAAAAATCAATCATGATTCAGTATTGAATCAACGTCGAAATATTAATGATAATCCAACATTGAAATATCAACATTATCACAATCCAACACTGAAATATCAACATTATCACAATCCAACACTGAAATATCAACATTATCACAATCCAACACTGAAATATCGATGATTATATGTGGTGATGATACCGAACAGTGATTAATCTCGTAACTCCCATAAAAATACAAAAGTATGAGCAGGGCAAACACGGACCCCTGGGTATACCAGAAGTGGGATCAGGTGCCTAGGAGGAGTAAGCATCCCTTGTTAACCGTTCACATCCGCCCTACATGAGCCCTATATCTTGATCAGGTAATCGGAGTAATCCGCAGTCAGAATCAGTGTGCCAAAAACGGCCTAACGATTGGTATAAAACACGTCATACAGCTTAATGATCGTTGGTTTATTCAGATCATTTTTCAAATGACCGAGAGCGAATGGATATATAAATTATACTATTCGTTGTGCTTTTCCAGATCATTTACCTTGAAAGAAAATTATCAAAATAGATTTAACCAACCGTTCATGACTCACACATGACTCGCATACGAAGCGTTTAAGGAGGAATGCTACACCAGAGAAATTTGATATGAATGAAAAGTGGACGATATGTACAACAATAATACTATTTTGAAAATGAAAATTTTCAAATTTACTTTATTTACTCAAAAATACAGTTTTACTAAAACTTAATGTGAATTTTTTCCTCTTAAATCTCTGCTGGGTTTGAACACGCAATCTGTGGAATAGCAGTTGATACATAAAACTATTTAGCTTAATAGGAATATACATCTATCACTGATGTTTATATTTTCATTCATGATTTAAAAAGAGGTCAGTCATTATGACGATGGAGTATTCAGCCTTAAGTCCTGTTTCACTAACTCGAAAAAAATTTCATGTCGTGCTGGTCAAAGTATGTCATCCGCCAAAACACAACAAAATATCTGTACAGTAAACTAAATTTTGAAGTCTTTCACAACATGGTAAATGCAAATTACAGACACGAAATTTACAGACGCTAGTTCCTGTTTACTCTTAACCATTATCACATCACACCAATGGATATTTACAGAATAATATGGCGACATTTCATATAAACTAAGTCTTAAGTGAAGTCTGCAGATGATATTTTTGAATAATAATTCTGCAATATAATCTAGCGGCGAACAGTCCTACCAAACCGATTAAAATGTCCAGGGTTTTCGATGGTTCTCTAAAGTTCCTAATTTAGTAGGACCCATTTATCAGATTGAGCCGGTCCGGGGCTGTGTAAATCGTCTTCCTTAAGCCAGGTTAAGGGAGTTTATCATTTATCAGATCGAGCCGGTCCGGGGCTGTGTAAATCGTCTTCCTTAAGCCAGGTTAAGGGAGTTTATCATTTATCAGATCGAGCCGGTCCGGGGCTCTGTAAATCGTCTTCCTTAAGCCAGGTTAAGGGAGTTTATCATTTATCAGATCGAGCCGGTCCGGGGCTGTGTAAATCGTCTTCCTTAAGCCAGGTTAAGGGAGTGTAGAGTTAAACGTAGATCCCCCGAAAGACTTGCCTTTAGAGTGAACAACCTCTCCCCAGGGGGAGGACTCACTTTAGAGCACAAGACCCCCCGGGAAATGCTTCTCTCCCTCTCTTGAGCCAGACTTCCCCTACAACATATCTGTATGACTTCTTATTAGGTGGACCTTGCTTTTACTATACAGACGTAGCTTTATACGGAACCTTGAGATAATTATGTCGTAATTAGAAAATGTACCTCGTTATCACAGTTTAAATCAATTGGAGTTTATTTCCACGTTAAATTCAGAAATGAAACCGTTTAAATTCAATCGCTCGAGTTATCAACTGAAACAGGGCGGAAAACTGGATCAATATTACAATTCTAGCTTTGTTGTTGTTGTTGTTGTTGTTGTTGTTTTTGATAAGTGGATGGAATCATCAGACAAGTTGATTTAGTTAGATGTAATCATTTGACTATACCCTATATAATGATCTGGCAAGCTGATTTAGTTAGATGTAATCATTTGACTATAGTCTATATGATGATCTGACAGATGATTTAGTTAGATGTAATCATTTGACTATAGTCTATATGATGATCTGACAGATGATTTAGTTAGATGTAATTATTTGACTATAGTCTATATGATGATCTGACAAGCTGATTTAGTTAGATGTAATTATTTGACTATAGTCTATATAATGATCTGACAGATGATTTAGTTAGATGTAATCATTTGACTATACCCTATATAATGATCTGACAAGCTGATTTAGTTACATGTAATTATTTGACTATACCCTATATAATGATCTGACAAGCTGATTTAGTTACATGTAATTATTTGACTATAGTCTATATAATGATCTGACAAGCTGATTTAGTTAGATGTAATTATTTGACTATAGTCTATATAATGATCTGACAGATGATTTAGTTAGATGTAATTATTTGACTATACCCTATATAATGATCTGACAAGATGATTTAGTTACATGTAATTATTTGACTATACGCTATATAATGAGCTGACAAGCTGATTTAGTTACATGTAATTATTTGACTATACCCTATATAATGATCTGACAAGCTGATTTAGTTACATGTAATTATTTGACTATAGTCTATATGATGATCTGACAAGATGATTTAGTTAGATGTAATTATTTGACTATAGTCTATATAATGATCTGACAAGTTGATTTAGTTAGATGTAATCATTTGACTATACCCTATATAATGATCTGACAAGCTGATTTAGTTACATGTAATTATTTGACTACAGTCTATATAATGATCTGACAAGATGATTTAGTTAGATGTAATTATTTGACTACAGTCTATATAATGATCTGACAAGCTGATTTAGTTAGATGTAATTATTTGACTATAGTCTATATAATGATCTGACAAGCTGATTTAGTTAGATGTAATTATTTGACTATATTTTATATACTGACCTGATAAGATGACAAAATTATATGGCAAATCGACATAAAATTTCGACAAAATCTCTGACGTCAACGTAAAGATTTGGACAATTTGATCATTTCCATACGTTGTGTGATGCAACTGGCAGTTGTTGCATATCAGTATAATACAAGTGTCTGTAGAAATATGTCACCTTATTTTGTATGGAATAATATTCAATCGCTAAAATTTTCAAATTTAAGGTCTTTTGTTTAAAAAAAAAAACGATAAAAAAGCAATCACTTTTTTTCACTCTAAAGAAATAATTTTGACTTATTGTTACTATGGAGGGGGGGGGGGGGGCTTACATTTTATTCCAAAAACTCTTAGAATTTGTTTTATTAATTTTACCTCATTAAAAAATGACAGAAAATAGTAAATCATTTCTTAAGGCGGTTCGCAGTCTCCGTTGCCCCCCCCCCCCCCCCCCCTACCAAACCTAACTTCAATTCCTGGATCCGCCCTGAAGACCTACTATAATCCGGATACCCACGAGAGAAAATCAATTTCAAAGATATATGATTTGCACATGTCTCATATAATAACGTCTCGCTCCACGACGGTTCGGGCTATTGAATATTTTGCACGAATTTTATAAGTACAACTTACCTGTGACTTTTCAAACCGGAACTCCCTGATTTCATTCGACGACACCCCAGCGTAGCTTCGCCATATTGTTTAGAGTGGAAGAAAGGAAGAAACCGAAGAGGACTCAAAGAAAATAAATTGACATTTTATGATTTTGGGCAAACTGTGTAGATAACGGAATAAAGGCAAGGAAAATTTAAGACACTGTTAACGTTATTGAAAATATGTTTGATGAAGCATTTTTTGTCGGTTAAATGTGTAGTGACCCCAGTTTTTATAAATAACGTATGCAGAACGCATATAAGATAGTTGTGCATGTTGTTAATGAGATTTGCTGAGTTGGACTCGGTTGCATTGTATTGTCATAGTGAATTACTTTTATAACAGCAGGGGAAGATGGCGGACGATTTTGATGTAGAGGCAATGCTAGAAGCTCCATACAGAAAGGAGGTCAGTATCACGTGACAGCGTTCTTAATATTACCAAGCATATGACCGAATCACTTTCCTTGTTATGGCTGTTGTGAGTTTAGAATTTTTTTCAGTGTCGTTGTGTGACCTGTGGGTGAGATGCCTTGTTCTCTGTTGAAAATGGTTTGTGAACTTATTTTTGTGGCACCAATATGGTTGACTCACTGATCTAGCATAATATGCTTCATTAATTTAGAAACATCTTTTCAAGAAGGAGACTTCTATAAAGGCTATATTTTTTGGAACAAAATGTTTCTTCAGGAATCCTTAACCAAAGCTTAATATTTATTTATGATTGCGAAGCAGATGAGGTTATAGTAAATTTTACCTGCTTTAGTCTTCTTATAGTCAGAGTAATTTAGATTCTTTGTAATAAAGGCTTGTTTGGTTCTATCCATAGATATCCATAGTACCACTTCATGTACACAACAAGTGTGAAATTCCCATGCAAGTAGAAAGGTACTGATGGTTGTATGCCTATCAGAGTCCATGATGCCGATGTTCACATTTATTTCATTTATTGCATTTAAATGTAAAATATGTGTCAAAGTAAAATAAAAAAAAAAATAATCATATAAATTTGATAAATTTTTTGATGCAATTGATTTTTGAAAGACAACTGAATTTTGCCCCTCCCTCTCATCATAGGGTTGGCATAGCAACAGAGGACTCTTGCCAGCTAATGGAAGACAGAAGAGAAACTGAGATCGGCTCTGACTGAGATGTACTAATTTTGCGCCCTCTATCTGAGCTCTTTTTATGTATGAAAGAAAGGATGTGAGAAGCTTTTCTTGTGAATAGCATTCCTCAGACTTTCCCACATTTTCTAAAGATACTGAGAAATGCTAAGGCAAGCATATGTAAAAGATGGAAATTGTGTGCTGATTTGTCAGTAGTCTTTTTAGAATGTGATTCCACTATGAGATGTTTGAGTGATGATGTGTGTGAGAGGAATGGAATGTAAGGCTTTTGTTACAGGTGTACTTTTTCAGATTTGTTATTCAGATTGGTACGTAAAACTTGATGTTGTAATGTATAACAAGCTTTTCAACTGAAACAAATGGAAAGTGAGACATCTGTTGACTGATTAAATCATAGTTGACACATAGAAATTCAGTAGAAAAGCTTGTTGAATCACTGTAGGATATGAATTTGTTTGATGCATACTAATGCATTATTTTGTCTTTTTCTTTCCTTCCTTTGTTTTTGACCTGGTGTGTGACTGATTGTTTGTTTGGGACAACAGGATGACGGAAGAGGAGATGCAGACAGAGACAGAGAGAAGAGGTAAGACCATACCAGTCATATATAAATCTATTTCACACAACCCAGTGCCCCTGGTCACTCTTCCAACAGTTAATGTGACCAAACATTTAAGGTTGCTACTTTGAACTCTTTTATCTTTCTGTTAACCTCTGCTAAAGTCAGTTTAGATTGCTAAAGCGTGTGTGTGTGAAGGGGGGGGGGAAACAAATCTGAACACTTGATAGATACTGTACGATCCCATAGCTGGTGAAAGACGTTTGGACTATCAGAGATCTTGGTAAATTTTCAAATTGTCTGGTAAAACTTAAAAACTGATCTGACAAACTGTCCGATAGATATTAGCAGACAAAAGTAAAAAAAAGAATGAATGATCATATCTGCTCTTTATTTATTGCCTTTTATGGAAATAAAACTATGTATGATAAAGATATCTTGCCTTTTTGTCATGATTGTCAACAACTTGCATTCCCAAAAGTCATAAGCCTACTCAGTGCATGTACTATCAATGTTACACATGAACAATCGCTCAAATGAAGAAAAAACAACATAAAATACAGATGTGAACATGATCACAAATCCCCTCCCCCTTCATTTACAAAAAATATTTATAAATATAACTATTGACCTCCGTGGTGATTAGCTCCAATTGTCATCAATATTTATAAAAACTGGATGTAATTATGTAAATATTGGCTGGTTTTATGTTGCACAGTTTGAAGAACATTTATTATAAGGTTGAGCGAGTAAAGATATACATCACATGATAATTCTCGTCTTAAATAGTACTATATATTAGTACAGAATGTACTTTCATTTTTAATGTTTATGACCTTGTTGTCTGTAGTAAGAAATTTATGTTGAAGAAACATGAAAAGTGCTAAAAATGGCAAATTATAAATTTATTGGTGCACAAATGTATAGTAAATAGGGTATTAAAATGTTAGAATATTTGATAAATATTTGGGGGGGGGGGGGGGTAATATGATTATGAACACACACACCTTTGAGTGGGAAATGATTAAAATCAATCTACAACAAAATTTATAAAGAAGTTTAATCCTGTGTGGTTAAAAAATAGAGAGCTGTTAACTGCTTAAGAATAAATTAATGTTCTGAACCGTCATATTCACTACATAATTAAAAGTAAACAAACTTGAAAACAAATTTTCGTTGTTTTTTTTTTTTGTTTTTGGTTTTTTTCTTCTTCTGTCTGGTAAATATCTAACTTCTCGATAAATTTTCTAAATTATCTCTGATCTACAGGACATGTCCAGTTGTGTTTTTGTTTGGGTTTTTTTTTTTTTGCTAACCAAATAAGATCTTTGAATTATCAGGCACCACCACATCAGAATGAAGGATGCCAACGTTGCTCAATTTTATCAGTGTGTTGAAAGAGTCCACTTGAATTTTCAAATTAGATACTGAATGATAAGTTTAACTGCAGTAAATTGTTTGTCAATCATATGTAAATAAGGATGTCTATCGCTGAGTGATTACCAATACTGACCATTTTGTTTACTTTTATGTTGACAATATTTTGATTCCTATCTCATCAAATCAAATTTTTGGTTGAATATATGTACCATTTTTCTCACAATTTGAAGTGCTGAAGATAGTCTGGAACAGAACTGTCAATTTATATTAAACATAATTGTGCTAAGGGGTGTTGCAACACTTTTGTTGTATCAAATTAATTGTTTTGCACCTTAGTATATTGCAGATGATTCAGTGCACTGTTTATGAGCTGTCTTAAGGAAGAAATGTGTGCACATTGTGTACATTTAGTACATTACTTGATGAGTGGGAGTAATTTCTGTTATTTACAGGAGTCAGACGAACTTAACTTTGTTTTCATTTGAATTTCATGCAGAGTTAACCAGCGTATGGCTTAGCAAAGGACAACATTTTGTTGGATTTGGAAATCCAATGAAAAGACATTTATTTGTAGGTGATATGAAGGATAGAATTTTTGAACATTTTTTTTTTAAGTTTGATGACAGAAGACACTTTTTGTGATGGGATTTTTAATGCCTAGTTCTGTATGTTATATCTAGGTGTTCTCAATTTGTGGGTCCCATCAAAAGGGGGATAAATCTCGGCATTCTAAGCTGTTGAATTATGTCGCATACTGAGGTATGTCCGATGAGAACATGAAGTTGCACTTGACACCCAAATCGTAAATTATATCAGCTTATACATGAAGGTATTTTGAATAGGTGCAAATGGTATAAAGAAGGGTTGAAAGGGGGTATACAGATTTTTGTGAACTGCAATTTTTTTTTTTATTTTTTTTTTTTTTTTTGTCAATCACTTTAGTATTTATTGCATGTTTTATTAGAGTCTATGCCATGTGAAAATTATAATTTTAAAAGGATATATATGAAGTTTTAAAAATTATATTTAATTGACTTGCAATTTAAAAAAAAAAATTGTATTCTTTAATGAATACAGTTTCCTTGAAAACATTTTTGAAATAGGATATTTGCTTTGTAGGAAAAAGAGAAGCAGAAGTCGAGATAGGGACAGGGATAGAGATAGAGAACGGGATAGAGATCGCGATCGTCGCAGGTGAGTGAAGAGAAAATGTGTAACAGGTTCTAGAGAAAGTGGATAAGGAAAACGAATTGCATTTCAGACTTCATGCTTCTTCTAGTGTTCAATATGAAAGTGTGAAAAGGCAATACAAAAAAAAAATCTGAGGACTCTTGTGTCACAAGAAGTCTTGAAAAGGCAAATTTATCATAAAAATTCCATGTATATACATTTACTTGCATGTAAATGCATATAGAATGCTACACAATTAACAACAAAATTTGAATCATTTTAATTTATTGAAGAAGACTCGTACAGGTGTACATGCTAAAATATTTTCTTTTAGGAACATTCTAACATGTGTTTTCCCAACACTCGATTTCAAAGGGAAAAAAAGAGTCTCGATTCCGTTATTTTGATACATGTTGTGTTAGATCATTCTAACAGGCTTAGCACTTTCCTACCACCATTTTCTGTCATTTGAAATGAACACTCTTGGTTGACTCTGAAAGAACAACTTAAAATACATTAAGTTCAATAATTTTATTTGTAATCATTCAAAATCTGTCTCATTAGTCTGATAATATTCTTGAGATCTCGTCACATGTGATGAGTTATTTACATTCGTACATGTACCAGAGCATTCAGAAACCACTTGCTACATTTGGAAGATAAATCCTGGTGTAAGCTTTGTGACAATTTCAAATGGCCACTGTACACAGGAAAAAGTGGCAGTTTGGTCTGAAAATTGATGACTGCTGACAGAGTTATGTAGGTGGCCACTTGATAGAGTTATTTAGGAATTTTAATTGTGAGGGAATAACATTACTGCAAGTGACTGCTTTATAGGTGACCACTATGAGACAAGTGACTGCTTTACAGGTGACCACTATGGCAGGCTTCACTGTATTTAATAGCTTTAGTAAATTGTTTCATTGGTTTTACAGGAGTAGGAGTCGTGATCGTCACAGAGATCGAGATAGACATCGCGACCATGATCGACACCGAGGACGGGACCGAGATCGAGAACGGCGGGAAAGAAAGCGCAGTAAAAGTCGTGAAAGCAGGCGGAAGAAAAGCAGAAGTAAATCTAAGGAAAGGCGGAAAAGTCGGTCCCCAGAACGAGAGCGAAAACAGCGTAGCAATAGTAAAAGTCCCATGAGATATCTCAGGTATGGACAGAACATTGTAAAAGTGGCTCAAGGTATATTTTCTTCAAAATAATGAAGTCCATATTAAGATTACAGGACAATAACAACAGTCGTTTGTTGTTTGTTTGACGTCCCGTCAAGAATTATTCACTCACATCAAGACGTCGCCAGCTGTATGTGAAATACGACAAATTTAGACCTATGCTTAGTGTTCAGGGCTGTAACAGTGAGGGTTTTTGAACGTTCCAACGCCTGCCTTGACACAAGACTTCCGGGGGGGGTTTTTTGTTTGTTTGTTTGGGTTTTTTAAAGTCATATCCAAAAGACCCATGATTCTTACTTTTAAATATTGAGCGTTTGGCGAAGAAGCAATCACTCCCAATGTTTACATCTTCAGTTTGATGCAGCCATGGTCTCAAACTTGTTTGTAAATAGGTATGAATGACAGCAATTGCCACCATGACCACCATAGGGGTATAATGTGGCTTATAGGGCCTCAGTTACTATTTTGATATAAATATATCTGGATGTAAACTGAATTATACAGACAGTAGTTTTGGTAAATTTGATTAATTTCAGGTTATACATTCATGAATGAACAGAAATTGTACAAGTTTTCTAGATATCATGCTGAGTGACACAAAAAGAATGTTAATTTAATTGCTTTGTGAATTAATACATAATTCTGTTGATTGATAGGCAACCAGGTCCAGAGTTGACTCCCGAGGAGAGAGATGCAAGAACTGTGTTTTGTATGCAGCTTTCAGCCAGAATCCGACCTAGAGACCTGGAGGAATTCTTCTCCTCAGTAGGAAAGGTACCAGGAAGTTTTATTTCTTGATGTTTATAACTTTGTGTTTCAGATTGCCTGTCAGTTTGTAGGTGTTTGGAATCAATTTTTTTTATTTTTACATGGGTAAAATAATTTCAATGAATTTACTTGATTAGAAAAGATTCTCTTTAATTGTGGAATATGGATGAATATAGTTGGATAAATTTTACTTTTAGGTGAGAGATGTTCGTCTCATCATGGACAATAAAACCAGGAGATCAAAAGGTATCTCGTACGTGGAATTCCAAGACACTGACTCTGTGCCATTAGCAATAGGACTTACCAATCAGAAATTACTTGGTGTGCCCATTATAGTTCAGCCATCTCAGGCCGAGAAAAATAGAGTAGGAAACCCCAGCAGTATCTTGACAAAGGGAACCATTGGACCAATGAGGCTATATGTTGGTTCCCTTCATTTCAACATCACAGAAGAAATGCTCAGAGGGATATTTGAGCCATTTGGAAAGGTAAAGTTGTATTAGATTATTATCATGCATTGTGTGAATGTAACAGTTTTGTGCATATTGATTGATGTTCGAAGTATCAAGTTTCATTCTTTCATCTGCAGATTGATGACATTAAATTAATAAGAGACCATGAAACCAACAGATCACAAGGCTATGGATTCATATCAGTAAGTAATTATTAGCAGTATGAGTACTACAGAATCACTTAATTGAATCTCTCAATTAATTAATTTTTGAGAAAATCTTCAAGAGCAACAGGACCAGTATTAATCATAATATGCAAGGATCTGCAGGTAGTGGAGATTTAAGTTTTATCAAATCAATGCCCATGGGGAAGGTTTGGCCACAATACTGATT
This sequence comes from Ostrea denselamellosa, assembly GCA_024699665.1. Lineage (NCBI taxonomy): Eukaryota > Metazoa > Mollusca > Bivalvia > Ostreida > Ostreidae > Ostrea > Ostrea denselamellosa. The sequence continues at coordinate 278,250 of JAMZEH010000093.1, forward strand.
CAGAGTTTTATATTGAGTAGGATATGAAAATCTTCCCAAGAACAGCAGAGTGATGAATATATACAATCATCCTTGGGTAGTTCAGATTCAAATTTATTTGAACCATGGTTCTGAGAGGTAGGTTTTAAAAAGTCTTCTTAAGAACCACTGGCCATGATAAGTTATATTAATGTGCAAGCATTCCAATGTAGTGTAAAGCATGACCCCTGAGACTAGAGTGGGTTTATGATATGGATTCAAATTTTTACATGGGAGTATACGTTATGTATATATGGGATTTTGAAACATTCTATTAAGAGTCACAGGACCAAACTAAAACATCAAATATTCCCAAAGTTGTGTGGACTTCAGTGGTGTTTTTGTTTTTTCTTCAAGTAAGACCATGGGTTTAAGATTTGGGCTAGATTTTACAAAGTACATGAATATAGACCAAAATTAATTTTAAAAATCTTCACAACAGCAAGACCGTAATAGTGATATTATTATAGGTGCATCCCTATGTTATGTTGATTCAAATTTGGTGAAGTCATGGGCCTGTGGGACTATAATATAGGGGTCAAAATTATGCATGGGAATGAAAAAAATCTTTGTGATTCAGTTGAGCATTGTGGCCCATGATCCCTTATTTTCTTGTGTAAAAGGAATCTTCAAAATTATGGAAATTTCTCTTATTTCTGAGGGCTTCATCTTTTTTAGACTCCCATCAGGGCTATGGCACCAGACCTTTCGGTATCTAATGATTCGTCCTTTCTCATCCAAAGGCATTTTTAGCTATTAAAACGAGAGTTTAAAATGCTAAATCCAAATCTTATTGCCCCACAAAAATAAGAGTTTGAAATATATTTTAGTTTGCAAGATTATTTCATTATTTTCCGTATTTTTGTGAAAATAAGATTATGTTTCTGTGCGTAACATGGAAATGATATCCCAGAAATTAGATTTTAATGAAAGCATTTTGTATGAAAATTGTCAAAACAACCAGGAGCAAATCCCAATCTTGTACTGTACATGTATGATATTGAGCCACATACAAATTAAGGCTAAAAGCAACAAGACTGTTCCATATTGATACAAATATGGCTTTAATTGAGGTAATATTGGTTATAAAGAGAAAGAAAAAAAAAGAGATTTGTAAGTAAGTGTCCTTTGTTCTTGCAGTTCCATGATTCAGAAGATGCCAAGAAGGCTTTGGAACAATTGAATGGATTTGAACTGGCTGGTCGACCAATGAAGGTTGGTCATGTGACTGAAAGACAGGGAGAGATCCAGGGTGCCTCAATGTTGGACAGTGATGAGATGGACAGGGCAGGGATTGACCTTGGGGCCACTGGTCGTCTACAACTTATGGCCAAACTGGCAGAGGGTAAATTTTTGAGCAAATTTATTTATTGATTAATCTAGTGTGTAATTCAGGATTTAACATTTCACATCTAAATGAATAAGTTGGATAAATTTGCACTGTTCAACATATACTTCTATCAAAACTTTTTGGATAAACTTTTTAAAAAAAAATTTGCAGGACCTGACTAGACTTTGGTTGTCTTTATCTAAGAAATAGCAAATTATGCATCAATTTTATGTTCATTTTGAATGCAATTGTTGGCTAGGTAAAGAATATTAAGACTTAGACCTGAATATAAACTTTTTTTTTTGACTTGGAGCAAATCTAACGTTTTGGCAAGCTTTTTCTTTCATCAGCAACTGACATTTGTATCATCAAAGCAATGCATATCTGAATTTCTGCATGAAATGAATTGTCACATCACGGCTACTTAGATACAAAGTAAACCATTCTATATTGACAGTGATGTTGGACTGTTGTTATTAAAATGGTGAATTTATGTTGATTTATGAAAGAATGGTTTTGTGTTTTGAAAAAAAAATCAACACTTCATTATAAAACATATAATCATATTAAACCAGCACCAGAGTAAGAGGTTTCTACTGTATTACAATGTGCAACAAAGAAACCATGAGTATTCAGTTTTCTAAGGGTTGAATGTTTTCATGCATCCAAACTGAGATAGGTCTTCACTGCCTCTTGACACAATGTTGCATCACAAGTACTTTTCTTACAAAAGTATCACCATACATGTAAACTTTCACATTTGTATGATTTTCAGGAACGGGATTTCAGATTCCAGAGTATGCTGCATCAGCACTAAACATCAGTCAGCAGGCACCAGGTGTGGCTTCATTACCAGCGGCTGGGGGGGCCCCCAATGTCTCGGCCATTATGGGAAGCCAGGGACAAGGACAGGACAGTACAGCGCCACCTATAGCCACTCAGTGTTTTATGCTCTCAAACATGTTTGACCCTACTTCGTAAGTGCATTTGAAATATTCCAAGAGGAAGAGAAATATTTCTCAATTACAGATTTCAGGGAAAGTAACTCTTCCCTGTGTATAACTCCCTTCAATGACAAGAACCTCACATGAGTTGAACATACATGTATTTGTATTTAGGATCCTCTTATTATCAATTACGTATTATAAAAAAAATTAGGCCACTGCCTTGTCTTCATATTAATCACGGACTTTGTAGTTATTAAATGCCATATGCATGTTATTTCAAAGTATTTTGTCAATAGAAGAATTTCATAAAGACCACCTCTTTAAATACAACTTGGATTTGAAGCCATTATATTTATTTATACATATGACTTCATACTGTTGGCAAATTTATGCAATCTAAAACATATTACCCTGCAAATAAATAGGATATATAGGAGGGTTTTCTTTAATTTGGTCTCGGTAACACTTAAGTATTAAATATTCTGGTTAGTTCTTGGATAATACATAAAATGACCTTTCATATGCAGTGTGCATCAGAAATTATAAGCTCTTTAAATCTCTTGTATATTTTTGAAAGTCTGCAAAGTATCCTGGACTGTTCAGCAACTTGCTGTCTTTACGACTTTAATGCATCATCCACAGAGGTCGTATTAATGACAGTTAAGGCTGCATGTATCCAGGTTTTTTAAAAAGTATTTCTTATGTCATATATTGATGTAAATTGCTAAGATTTCAAAGAAATATGATTGTTTATTAATTATTAAATTCATCTTTTGTTTAATTTCAAAAGCCCCATTGACAGGATATAGACCTTTTTTTTTAGTTTAAAGAAACAAGCCTTATAGCAACATAGTTTGTAATATATTGCCCCCTAACTTAGCTACTTGTACATGTATGTTGTAGATTGGTATCTGGTACAGAACATTAAGATTTTTCATGCATGCAATTTAGAATTTAGTTGAGAAACTGTGACTACATAAAGCTGTTTTATGTTTGACTGGCTTTATTTACAGGGAGTCCAGGACGACCTGGGACCAGGAGATCAGAGATGATGTTATAGAGGAATGCAACAAGCATGGGGGAGTTCTTCACCTGTATGTAGACAAGGCCTCACCACAGGGAAATGTGTATGTCAAGTGTCCTACGATATCCGCAGCTGTAGCATCTGTCAGGGCCCTCCATGGCCGTTACTTTGGAGGTAAGGCAGATCATGTGATAGTTCACCACAGTAATTCTTCACACTGATGGCGTACAGGCATGAGAAAATAGTTAATGAATATGGATAAGTTTATTATATGAAAATAAAGGAATTTCAAAGTCCAGTGAGGTTTTGACAGTTTTTATTTCCAATTGCAACATAAAAATTAAAAGTAGTGTTAAATAATTGGTAATTAAGGAAAACATCACTTTGAAAGTTGAACCTTTGGACTCATTATAATCTAACATGGTATTTTAAAAACTATAGTTTTATATATGCAGTAGGTTCTGTCAGCTTTTCATACATACACAGAAATGTAAAGATATATTTATGCATTTGTTTGTATAGATATACTTGATGTTTCCAGGTAAGATGATAACCGCGGCGTATGTACCCCTCCCTAATTACCACTCCCTGTTTCCGGATGCAGTGAGAGCCAACCAATTACTGCTCCCTTCTACACAGGCTCTCCAGGCAGGATACCCAACCTCTATGTTCTCAAATATGCAGCCCGTGATGAGATAACCTTCCAAGGCCAGTCTGTAGATTTTATCATCAGCATGTGAATCAGTGTGACAAATGGGAGACTAAACCATTCTTCATGTGGAGGAAAAAAACTTTTTATATTACATGACTTTCAGCTGATAATCAGAGTTGTGCGTTATTGTGTGCAAGTATCGGCTTGCATATTGGATGTCTACATAGATATTTTTTAAGAAGAGGTGAAATGTGGTGATTTTACCTAACTTATTTATTAAAATCAAATGTGAATCCTCTCCATTTGCATGTATTTTAATTGAGTCACTGATAATTTGTTTAAATGTGAGTTTTTACTGAATATGTAAATACATAAGTACACTTATGTTGTAACCCAAGATTATTTTGGGAATCATCCATCGTAATTGATGATCAGAGATTTACAATGTAGATGGTTTGTAAATTTTTACGTGAAGCTGCAAAATTTCCTTTATTACGAATGAATACAATACAAATGACTTTAAAGCGTATTAAAAAGGAACTTGCTCTTCTATCTGTGTTCAGTATTTCATTTGTTGTCAATGATGAAGATTTAACAATGACAAGATACATTAGTGCTTTCCAACTTGAGAGAAAAGTTGCTTAAAGAGCAGTTCATAGCTATATGACAAAGATTGCTTATGGCAATAAGAGAATCCCATAGCTTCTGGATGAAAGGTTTGCATATTATATAGCAACAACTGAAGCTCATGTCACTTGGCAGAAAGCTCAATTGTGGGCCAAGGGTTTATCCTGAATTTACCAAGAGAATGAATTTCCTGTCTACTGCATATACAATGATAGAAGAGGCCTCCATGGTTAGTGCATCACGCTCAAAATCACAAGTCCAGTCTGCGCAGGTTAGCTTCTCTGTAGCATATATATATGCGAGAAAGTTTGCCAGTTTACTTTTGGAAGGTTGGTGATCTCTTCCCTGGTACATTGTATCTGGGTTCTCTTCCACCTATGAAAAACTGGACGCCACCAGATAACTGATAAATTGAGTGTGGCAGAAAACAACAGTCCATCAATCCTATTAAGATATTCAATGTGCTTCATATCTATTAAATGGAAGATGTGGTATTTGTAATCGTCACATTATTTTGAAGGGTTCATCAAATCAAAATAATTGACAAAATTCTGATTACTGCTCAATTTATTTCCCTTCAAATTTACATTGAACCCTATTAATTAAAATAATCTTTGAAGAAGTAGTGCTTTTGTAAATAATTATGGTAAAAATTTGCATAAACATTTTCTTGTAAAAATATGAAATAAGTCATTCACAACGGATATTTTAAAAAGATGATTATATTTTCATCAAGGGTGGACAACTCTTCCACAAAGGTTTCAAGTGCAAATTTATTTACCAATTGCATTGCACTTTCATTATTATTTAACAATAAACATTTACCTGATTTAAATCGTTCAAAATTGTCCCATCTGCTTTCATCATGCACTGAATACTTTAAAGTCAAACTGGATTAATTTCTTCCGTGTTCCAAATCCATCCACAACTTTATGAAGTGTCTTGTTTCATGCATGAAAAATATTTATCTTTAAACTCTTCATTTCATGCATTGAAAACAATGAAACAGCTTGGTTCTGATGCTGAGCTTTTAATTAAAGAAAATAATTAGTTTCCATTCATTATCTTAGCTACAGATGTACATGTGCAATGGAAAAGTATATATCGGTGAATGATGAAAATATCCAGATGCAATTCTTATTTACTTCTGTTCAAAGTCCAAATATTGTCTGATCAGTATCTTGAGAACCCTTTACACGATCGACCTCAAACTTGGTACTCCCTAGAGAGTAGAAAATCTGCATTGGTCAAAATGTATTGGGTTTAGGACTCGTAAGGTCAGATAAAATCGACTCCTCCATCTGCTCCTGTATTTTCATAGTGTTGCCAATCGTGTAGTGGACGCCGTAGAAATAAAGGAACTGATTTTAATCAGATTGCATCAGGTCATAAATCAATTCACTCTAGATATTTAATGATTGATTGATTATTTATTGCTTTCCGCCACACTCAACAATTTTTCAGTTATCTGGTGGCGTCCAGTTTTTGTTGGTGGAGGAGAGAACCCAGGTACCATGGGAAGAGACCACTGACCTTCCTCAAGTAAACTGGCAAACTTGCTCACATAACGCTGCGGCCGAGATTCAAACACACGCCGACAGAGGTGAGAGGCTTTGTGATTTTGAGCCCGATGCTCTAACCACTCGGCCACGGAGGCCCCCATAGATATTTTAAAAAAAAAAAACTGCTTAAAGGACATGCACAATGTTTCAGATATTTTCTCCAAAACTATTTTTACAACTTGATGTAAAGAGTTCTTGTATATTGGGTTTAGATTTTTTTATGTATTACCAAATTTTTTACATTGGTTTGGGTAGGTCAGTGGTTGGATCACATAACTTGTAATATAAGGGGTCCCAGGTTCAAAACCCCATTGCTGCAAAGATTTTTCTCTCCTTTACTAAGGTAATGCCCATTTATACATTAGAGCTGAACTTAAATTTTTACTTGCAACAACCAGGAACTATCAAAATATGCTAACTCTGAAACAGACTTTGTAACATACCCCCCCCCCCATTTTTTGTATATATGAGATAGAATGCAAGTGAAATTCCATGAAAAATTATATATTCAGAAAGGTATATGTCTTTATAATTCTTTAAAATCCACTGCCTGATGGAGTTCAAATTTAGTATTGTGGTTGCCGCCGACAAGTAGATATTCCCTATTTTTATATGCCTGTCTAAGATGGGACATATGTTATGGCAATCATGTCTGTCCAATGGCCTGCTTTGTGTCCATCTTGTAACTATGAGACCTGAAGTTGTCAAACTGTCAGATGACACATCTTGGGTCACACTTTTAAAGTTAGGTCACTGTGACCTTGATTAAGACAATGTGGCAAAATCCTGTCCAAATTGTAACTGGATAATTATGTGGTGTAGCATCATCTTATTTGATCAGTTAATGCATTGTAGGAGGAAGGTGTGTCGCACCTAAAATCAAGGTCACTGTGACCTTTAATTAAGATGATGTGGCCATATATAGCATAATCTTTTTTGAGCTCTTGTAGACTTGAGTCCTAGAATCAACAAACTTTGTCAATTTATACATCTGTAAAGAAATGTTAATTGCAGCTAAAAACTTTTAAATTGTAAGTATTTAAAAAAAAAAGTATTTTAAGGGAGGTAAACCCTGCATATGTCAAGAGAGAAATGCATTTACTCTGCTCAATAATTGTCAAGAAAGGGGGATATATATTTCTTTCAATATTGCCATCGGGTAGGGGATATATATTTCTTAAACCTTTTGTTGACAGAGTTGTGCCCCTTTGAACTGAAAAATCACAAACAATTTATAGTTGCTATTCATTATCTCAGTCATACATGGACATTTTGAATTGAAATTTCAGATATTGACACATTGTGAGGTTGTCGGTTAATTCTCATCATGTTTGGTAGACATAATTATGCCCCTAACAAACTTTTAAAGTTTTAACAATCAAACTTTTTAAATTTTAACGACCAAACTTTTAAAACTTTAAGGATTCAGTTTCCACTCATTATCTCAGTTATACAACAAAATTTGGAACTGAAATCTGGGATACATATATGTACTGAAAATATGCAGTTCAAGTTTATGATTATTTCTAGTTTTTGGCCCCATGGACTTTGAAAATGAGAGGGGGTGGATGTTGGACGCTTCCTGATCTGATGAAAGTTTAGAATCGTTCACTGTTCTCTTAATTCTGCTTATAAAGCTACAATGATCAAGAAAACTACCAAAATTTTTATATCTTAGTAGTAGTGTTAGATGCATGGTCTTCCTACTAGCTTTGGTTAGTGGGTTAACCCTTTAGCTCAATCAGTAGAGCATTGGACTCTCATGCCAGATGTCCCAGGTTCACTTCTCGGTAGAGGCATAAACCAGTCCCCGTTGCATATCCACCAAAATACCTACAACTATTCCTTCACTTTACATGTACATTTGTATTTGTTAAATATATTTGTTTCTTTGCAGTTTAAACTTCTCACCATTCCTGCAATATCTTGCTTTTGTCAGCCCACTTCCTTTTGAAGGATTATCATTATTTTTTTTTTTTACTTTCCAGGGAAAGCTAAAATTTTATTTGAACATGCATATATAATTGAAGATAATCATGTTTTAGCTTGTGAAATGGTGGACAGAAGAAATTTATCCTGTATATGAAACAACATAATTGCCACTAATTAAACTAAATTTCATTCCATATTTATTGAATATTATTAAATATATGCAACATTTATTATATATTATGCAAATACAATGGGTAGCAGAAAAGTTTGAGCTGAACCAGAAATTAAACCTGGATCCCCAGCATCACTGAGCTACACCCCTCCTTCCTTTTTGAAATATAATCCTCACAATCTTGCCATTGTAATATTAATAATATATATTTATTTAATATATATTATAAATAAATGAAGTGGGAAGATTTTTTTTATTGAGACTGGAATGGGAATTGAACCCAGTCAAATGCTCTAACCACTTACCCACCTAAGCAGACATCCACGGTCTATAGAGCCTACATTTACAACCAATACCATTAAAGGTATATTTCTGTCACTCTTGAGTTTGGAACCATTATTTAGTATCCCCCTTCAAATCAATTTCAAAGGAACATACATTTAGTTAACTTTTTTGATTTTTATCAAACTTGCAGGAATAGTAATGCATCTACAGATCTGGTCACAAGGAATACACATGTGAACTATGAAAGCCCTAGCTTTAACCATTCAAAAGTTATGACCAAGGTTAAAGTTTTTGGGGCAAACAGATGGACATTTAAAATAATATATGCCCCTGAACCTCTAATTATTGGGGGGGGGGGGGGCATAAAAAGTTGATGCAGTGTAGGAGAAGCCGATATGAAACATTTCTGGTGTTAGAGGAATTCAAATTCTGAGTTCAAAATACAAATCTAATGCATAGATTTAATGGAAACATACAAAGTTGACAGGTTGTGTTGAAAAAAAACTTGTTACAATCACCCAACGTTTAGCATGCGTAAGATATTTTTCAACAAGCCAATAATATATATATTAATGTATATTGAGTACTTAACAACAAATAAATTTGATGACAAAATCTGACAAAACAACAATTTGTGGTTATTACACATGGATGATGACTGCAGGATCTCACTTGGATTTTAGGTAAAAAAAAAAGTCCCAAGGACACCTGTACCGTCCTATTATGCTCTTACAGAACTTTTGTTTCTTATGTAATCACTGTCAAAGAAAATGACTGCTACCGTCATGTCGTCTCTCTGAGTTCGGCACACCTGATCTGGTAAAGAAAGGTAGTATGAGATTTGTCTGTGCTCCGGGCCTAATGCATTACGAATCAGGTGAGTGGATGCATTGTCATCTATACTCCTGTTAGCCAACTTGGTCTTCCTTTCCACAAGATATTGATTCATTTCCCTCAGATTCATACTGGTGTCTATTTGGGGATCGATCAGGATTTGTTTTCCATTGATATGACCGGCCACAAGTTTCACTACTTTATCTGCAGACAACATGTCAAAGAGTCCATCTGAAGCAATGACCAGGAATTTGTCTTTAGGAGTGAGACTATGGCGGATCACCTCTGGCTCAGATATTAAATACGGTGGAGTTTTATAATTTGGGGGTACAACTTTATTGTCATAGTATCCACGAATTTCAGCAGTGGGAGAATTGAAATACCTTTCCAAATCCTTAGCTTCAGTCAATGATAATTTATATCTAATATCACCAAAGGCTCGTAATGGAGCAAGTTCTCCAAACAGACGATTATTCTTTATGATGTTACCTGATTCATTCTTGTGTTTATCTAAAATTCGACGAATTTCAGATGCATTCTGAGCATCATGTGGATTTGAAAGTGGCACAGCAATATACTCCGAGTCCTGTACATTAACACCCAGTATGGCACGACAGTCACCTAGATTTGCCACATACAAATCAGTATCATCTATGTAAGATAGAGTTGCACAAGAGCCCGCCATGGCAGATAGAAGGGAGTCCGAGTTGAATTCCTTGTTTTGTCCTGAGGGAATTCCCTCCTGTATAATGTCATGGTCCAACCTCAGAAATGCATCCTTGAGATGCTGCTCTACACTACTGGGCTCATGTGCTGCTAAAGATTCTTGCGCATATTTCAGAATTGCTCGTTGATATAAACGATGGGAAATTTCAGAGTAAGTATCTTTCTGAAACCAGTTTACTAGATCGTTTATTCCCCGACTTCCAGACATCACATCCTCCAGAATGTTATAAGAAGCTAGAGAGATGGCAATGTAGTGGAAAAGACGTTCACTGACTGCACTTGAGCACCAGCAGCCACCATGTCCATCGTAAACACCAAACAAAAACTTTGATGGAGCCAGTTTAGCGTATCCATCCCTGTCCTCAATCGGATCGTTTGCAGCTAACCTGTTAATGTCTACACTTTTAACAGCTCCTTCCTGAATGTCAAATCTTCTCTGTTCAAGCTCTAAAATGGACGTCACTTGCTGTGGGGATAATCTTGCTGACGAATCCAAATCTGGAATTTTTGTCATCGACTTGAACGATACCAATACTCGGCTTCTGTTTCGTCTAAAGTTTTTGGAGCTGGCATGACGCCGAAGCCGGAGCGACTGCGAAACATGATGCTGAGCTCTGTCCAAGGTTATCGTTTGCAAAAGGGAAAGAGAAAGGTTTCGCCTCAGAAAGATACACGCTCTTATCATAATTTCTTTCAGGAGTTGTCGTTTAGTTGTGTAACATTTTAGGATACAATTTCATGAAATGATACACAAAAGAATAAAACAAAAATTACTTCGTCTATCTGACTGATGAAATGAAACTCGTCAACCTTTTCTCCAAATGATTCGTAATACAAACGTTTTTCAAGAACGAATTGTCATGTATTTTCCTGAACATCATTACTTCCGGTAGCTTTGGCAAACAATTCTCCAGAAATGGCGCATACGTCAAAGATTTTCCCAGTTGTTTTTCGAAGGTGCTTTATCCAAGTTCCACGAGGTTTACAGACAGCTGCTCGGACAATTCATGTGGGCAGGGAAAAGGCTTCTGCTGCCACAGCTGCAGCAGGTGCGTACTGCCTTCAGTCAATTCAATTTGAATTTCATAACCATGCCGTGTGTTTATATATAGACAGTTAACATTATGTAACATCCTCGACATGCACTACGTTAATGTTTAAATCCGCGTGTTATTTGGCAAATGTCACTACTTGTTTACGAATATTGATGGAAATAAATATTTAAATGATGTTGGTGGTCAATACAAGATTGGATATAGAAGTATGTTATGAAACATGAATGGTTTTGAATATAGGAAATAACTGAACTCATCGACTTGGTCACTACATTATAGAAGATGATACAAATTTACTTTGCTAGTCCTTATGTTACACCATTTGTCCATTAGCATCATCTCTTGTTTCTCCCTGCATCAGATTATGATAATAATACCATATTTATATAGCACCCTTATCATACATTTGTATGCTCAAAGGTGTTTTACAGCACATAAAACAATTAAATAAAACATTGAAATAAAATGATATATACATAAGTTACAATACACATGCTAAATAAGGATAAAAGATTACCAAAGACACTGTTTCATGAAGTTTTTCCACAAATTTGCAAATAAAAATGTTTAGCATTTACTTTAACAATTAATTTAGATATGTGAGGTGTATTAGATGTGTTTGTTTTGTTAGTATGTGTTGTTTTTGGTAGAAGTAGATATTTCACGACAGAATTAACTTAGTCTTGTAGCACTGTCTCTTGCTACCTCATATAACTAACAAAACAAGATATAGTTTTGCACATGTTTTAAATGCAGCTGAGTCTTCAGTCAGTATATGACGCACCCATTTTCATGATGAGTATTAAGTATGTCCATTGCATATATGGACATTATGTTTAGAACTCAGTCCAGTATTTGTGATTTAAATCATATATTTTAAGTGCTATGCCTGTTATGGCCCTAATTTGGAATAAATGAAGTCATATAGTATGCCAAAGCATTTGCAAAGGAATCTTCACTATATAGACTGTTAATATGGCAATCATACTAGTGATTGCCATATTTGAAAAACCAGCATGTTTTGGGCTTTTTGACCAAAAATTGTCCTTGATGATATTTTAATTTAACAACTCTCATTTTAAACAAGAGTTTTTAACTGGGGTTTTAAAATATAATTAATGAATAATGACCTTTGCATACTTTTCCAACATATTGAAAATAATGCTAATAATATTGTTAATTTCCACAAGTGCTAATTCTGTGCAAAGTCTCAGATATGCATCCATGAGATATAATCGTATGACTTTTGACAGTTCAATGTGTTTAATGTAAACGAATATGCCAATGAAACTCCCAAATTCATGTGAAATAATTTGATTGTGTGTAGAGATTAGTTAATTGGTTGAAACAAGTAGGGCTTATTCTGACTCTTCATGAGTGTATTTATAACTCTTTTGGATTGCAGAAGGACTGCTCTTACAGTAGTGGTAGTCACATTTGGGGGTGTAGCAACAAAACAATGTTTTGGGTTGTGAAGAAGGCATGTCCCCTTGCACAATTTGGTTAAATACAATATAAACTTATTTTTCACTGTGCGTAGTCAATCAAATTGCATGTTGCAAATTATATTAGATTATATGTAATTATTTAATTGAGAACAGTATAATTTTGGAGTTCAGTATAGTTTAGAAACATCATTACACATATTCATGTAGGTAAAATTAAAAATATTAAATGTGCATTTTATTTGAGAATTACCTAAATTTGAGTTTGTTATGTTTTGAAGAAATATCATTTTCATTGAAATATATTACAAAAAATGGCAATAAACACTGTATGATTGGTCAATATTGCTTGACCCAAGAATTTATGGATTGGTAAATTGGGTATGAATTTCATAGATCATTTCATATAAGTTTCTGAAAGCTAAGTTGATGTTGTCAAGAAATCAGTACTAGGAATGAATTTAGATGAAAATACCATTATGATAAGTATACATAATAGTGCATGTACTTTAACAGTGAAGCCAAAGACAACTCACTTAGAGGAGGAAAGAAAAGACATGCCAGACAAAAATATGAGGCCCCTGTATCTTGATGCACAGGCAACAACCCAAATGGTAGGTACAGTTGATATATACCAACTAGTGCATGGCTGTAAGAAATGAAATTGTACTAATCTTGGTACATGTACTTGCCTGTGGACTTGTAGTATCTGAGTTTCAAATTAGTACCTTGTCTTCTCATTTTTGATTAATGATTACCATAACCAGATTATTAAGATAACATATGCTGATTATTGCCTGCATGTTTATTGAGGTAGAAGATAAAATTCTGACTTTTGTCTAGGATCCTCGCGTTCTGGATGCTATGCTTCCGTATCTTGTGACGCAGTATGGAAACCCACACTCCAGAACACATGCCTATGGCTGGGAGAGCGAGGCTGCAGTGGAGCATGCCCGAAAGGTAAGGACATGGGGTCATGTTAAAAACTGAATGATGCAGTCCTTCTAAGAACCATTCAGTTTTGCTATTGAGATGTGGTTTCATCATATTTTGTTTGATACATCTTGGTTGTGCCAAGCCACAAAATCAAGTGCTTGATGAAATACAATTTTTACTCTTAATGAAAGCATGTAGAGTAGCTATACACAAACATGTATATTTTGGACTAGAAAGGGTAATAATTCTAGCCAATGGTAAAAATACATGTGATGTTTGTGTTGATTTTCAGCAAAATACTGGTACTATTTCTGCATGAATACAAATATGTCAGGATTAGAGTTATTTGCCCATTATAAGTGAATTAACAGTTAAATTTTGAACTGTATTGTAAAATATGTTTCTCTAGCAATTCGTAACTAAATTCATGCATAGAAATGAAATCTCTTCTTCAATAAACTGCCCACTGCCTGAATATCACTTTAGGCTGTTTCTTATCCTGTAGATGAGTAATATTAAATCAGATTTTGGATGTGAATTTCTGTGAAAAATGAAGTTGTCTGGGATTGAACAGATTTCCTACAGAGGAGATAAAGCATGGTCAATTTGAACATACTGTATTGTTATTAATTAGTTCTTGTATTACATAATATTGAATGTTATTAAATTTGTAGCAAGTAGCCCAGATCATTGGTGCTGATCCAAGGGAGATAATTTTTACAAGTGGTGCAACAGAGTCCAATAATATAGCAGTAAAGGGCTGTGCTCGATTTTACAAAGCCAAGAAGAAACACGTCATCACCACACAAACAGTAAGTCTCTACTTCTGGCATGTATATAAAGATGTTTTAATAAACAAAGCAACTTACCTATTGCAGATTAAATTGAATAGGAAAGATTTTTTTATCAATTTTTTTTTTTACTTAAACAGGAACACAAGTGTGTTCTGGACTCTTGCAGAGCTTTGGAAGCAGAGGGATTTAGAGTGACTTATCTACCAGTTCTGAAAAATGGACTGGTAAATCTAAAGGTCAGTAGTAAATAGTAAAGAAGATTATATGAAGATAAATATAAAATTCTGATAATGTTTTAATGCCTGTATGAATGACTGATGTAGAGGATAGCTGTGAGCTGATGTACAGAATTCTATTTATGATTATATGAAGATAAATATAAAATTCTGATAATGTTTTAATGCCTGTATTAATGACTGATGTAGAGGATAGCTGTGAGCTGATGTACAGAATTCTATTTATGATTATATGAAGATAAATATAAAATTCTGATAATGTTTTAATGCCTGTATTAATGACTGATGTAGAGTATAGCTGTGAGCGGATGTACAGAATTCTATTTATGATTATATGAAGATAAATATAAAATTCTGGTAATGTTTTAATGCCTGTATGAATGACTGATGTAGAGGATAGCTGTGAGCGGATGTACAGAATTCTATTTATATCTTGTTAGGTCCTGGAGGAATCTTTGACAGATGAAACAGTTCTTGTGTCTGTGATGGCAGTAAATAATGAGATTGGGGTTCAACAACCCATTGCAGAGATAGGTGTGTCACAGTATCCAGTTAGAGTATAGCACAGAGGGAGTCGTGTCACGGTATACAGTTAGAGTGTAGCACAGAGGGAGTCGTGTCATGGTATACAGTTAGAGTGTAGCACAGAGGGAGTCGTGTCACGGTATACAGTTAATGTATAGCACAGAGGGAGTCGTGTCATGGTATACAGTTAGAGTGTAGCACAGAGGGAGTCGTGTCATGGTATACAGTTTGAGTGTAGCACAGAGGGAGTTGTGTCATGGTATACAGTTAGAGTGTAGCACAGAGGGAGTCGTGTCACGGTATACAGTTAGAGTGTAGCACAGAGGGAGTCATGTCATGGTATACAGTTAGAGTGTAGCACAGAGGGAGTCGTGTCACGGTATACAGTTAGAGTGTAGCACAGAGGGAGTCATGTCATGGTATACAGTTAGAGTGTAGCACAGAGGGAGTCGTGTCACGGTATACAGTTAATGTATAGCACAGAGGGAGTCGTGTCATGGTATACAGTTAGAGTGTAGCACAGAGGGAGTCGTGTCATGGTATACAGTTAGAGTGTAGCACAGAGGGAGTCGTGTCACGGTATACAGTTAGAGTGTAGCACAGAGGGAGTCATGTCATGGTATACAGTTAGAGTGTAGCACAGAGGGAGTCGTGTCACGGTATACAGTTAGAGTGTAGCACAGAGGGAGTCATGTCATGGTATACAGTTAGAGTGTAGCACAGAGGGAGTCGTGTCATGGTATACAGTTAGAGTGTAGCACAGAGGGAGTCATGTCATGGTATACAGTTAGAGTGTAGCACAGAGGGAGTCGTGTCACGGTATACAGTTAGAGTGTAGCACAGAGGGAGTCGTGTCACGGTATACAGTTAATGTATAGCACAGAGGGAGTCGTGTCACGGTATACAGTTAGAGTGTAGCACTGAGGGAGTCGTGTCACGGTATACAGTTAGAGTGTAGCACAGAGGGAGTCGTGTCACGGTATACAGTTAGAGTGTAGCACAGAGGGAGTCGTGTCACGGTATACAGTTAGAGTGTAGCACAGAGGGAGTCGTGTCACGGTATACAGTTAGAGTGTAGCACTGAGGGAGTCGTGTCACGGTATACAGTTAGAGTGTAGCACTGAGGGAGTCGTGTCACGGTATACAGTTAGAGTGTAGCACTGAGGGAGTCGTGTCATGGTATACAGTTAGAGTGTAGCACTGAGGGAGTCGTGTCACGGTATACAGTTAGAGTGTAGCACTGAGGGAGTCGTGTCAAGGTATACAGTTAGAGTGTAGAACTGAGGGAGTCGTGTCATGGTATACAGTTAGAGTGTAGCACTGAGGGAGTCGTGTCACGGTATACAGTTAATGTATAGCACTGAGGGAGTCGTGTCACGGTATACAGTTAGAGTGTAGCACTGAGGGAGTCGTGTCACGGTATACAGTTAGAGTGTAGCACAGAGGGAGTCGTGTCATGGTATACAGTTAGAGTGTAGCACAGAGGGAGTCGTGTCACGGTATACAGTTAATGTATAGCACTGAGGGAGTCGTGTCATGGTATACAGTTACAGTGTAGCACTGAGGGAGTCGTGTCACGGTATACAGTTAGAGTGTAGCACTGAGGGAGTCGTGTCATGGTATACAGTTAAAGTGTAGCACTGAGGGAGTCGGCAAGAACAAGCCCATTTCTTGAGATGAAGCCGACTCCCTCAGTAATGTACTTTAATTAACCTTTTTTATTATATGATAGAAACATTGAAAACAGAATAAAACTTAATACAACATTTAACACTTGGATCCACGGGACATAATAGCCACGATTTGCTACCATAATATGGTTCTTATATGGGGACCAATTAACCTATGATGCAATTCCAGTTTACAACGAATATTCATCATGCCATTCAGAATTTATCAGAACTTTCCACAGAATAAAGAAGCTGCCACATGTTAATGCTCTGTGTTTCAGTTCTTTGACATGTCCCACCTTCTTGCAGGGAATCAGTCATTTTACGATGAATTAGGGAATTGGCAGATATGTTGGTTTACATGTATATAATGAAAAATCAGTAGAGGTATTGTAATTTCTTTTATCACACAACAGTACTGTTTCCAGTTTCATAACGCAGGTTTGGAAAAATGATATGAATTCATAGCACAGGTTAGTAACAATGCAAATTATATAGGGTCATGTGAGGTCAGCACATGCTAACATAGATACAAAACTTTTACTACAAATGTTCTTCAAGCCTATCACATTTATTCCTGTTTCATTTGTTGTTGTTATATAATGATACAGCTGAAAATTAAGAGTCCAAATATTGCATAGTAGGTACTTTGTAGGGGAAATGTGCCGAGCCAGAAAGATTTTCTTCCACACTGACGCAGCTCAGGCTGTGGGTAAGGTACCGCTGGATGTCAACAGCATGAAAATCGACATGATGTCCATCAGTGGTCACAAGTTGTATGGACCAAAAGGTTAATGTTCTCTTATGATTTTTAGTACTTGAAATGCTTTAATTTCAAAATGAAATCTTCCCGAGTTCTTGTAGTCAAGTAGTACAGTGATTGTTGCTTTATGTTTAGCATGCCTCAGCTTAACTCTCAGGTTGATCAGAGTTTTTCCCTTATCTGTCTTTATTGATGTTGTAAACTTTTCGCACATGTTGGATTTATCCAAATCCACTAAGCTTTCAACTAAATTTTGGGATTCAAGTTTCTTCAAATGAAGAGGTTTGATCATTCCAATGAGAGATGAAAAAAAATTCCTCTGAAAAACCTGTGAACTAGAAAGGCCAAAATTTTACTTCAAAGTTTCTGTATATAATGAAGATTCAAGTCTGTTCAAACCGTTATTCCAGGAACCACAACTTGGGTCTGAAGTTATACATGCAGTACTAACATGCATGTATCTGAAGTAGAAATATTTTAAAATCTTCTCAAGAACAAGAAGATGCAATTCAATAAGTGATGACTTTTCATTAGGTAGCAACATTTTGGACCTCATGACCTTGGGGTTTGACCTACCGTACTTTTGAAAAAAATTAACCTTGACCATAATTTTCAATGGTTAGTGCTAGGGCTTTCATATCGTATATGTGTATTCATTGTGACAAGGCTTTTCTTTGGGTACCAAGTATTTTAACCTTGTGACCTTGACCTTGTAATTATTTAACCCCCCCGCCCAATTTTTATAACAGAGATTTTAGTGGCTGTAATAAACTGTTTGCGTTGTCCACTAGGTATTGGAGCTTTGTATGTTAGAAGACGGCCACGGGTCCGCATTGATGCCCCCCAGAGTGGAGGAGGCCAGGAAAGAGGGATGAGAAGTGGCACAGTTCCTACCCCCTTAGTTGTGGGGCTAGGGACAGCCTGTGCGGTGGCATCGCAGGAGATGGAGGTAGGGAAAAGTATATGGGAATTATATGATGTGTGTTTATAAACAGAAGTTGTATAAAGTTCAGCTCTGAGTTAGAAGAGATAATTTTTATGGAGAAGATCTCAATTACCTACTGAGTATAATTACATAGTACTTGTACTTGTTTTCTCCATTCAGAGGAAGAGAAAACAATTTAAGACAAATTTTCTCTAAACATAGTATGACCATGCCCGCATCACATACCTTTCCAATCGTCTGATCAAGAAGATTCAATCAGCGTTACCGATGGTGATCAGAAATGGCGATACAGATAAGTCTTATCCTGGTAGGTCTCGGTGTATAGTGAGTCTCATAATGATTGTGCCAATTTTCAATAAAATAAAAATGCAAAATGATATTTTTGATGGCTTGAAGTAAAAATTTAAGGAATGAAGCTAATTTTGACTTACATGATATAAACTAACTTGTTGCAGTTTACACTTTCTACTTCAAAAAGCGTAAACTGCAGCAAATTAGATTATATCGAACAATATCAGTCAAAAATAGCATCATTCCTAATAATTTAATGTAAAATGACAAAACTGCATTGTACAAATCTTAGTTTGTAACTTGCATAAAAATCACACTAAGTAGAAATTGCTTGCACCACACAAGGATTCACTTAGTAATACATACCAAATAAGTGTCAGTCATGAAGGAAGTCATCTTGGTTCTTTGCATAACTAGAACATACTTTATCAAATTTGAAAATGCAAGGTGGAGTTTGGGACAAATCTTAATTACAGAAGATATGTGTAGGCTACTTGTGTAGACCTAATGTTTACTTCGCAGCACAAGATTGACCATAAAAATTAGATCTGGCATTACGAAAAATATGTCATGTACCAAAAAATGCAATTAAATTGGACACAGTGAAATATGTAAGCAATTCACAGATAGCAATGTTAATTGATGCGACTTGATGTCATCTGGTTCATAAATTTTTCAGTGTGCTCAACCAGTCAAATTGCAGGTTACAAAATTAAATTATTCTCATTTATCATTCTGATTTTGTAGGGTGTGTCAATCTGTCCTTTGCATTTGTGGAGGGAGAAAGTTTGCTGATGGCTCTAAAGGACATCGCCTTGTCGTCAGGAAGGTAAGCATTATATTTGTGTTGCCTTAGAAGCATAGCAACAACTGAGAATTGCTATGTCCATCATCTGTCCTACGGTCACCTGTCTGGACTTTGTGTTACCTGTTTGGACTTTGTGTCACCTGTCTGGACTTTGTGTCACCTGTTTGGACTTTGTGTCACCTGTCTGGACTTTGTGTCACCTGTCTGGACTTTGTGTCTTTGAAACATTTAAAAGATAGTGCTTTGATATTTAGCATGTACAAGATCATATGATGCACTTGTATTGATTAACCTTGCACAAGATAAATGCTCGAGTCCTCTCTGTGGTGGTAACTTATGCTCTCGCAGGCAACACATGTTCTTTGGAAAGGTCTAGTGTTTAGTCTTTTCTTTACTATTCAGAATATAGAGGCAAACACTTTTTATAAGTTGGATTACAGATCTGCCAACCCTTAATTTTTTATGTTTAGAAACAAAAAAGAATTCAAATTTCCATTGCCCTCGCCCCCCCCCCCCCCCCCCCCCCCCCCTCAACTGACAGTAATAAGGTACATAAAAAAATGAACACAACCTCTGAAAATTATGGGCAAAATGTTGACAAAATTGATTGTATTCTCCACCAGTTATCAAACTTATAAACTTTTAATATAAATTGGGTTTGTAATACATGTACAATTTTGTTTTGAAATGTACCATTTTTATCCCGATGTTAACTTATGGTAAATGCGTAGAGTTGGTCAGAGACAGTGTTACCTCCATTAATTATGTATGTGTGATACGTAATAAAACAGTCAAACAAAATGTTAGAATTTAATTTTTCAACATGCAAAGGTAGCTCAAGTTGTAAATAAATTTTCATTATTATATTATTTCTGCATTAACTGACCAATGCAATTTTTAATTTTAAACTTCCATAATCCAGTTAAAAAAAATGTTTTGTGTTATGTTGAGAAGTGGTAACTATGGGTTTGATGTTTGTGCAGTGCATGTACTTCTGCATCCCTGGAGCCATCCTATGTACTGAGAGCTGTCGGGGCGGACGAAGATTTGGCCCATTCATCCATTAGGTATGTTTATAGATATCAGTCCATGTAGAAAACAAAATGTAATTGTTATTATAAAGTTCAAAGCAGACAGGAGAGAAGAGTATTGTAAAGTGTTTGTTTTAATAGTGTAATGATATAGTAAACTTTCTGTTTCAGATTTGGTATTGGGCGATTTACAACTGAGGCAGAGGTAGACTACACAGCGGAAAAATGTATAGAGCACGTCTCAAGGCTACGAGAAATGAGGTACAAGAACTGAAAAACCAGTCAGATACATATAAACTGTTTAAAAGGCTTGGGTCATATGTATTTACTGAAATTTTTGTACATTTTTCATCTTACTAGAAATCGTCATTGAGAGAATGGCATCTGGTGATCAACATGTAATGTCTACATCCAACATATATTTTTGATTTTCAGTCCATTGTGGGAGATGTCCCAGGAAGGAATTGATATCAAAACAATCCAGTGGTCCCAGCACTGACCTCGAGGATCAGAGTTCAAACCCCACCACAGTGTGATGGCCGACAGCTCACCAGAAATCGGTGCCCTTGGTTGCATTGTGTATTTATCGTCATGGTAATATCGTCATGGTAATTTATTGCAACAGACTACAACTGAAGCTTATAACAACTGACTTGATCAGAACATTAGAGAGAACTTTATAGCATGTTCCTGTTAAATCATTCATTGTTTACGTGTGATAACTTAATATTCCATACGGTTATTATTATTATGTGCGTACTATTATAGCATGCTTATGATAAGAGGAACTTTTGTTTGATGAATTTTTAATATCTACAATGATCTATGATAATTATTGCAATAAAGTTGTGTGCATTTCTTGTCATTTTATTCATTAATGTTTTAACAGCTGTTGGCTCAAACCACATTTTAAAACATTTCTCCAATAGATTCCCCCAAAATCATTTCAGTGAGAAATGATCATTTCACACCTGAGCTGAAAGCTCCAGTGAGCTATTCGGATCACCATTTGGAAATAATCATGAAAATGCAAGAACAGGAAGGGATCATTGAAATATATCCTCAAGAACCACTGGGACAGAAATGTTTGAATTTACATGAAAGCTTCCTGACATAATGCAGATTCAAGTGTTTTAAAATCATGGCCCCCGGGGGTAGGTGGGGCCACAATAGGGGATCAAAGTTTTACATGCAAATATTTAGGGAAAAATTCTTTAAAAGTCCTCTCAAGATCCACTAGACCAGTAAAGTTTAACATGAAAGCTTCCAGACACAGTGCAGATTCAAGTGTTTTAAAATCATGGCCCCCAGGGGTAGGTGGGGCCACAATAAGGGATCAAGGTATTATGTGCAAATATCAATATATATATATATAGGGAAAATCATTAGTGATCAGGAGATTACATATGGGATGTCATTTAAAATTATTTTTTTCAAGAACAAAATAATCAGTCATCATATACATGGGCAAGTATCTTGAGTCATAAAATATAAACTGTTCTCCTAGGCTTAACTCACCATTGTAATATGAATACACACTTCATTTTACTTTGTACTCCTCCAAGACACATCCAATTAACATTCTGATTCCTAATTATGTATCAAATTAAACATAAAATTTACATAATCTGTGTAGCCTCGGAAATCATAATCTGTGTAGCCTCGGAAATCATAATCTGTGTTGCCTCGGAAATCATAATCTGTGTAGCCTCGGAAATCATAATCTGTGTAGCCTCGGAAATCATAATCTGTGTTGCCTCGGAAATCATAATCTGTGTAGCCTCGGAAATCATAATCTGTGTTGCCTCGGAAATCATAATCTGTGTAGCCTCAGATAATCTGTGTAGCCTCGGAAATCATAATCTGTGTAGCCTCGGAAATCGCTTTCATGTGTCCAGTACCCCCATGTTACCCTTGACACAAACATTAGTATTGTTACTTTGTTGTCTAATTCTTAAAAAATACCTAAGCAATGAATTCTTTTTTTTTTTTTATGGAAAATAATGCACGTGAAAATTTGTTAGCACACACTGTGTCAACACAACATTTTCCAAAAAAAATGAGAATTTATTGCTTATATTTATAGTATGAAAATTTTTATTGTTTTGTTATGAATTTCAAATCTCCCGCTCATCATGGGTAAAGTGCAGTTAGTGGGACTGCACTACATTTTCAGAATAAAAAGAGTCCACAATGCAAAAGATTGTAATTTTAGTGTCTTCATTGTTTCGAAATAAAATGTAAAACATTATTAAATTCAAAAGTTTTTAATGATAATTTAACATGTAAAACAATTCAAACAATTTGAAATTACAGTAGCTGGAATATGTATAACCATAACTTCTAAACTGTTCTTCAGCCTTTGTTTGCCAAATGGCATTTATTGGATATTTAATGACAAAAAAATAAAACTTTTTATTGAAGAATAGACAAGTGAACGTAAACATATTGGAATATCAGGTTTATTGCTGACAAGACAGTGGTACATTTAAATATTCCAGTTATTAGGAGGTCCATGTTGCCATCTAAATCCATGACTGATGTTTATTTCACGGCTGAATTTCTTCACTTGTTTGTTACTCATTTGTCGTTTGTGTCAATACACAGTCCCTGAGGACCCCTCGGTCCACAGTCTATGTAGCGGAGGAACTGTCTGTCCTGGTCTATGATGTGGACACACTGATTGTTATAATCAGCTGTGAGGATGTGACTCCGATTGTCCGATTCCTGTTGGAGAGAATGGTTCTTTCGAGCAGGAGTATGTCCAGTGTACCTAAATCTCAGTTTCCAGGTCTTATTGACCACCACTACTGCTTTAGCACTACGGTCAGCCACACAGATATCCAGGGTCCTGTTCTCACTGATATATTTAGTGACACTAGATGAATAGAGAGGACGACGCTGATCATCAAACTGAATGCTTTGTGTCTCTGTGGAGCCAGAGTAACGCACAACTTTGTATTGTTTGTAATCATCGCTGTGCAATATAACCAGGCGATCATCAAAAGAGGTACGGCAGACATTGAGAGGTCTGTGCCCCTGTAGTGTGATCACGGTCTGTATCTCTTCATTCTTCACAATGTTCACAGTTCTGTCCCAGTAATCAGTATAAATGAGATTCCCACCATGTGTCACTGCTGTGTTTTGTGGAATGTTCTCGGACTTGGCTGTGACTGGCTTTAGCAGTGACCCCCTGACTTGGCTGTGATTGGCTTTAGCGGTGACCCCTGACTTGGCTGTGATTGGCTTTAGCAGTGACCCCTGACTTGGCTGTGATTGGCTTTAGCAATGACCCTTGACTTGGCTGTGATTGGCATTAGCAGTGACCCTTGACTTGGCTGTGATTGGCTTTAGCAGTGACCCTTGACTTGGCTGTGATTGGCTTTAGCAATGACCCTTGACTTGGCTGATTGGCTTTAGCAGTGACCCTTGACTTGGCTGTGATTGGCTTTATTTGATTTCATAGTTGATTGATTGATTGTTGTTTTCCGCCACACTTAAAAAATTTTCAGTTATCTGGTGGCATCCATTTTTTATTGGTGGAGGATAGAACCCAGATACAATGTACCTGAGAAGAGACCACCAACCTTCTGAAAGTAAACTGGCAAACTTTCTCACATATATCGGCGCGAGCAACCGATCGAACCTGCGCCGACTAGAGGTGAGAGGCCTTGTGATTTTGAGCACGATGCTCTAACTACTCGGCCACAGAGGCCCCTTTTCATCGTTGATTTTCTTGTTTACTTCATCCAGATGTTTCTGTAGAGTGTGTAACTGTGGTTTTCATCTCCTCCACTTCAGCTTTCAGTTTCTGGATGAGTTTGTCAATCTCTCTATGCCAGTCCTCACCATGTTTTGTTATGGCTGTGGAGAGATCTTTATATTTCTTCTTTAACCTACTCATTTTGTTCTCTACATCAGATACAATATTCTGGTAGACTGGATTCCTTGTTTTGTTTAGTTCATTTTTCTCTGTGGTAATATTTTCTAGCCTTTCCTCCTGCAATATTTATGGCCTATGTGTTGATCTGATGCAATACATGTGAGCAGCGCTCCCACTGGACCAAAATTCTTTTTCGCCACTTTCAAGCGGCAAAAGTATGATCTATTTTTTAAACACATCAAATATATATATATATATAATGATGAAGTATTAAAACAAATACAAATTTGATGGTATGTGTGCACTGAAGTGATTCGAAACTTCAAGTCGCACATGCGCTTACTGCGAGGGAGACAAATTAAAACACATGTCAAATTTTTATCTACTATTTATTGCCTTTTTTCGCCATTTCTGATTTTTTTTCGCCATTTCTGATTTTTTTTTGGTCCACTGGCGCAAATGGCGACTTAAGCTCGAGCACTGCATGTGAGACATCATAGTTACCCATCATAGCCCATACACATATATGTTAATCTTGATAAACATAATATGTCCATTTTAATGGCTGGAAATTCCGACAAAAATGAAAGTAGTATGTAAATATCAGAAATAAATTTCAGTTTTGAAAATACACAAGGGTATAAAATGCAATGCTTCAACCCAGCATCATAGTTCATACCATCACGTAGCTTCAAAAATGAAATTTATGAAATACATAATTACACATCCATAATAAATAAATGTTCTTATTGAATGGACATAAAAAAAAAACTGAACTTAAAACTGTTCGAAAGATTTTCATAAAGTTTATTTAAATTTTATTGACAACATAGAATTACAACAACATTGCACATCAATTAAAAAATAATTAAAACAACCATTATAGTGTTGGTACACTGACAGTAAAACACATCATAAAATTTTACATCAAGTAAAGGGGAAAATTGCATTTCTAAAAACAAGTTTTAGGCATTTGCCTTACTACTTTTTAAGCGTAAAACTATTTTCAAAGATATAAAAAGATTTTGTGATTAGATGCTGTAAAATAAATGTATTGAAAACACCAAGACTGCTGGCATATTTCATTCCAAAGTAAACTTCGTACTTGTATACACTGTACACACGTAGATATCTGATATCACTAGCAACGTTACTTAATTACGTCATACAACAGATAAAGATGTGTAAAACAGTAACAAGTACCACACACTAGATACACAACAGCCTGTCCATAATGCTGTCGTTGTTCTATTATGTCGTACTGGGAGGATTTTATCCAGACATACAGAAAATTCACTGGTGTTCTATATAAATATATCTATTCCCAATAATACACCTTGTAGTTATATCCAAAGTTAAATCACTTCGCTGTCCACCCCCTACCTCTGTATGACATTCAATTTCCAAAATCTTCAAGCATATACATTTTCACACAAAATTTACGACTTTACACATGATGCTCGTATTAAATAGAATGTTACCAGCACAAAGTTTGGATGGACAGAGATTCCGATAAAGTGAATAATATCGCCCTATTCTTTCCAGTGTTCAAGACTCGGACTTCCGCGATTTTCTCCTCTGTATAGGAGCTGCCTCAGGAGATGACATATTGGAAAGCCTCGTCTTTGCATCCTCCAGGATCTTTTTAAGTTCCTCCTGAAGTAAAACAGAATATTTTAAGGCACTAATAACCATATTCATTGTTAACAAGAATTTCTATAAAAACCTACGCAAATATGCAAACAAAATTTCTAGTGAGTCCATCGATTTTTGTGAGAACAAGTCTACCTATACATAAAAGAATGTTTCGATGACATGACACAAGAATTTCAAATGGAAGGGTTGTAGGAGGGTTAACATTGTATTGTAATATTCTCCATATGATCTTTGTGACAACAATTCCTTACACTTGATCTTGAGAGTGTGCACAGTATGCAGCAGTCACAGAGCCCTTTGATGATGAGGAAGTGGTCATATGTTAAATAAGAGTACCAGAAAGGTACATAGTATGCCTGTTACAAGCTCACGTAAGGTGGTTTTCTTAAGCCATGAATTGTAGAACTTGGGTTGTATCAGCCACCATCAAGCTGTGATATACCTTTTTTTGCATCATTTGAGTAAAATGTCCTAGCTTAGAGACTGTGACAGGAGGTAGACACACAAACCAAGAGCTCTGTGTGTAAAATATTGACCTAAAATTGACATAGTTCAACAAACTGTTTTTTTCAAACATCAAAGAAAATTTAAAAAAAAAATAAAAAAATAAAGAATCAAAATCCTTGTAACATACATCTTCAGGTTGTTTATGAAGGACTCTGCTTGAAAAATGTCTGAGGACGTAAATAGACAAAGCATGTACTAACTCTGCAATATTCACACAAGACAGGCCAAGTTCAACAACCTGTCATTTTCTCAAAAATTGAAGAAAATCAAAATCCTTGCTAGATGCACATTTTGAATATCCTTACAGATACTGTAAAATATGAAGGTCCTCACTTGAAAACTGTGGGAGGAATTGGATAAACCAATTTAGTAATCTCCAAGCTGAAATTTTGTCCCCAGTACTTATAACTCTGAAACTTGACATCACAAAGTCAGTGACACAGATATTGTCTACACTGCCCATCCTGAACACAGACTATTTTCATGTAGGTGCAACAGAAAAGTTTTTAAGAAGTTTAACATTTCATGATAAGGGGCCTACAATTTTTAAAACTAACAAGATTTCCATAAAGTGGGGCATCTCATCACAATGTAGAAAGTCAGTAAATGTACATGCAAGTTTTTTCTATGAAGAGATCTTTGACCACAAAATCAATAGGATTTTTTTTCTTTTGATAACAAAGCTACATATCAAATATCAAATCAATTAAACAAAAAATGTGACCTGTAGAGTGTTTACAAACTCGGTGATACATACACACTCATACTCACCAACACACAAACTGTCCCCTCACTATATGCCCTCTTGCAATGAATTGGTGATACATACATACACACTCATACTCGCCAACACACAAACTGTTCCCTCACTATATGCCCTCTTGCAATGAATTGGTGATACATACATACACACTCATACTCACCAACACACAAACTGTCCCCTCACTATATGCCCTCTTGCAATGAATTGGTGATACATACATACACACTCATACTCGCCAACACACAAACTGTTCCCTCACTATATGCCCTCTTGCAATGAATTGGTGATACATACATACACACTCATACTCACCAACACACAAACTGTCCCCTCACTATATGCCCTCTTGCAATGAATTGGTGATACATACACACTCATACTCACCAACACATAAACTGTCCCCTCACTATATGCCCTCTTGCAATGAATTGGTGATACATACATACACACTCATACTCACCAACACACAAACTGTCCCCTCACTATATGCCCTCTTGCAATGAATTGGTGATACATACACACTCATACTCACCAAAACACAAACTGTCCCCTCACTATATGCCCTCTTGCAATGAATTGGTGATACATACATACACACTCATACTCGCCAACACACAAACTGTCCCCTCACTATATGCCCTCTTGCAATGAATTGGTGATACATACACACTCATACTCGCCAACACACAAACTGTCCCCTCACTATATGCCCTCTTGCAATGAATTGTGAGGGGATAAAAAGCTTAATAAATAATTATTTTTTTGTCTTTCAAAGAAAATGGTGGACCTTGTTTTCACACAGTACTTGTTTTCACACACTCTGCTGAGGTGAGTACATGGTGTTATGGGTTTGTTTTGTCATTGTGGAAAAATGGCATAGACATATACTGTGAGTGTTTCTTGAGTGAGGTGGTGGTGGTAAGGGGCTGAAAAAATACAATTAAGTCACCTTTTAACCCCACAAGAAAACTTGTCTTTTTAGTAGTGTAAATGACATTTTCTGTTTTCAGAGCATTATGTATGGTGTATATGGGGTTGATTTGGTGACCTAACAAAACAAGATATTACACATGGTATTATCCACACACACACACACACACACACATCAAAACAAAGTAAAGCAAATTCAAATTTCTAAATATACATACAGGATTTATATACCATACCTATGTAACACTAAATTCATACAAGAGTTCCATGGGCCATATTGCTCACCTGAGCAGCTGAATTTTTCCAATAGTCTTGAAATTGTTTCACATTTTTATCGTGGCTCCTACTTTGTCCTGAGGATTATGATGCAAATAATCTGGCTCCACATTAAATGATGTTGTCATATTACTGATAAATTTTAGCCTTGTCCTGTCCTCAGTGTCATAATACAAACATTACATGAGAGTGGTTCCACAAATATTTGACAAATTTTTGATTTTTGAAGAATTTTTCTGTATTCAGTGTCGTGCACTCCTGTGTAACACTACAAACCATGGTTTAAAGAAACTTGAATCTTCTATGTATAAGGAAGTTTTAGTTTTTCTGGTGCAGTGGTTCTTTAGAGGAAAAGAAAAGTTTTGAAATGCCACACTCTCTTTTCACAATTGTTAGTTGTCTCCCTTGAAAATGGGTATGACTTTTCATTTTAACGAAATTGTGTCCCCTTTACCTATTGTTTGTTGAAAATCGCCTAGTGGATTACAGACAAATTTTGATTTGAAAAGCTCACTTCAGCCTTCAGCCTCAGATGTGCCATAGATCAATTAATATCAGAGTTGATGTAATAGAGACAATAATATAAAGCTTGTCTACTGCACCTCAGTGTGCCTATAGTATAGGACACACAGTCGAAATTTCTTCTTCTTCTGTGCCTGTGCAACTCCTTGCTCTAGACAGTAAGTTTGGTCTGTGGCAGTATTCAGTAGCTGTCCAAAATATCACAGTTTTTTAAAAAGTTCTCTGCCATGCAACATGAAGATAATCTTAGCTAATATTGTACGGTTAAAATTTTCTCATCAGTTCTAAATCTGCATTTTATATGCCTTAAGGAATGTGTTTTTTTAAAAATGTGTACTACTGTAACTAATCCCACATGAATAACAAGCTAGTATTTTACCAGAGAGAGATAACAGATCTTTTTGGTTATTTCGCAGCGATTAGTGGATTCCTCCGTGTCAATCGAGGCCCTGCGTGATGCAGACTGACTCAGTCGAGTGTTGGTGGGGGTGGCCATTCGTTTACTCTGAGTCACTCCCTGGTCACTTAGGAGCTTCCTATGGGACAACTCTCTGTGTCTGAAGTTAAATTTTACTCATCAAATACAGTTCAACTGAGAATTGAAATAATTCAGTGAACAAACTTTCAAACATAAGCTTTTCTACTGTGAATAATTTGCCCATTTACAGACCATCCCATAAACATTCTTAGTATTTATTACAGATTCTAATCAGTAGATAATCACATTAGATGCTAGATATAAATGGTTGCTCTGGATGATAAAAAAATCTATTGCGTGTTTAAAAATGGCTTGGAAATAATATTTTGTAGTCAAATAAAATGCGTCCTTAATGTTTGTTTACTATTTGTGGACAACAAGCCACCTATATACCGCCTCCAAAGTCTGCATGCATGGCAGTTGTTACATTTTTGCAAACAAACAGAAAACAGATTTAGTTACACGTGTACTTACTCACATCTACAGTTTCATCAGAAAATGACACCACTAGTTAATACAGTTAAATTGTCTTTGTAAAAACCTATAACATATTTGTTATATGTGTTATCCTATCACTACTAAAAACTATCTGTTATATTTAAGTCACTTATATTGAACTATCTGTTATACTTAAGTCACTTATATTGACCTATCTGTAATATTGAAGTCATTTATATTGACCTATCTGTTATACTGAAGTCACTTATACTGAACTATCTGTTTTATTGAAGTCACTTATACTGAACTATCTGTTTTATTGAAGTCACTTATATTGAACTATCTGTTATACTGAAGTCACTTATATTGAACTATCTGTTATATTTAAGTCACTTATATTGAACTATCTGTTATACTGAAGTCACTTATACTGAACTATCTGTTTTATTGAAGTCACTTATATTGAACTATCTGTTATACTGAAGTCACTTATATTGAACTATCTGTTATATTTAAGTCACTTATATTGAACTATCTGTTATACTGAAGTCACTTATATTGAACTATCTGTTATATTTAAGTCACTTATATTGAACTATCTGTTATACTGAAGTCACTTATATTGAACTATCTGTTATATTTAAGTCACTTATATTGAACTATCTGTTATACTGAAGTCACTTATACTGAACTATCTGTTTTATTGAAGTCACTTATATTGAACTATCTGTTATACTGAAGTCACTTATATTGAACTATCTGTTATATTTAAGTCACTTATATTGAACTATCTGTTATACTGAAGTCACTTATATTGAACTATCTGTTATATTTAAGTCACTTATATTGAACTATCTGTTATACTAAAGTCACTTATATTGAACTATCTGTTTTATTGAAGTCACTTATACTGAACTATCTGTTTTATTGAAGTCACTTATATTGAACTATCTGTTATACTGAAGTCACTTACATTGAACTATCTGTTATATTGAAGTCACTTATATTGAACTATCTGTTATACTGAAGTCACTTACATTGAACTATCTGTTATACTGAAGTCACTTATACTGAACTATCTGTTATACTGAAGTCACTTATACTGAACTATCTGTTATACTGAAGTCGCTTATATTGACCTATCTGTTATACTGAAGTCACTTATATTGACCTATTTGTGATATTGAAGTAAAAATAAATCCCCAGTAACAATATTTAAATTGGTTAAATTGAAAATTAATATAATGAACAATTCAGATCCGTCCCATGAATTTCAATACATCCTGTGTAAACTGTACTTTGCAGTAAGAGGTTTACATAATGATAACAAGGCACATTGCTTTATCCTATCACTACTAAGTACAAAGGAATACAGTAATGTACATGTATTTGTTTCCATGTTAATGTGAGATTGCATGTGTTGAGCTTTAAATACGTCAGGTTTGAAGGAAACCCCGAATTCTCACATTGCTTAGAGATGTGCCGCTTTGCGGAGTCCCTCTTCAAATTAGTTTCGCATTTTTTGAAGATTTTCTTTTTACAATTTTTAGAGTACTCACATGATTTGTTCAAAAGCTGGAATGCTGAGCTTGAGTAGGTCTAGAGGAGGAGACGGGTCTTCCATTATCTGACAGATGAGTTCATCCATAGAGAATAGCTCTGGCTCCCGACACATCTGTAGTGTCTACAAAATCACAAAAGAATTCAGCACGACAAAACATCTACAGGGTCACAACGGCATGACAAAATATCTACAGAGTCACAACGACATGACAAAACATCTACAGTGTCACAACGACATGACAAAACATCTACAGAGTCACAACAGCATGACAAAACATCTACAGGGTCACAACGACATGACAAAACATCTACAGGGTCACAACGACATGACAAAACATCTACAGTGTCACAACAACATGACAAAACATCTACAGGGTCACAACGACATGACAAAACATCTACAGTGTCACAACGACATGACAAAATATCTACAGGGTCACAACGACATGACAAAACATCTACAGGGTCACAACGACATGACAAAACATCTACAGGGTCACAACAACATGACAAAACATCTACAGAGTCACAACGACATGACAAAACATCTACAGAGTCACAACGACATGATAAAACATCTACAGGGTCTCAACGACATGACAAAACATCTACAGTGTCACAACGACATGACAAAACATCTACAGAGTCACAACGACATGACAAAACATCTACAGAGTCACAACGACATGACAAAACATCTACAGGGTCACAACGACATGACAAAACATCTACAGAGTCACAACTGCATGACAAAACATCTACAGAGTCTCAACGGCATGACAAAACATCTACAGTGTCACAACGACATGACAAAATACCTACAGGGTCACAACGACATGACAAAACATCTACAGTGTCACAACGACATGACAAAATACCTACAGGGTCACAACGACATGACAAAACATCTACAGTGTCACAACGACATGACAAAATACCTACAGGGTCACAACGACATGACAAAACATCTACAGTGTCACAATGACATGACAAAATATCTTCAGTGTCACAACGACATGACAAAATACCTACAGGGTCACAACGACATGACAAAACATCTACAGGGTCACAACGACATGACAAAATATCTACAGTGTCACAACGACATGACAAAATACCTACAGGGTCACAACGACATGACAAAACATCTACAGGGTCACAACGACATGACAAAACATCTACAGTGTCACAACGACATGACAAAACATCTACAGTGTCACAATGACATGACAAAATATCTTCAGGGTCACAACGACATGACAAAACATTTATTTTAGGAATGACTGAATTACTATGGAAGAAAGTTGTGATTTTGTATTCTCACAACACAACATGCATAGCCTGTTGCGAAACTCAGCACTTGTCTGATATGAGGAATCAACAGTCATGAAAATCGATCGCTTAGCTTTAATATCACTCCAAAATTCTTTCAAGCGAGCAAACTTCTTATTTTGGTTTGATAAAAACTTTATGTCAATATAATACTCCACACCTCAGCTGTTTGAAAGCCCAGCTGGATCCACTCCTTCATAGCAAAGTGTGCAGATTCTGCGAGTGTGTATCCGCAGCTAATGGTGGCAGTGTAACACCTGGGGAAGACAACCACAAACTGGTGTGGAGACTGGACACAGCGACTTAAGTGGATCCCCTTCTGGAGGAGGATTTCAGGGGGCACCTGTTAATTGTTTATCAAAAGTACACATCACAGAAATATTTATAGCAGAAAATGACAATGTTACAGTGACTTCAGCTTTTTGTTATCTACAGATCTTTGAGAGGCACCTGTTGACGAATCATAAGTAGATAAACAGCAAAGACATCAGCCCCCCCCCCCCCCCCCACTCCCTCCCAGCTCTACTCCAAAAGTATGCATTAATTGAAGTACTCTCTCTGTAACTGACCATAGCTGTGTCCTCCTTGAGCCAGCGTGGTGAGTTGCTGACCAGAGTAGGAATGACCTCCTTCATCACAGATTTAAATTTGGCTTCTTCTTGGGATGGCACAGCATACCTACAATGCATACATAATTATGTTCATAAACACTCCATATTACTCCAAACACTGTATATTAATCCAAACACTCTGTATTAATCGAAACACTCCATATTAATCCAAACACTCCATGTTACTCCAAACACTCCAAATTACAAACACTCTGTATTAATCCAAACACCCCATATTAGTCCAACCACTCCATATTACTCCAAACATTCCATATTACTCCAAACACTCCATATTACTCCAAACACTCCATATTAACTTAAATACTTCATATTAATCCAAAACACTTTGTATTAACACATACAATCTGTATTACTCCAAACACTCCATATTAACCCAAACACTTTATGTCAATCTGAACATCACATTACTTCAAGCACTCCATATTACTCCAAACACTCCATATTACTCCAAACACCTGTATAAATAAAAAAAACTCTCCTTTTAGTCCAACTGCATATTACTCCAAATACTCCATATTACTCCAAACACTCCATATTCATATTAATCAAACACCTGTATTAATAAAAACTCTCCCTATTAGTCCAAACTCTGTATATTAGTCCAAAAACTCCATGTTACTCCAAACATTCCATGTTACTCCAATCACTCCATATTAACCTAAATACTTCATATTAATCCAAACACTTTGTATTAACCCAAACAATCTGTATTACTCCAGACATTTCATATTAACCCAAATGCTTTATATTAATCAGAACACCCATATTTCATCGCCGTAAAATGGCTGAAATATTGCCAACACGGCGTAAAACCCCAATCAATCAATCATATTACTGCAAACACTCCATATTACTGCAAACACTCCATATTACTGCAAACACTTCATATTACTCCAAACACTCCATATTAATCCAAGTACTTCATATTAATCCAAACACTCTGTATTAATCCAAACACTCTGTATTAATCCAAACACTCTGTATTAATCCAAACACTCTGTATTAATCCAAACTATTAATCCAAACACTGTTAATCCAGTTAATCAGCCCAGCCTATAACAGTGATTACAGCTGGACAGGTCTCTTTAAATAGATTACATCTACATGTATAACATACTAAAAGACTATCACTTTCTTTTTTCTCTCATAAAAAGACATATTTAGCAATTGAGCCATATTTAGTAATGTTATAGAGTGACCCAAGTCATTTCCCATACCACAATATTTTCTGCAGGTGGAAATTTTTGCGATCCAATCCTAAAAAAAAGGCATATTACCTATATTCTGTGTTTCCAATTTCTACAGTTGCCTTATACCTATCTATATTTATATGTATTGATATATTGTTTGTGATTGTAAGTTTTGCAGATTTCTCCTATCCACAGAAAATGGACAATCACAGGAAATATATCTCTCACCTAGTGTTACATGATATCACAGTCCTCCCACTTACACTTCAAATTTATAAGCTACCAGATATGTTAAAAGTTTTTTTTTTGGATATGTAGGTTCTGTAACAGAAAGGGAGAAAATGTGGCAGACCAGGCCAGAATCCAACCCAGGCCCCCGGAATCTGCAGTCAGGTGCTCTACCACTGAGCTATCTAGCCACCTGTGATCAATCTCCAGTCAGGTGCTCTACCACTGAGCTATCTAGCCACCTGTGATCAATTTCCAGTCAGGTGCTCTACCACTGAGCCATCTAGCCACCTGTGATCAATCTCCAGTCAGGTGCTCTACCACTGAGCTATCTAGCCACCTGTGATCAATCTCCAGTCAGGTGCTCTACCACTGAGCTATCTAGCCACCTGTGATTTAACTGCCTGTTTAAAGTCATAAGGTGACCAAATGAGGTGTTGTTGGAAAATTAGTAATCATAAAAGTCCTCTCATTAGTATGGTCTCAGTCTGAAATTATGAGGGATCAGCCCCTTCCTCTTCATGAGGTGATTTGTCAGATTCCCTACACCTCATTCTGTGACTCTAAAGATGACTTGTCAGATTCCCCTACACCTCATTCGGTGACTCTAAAGATGACTCATCATATTCCCTACACCTCATTCGGTGACTCTAAAGATGACTCATTTGGTGACTCTAAAGATGACTTGCCAGATTTCCCTACACCTCATTTGGTGACTCTAAAGATGACTCGTCATATTCCCTACACCTCATTCGGTGAGTCTAAAGATGACTTGTCATATTCCCTTCACCTCATTCGGTGAGTCTAAAGATGACTCGTCATATTCCCTACACCACATTCGGTGACTCTAAAGATGACTCGTCATATTCCCTACACCTCATTCTGTGACTCTAAAGATGACTTGTCATATTCCCTACACCTCATTCGGTGAGTCTAAAGATGACTTGTCATATTCCCTACACCTCATTTGGTGACTCTAAAGATGACTTGTCATATTCCCCCACACCTCATTCAGTGACTCTAAAGATGACTCGTCAGGGAGCTTAGCATTTTGCTGTTAATGGTTAAGTATTATTCTTGATTTCTTACCACACTGTATCAGTCTCCCCGTGCAGATACTGGACATAGGGAAGATGATGGATATCTGTGGACCAGCAGGAAGCTGTGTATAGCATGCCCACATGAAGAGTGGGCACTGTCACGCCTGAAATTAACACGGAATGATGAATTCAGCTGCACAGAAACCTCTAGAACACCATGTGAAAACCAAGTATATTTCACATACAAAATATCCTTCAATTGATAATTCTGGCAACAGTACTTAATTCTCTTTGTACAGGTGCTGTTAAGGAATTCGTTGATTTACCTGGTACAGGTCCCAGGTATCTGAGCAGGGATAGAGCGTGTTGTGGGAGTAGGTTCAGGTTCCAGGGGTGTCTGAAAAAACAAAGACTTCATTAGAAA
The DNA here is from genome assembly GCA_024699665.1 of Ostrea denselamellosa. Lineage (NCBI taxonomy): Eukaryota > Metazoa > Mollusca > Bivalvia > Ostreida > Ostreidae > Ostrea > Ostrea denselamellosa. The sequence continues at coordinate 314,721 of JAMZEH010000093.1, forward strand.
TCTAAATGGTGGCAGATGTTTTCAAAATCATTAAGCATGAATGGCTGCTATGCACAAATTTAAAAATATATGAGATGAGTTCACTATCAACAGGAACATATACCTACTCGAGACTCTACAAGTTACTGATCAGACCACAACATGTTAACAATTGATCAGACCACAACATGTTAACAATTGATCAGCCCGCAACATGTTAACAATTGATCAGACTGCAACATATTAACAATTGATCAGCCCGCAACATGCTAACAATTGGTAAAAGTATCATGTACTTTAAAACATCAGAAAGTGAAGCTTGGCAGGGAAGAGGTCGGTACTGCTCTACGTAAACATACATGCAAACGTAAACGTACAATGTATTTCAGCATGTTTGAAATATTCTACATAAACGTACAATGTATTTCAGCATGTTTGAAATATTCTACATAAACATACATATATTTCAGCATGTTTGAAATTCAGCCTAAATTTCAGCTAATAGAATTCCATAATTAAGCACTACCATAAATTATGAGCAAGCTTGCTTAAATGCCATGCTGAAATCTGAATCCTGCTGAAATAAATATTCCTACAGTATCAAGTGAACTGTCATTTATTACTGCAGTGTTATGATACACTCTACATCATAGATCAATCGTGTGGAGGTCAATTTTCGTTTACTGCCAAGATTATACAGTTTTGATGTGATACAGTTTCTTTGCATTGAACACAACATAAATTGGAGTTATAATTTCACGTTATAAAAATACTCATTCATGAAAATTAAGCCCCCATGAAATTTAAAGATTTCACAGTATCTAGCCAACAGGGAGGTGCAGTGTAAGTGATCAGGACACCATCACACAATGCCTTGTATCTTTAATGAATAAAGTCTGGCATCAAATATGAAAACAATATCATTTGTAGTTTCAAATAATGCAGAGAAAAAAATATGTAATGGAAAGAAAGAAGAAATGGAAGACAGATCCATAGGTAGAGGAACAGCACCACAATCACACATGACAAGTTATATGTATGGAAAATTTGGTGAATTTGTCTGCAAATCTGATTGTTTCTTTCATATAAAAATTCATTACCGTACATTATATTAAAAATGTCAGATTGTGAAGTACACATTCTGACGTAGTAGATACTTCTATGTATGTGTATGATCAATTATACACACCAGATTGTGAAGTACACATTCTGACGTAGTAGATACTTCTATGTATGTGTATGATCAATTATACACACCAGATTGTGAAGTACACATTCTGACGTAGTAGATACTTCTACATTCTGACGTAGTAGATACTTCTATATTCTGACGTAGTAGATACTTCTGTGTATGTGTATGATTCTGACGTAGTAGATACTTCTGTGTATGTGTATGATTCTGACGTAGTAGATACTTCTGTGTATGTGTATGATTCTGACGTAGTAGATACTTCTGTGTATGTGTATGATTCTGACGTAGTAGATACTTCTGTGTATGTGTATGATTCTGACGTAGTAGATACTTCTGTGTATGTGTATGATTCTGACGTAGTAGATACTTCTGTGTATGTGTATGATTCTGACGTAGTAGATACTTCTGTGTATGTGTATGATTCTGACGTAGTAGATACTTCTGTGTATGTGTATGATCAATTATACACACCATATAGGTTTATTACACTTGATTTTTTTGGATAACAGAGGTCGGGAAGTGCTACACCTAATACCTGCACACATTTAATCTACAAACTTTACATGTACATACTTTGAGTATTGGTTTTCTTTCTTGGTGGGAAACAAGGTACAGTTATGTGTTTTTGTGTCAACATGGCCTCCATGTACAGCAATATGTCTGGTCCTGCTGTTCACAATCTCCCAGAACTGTTTCTGAAATGTAATGAAGTTTACTTATATTCCTCTGGGATGGAGTACCAGTAGAGCTGTGCTGATATCGTATCCATAAAAGACACAGCAGAGTCTATCAGTAGAGATAATATCGTATCCATAAAAGACACAGCAGAGTCTACCAGTAGAGCTGTGCTGATATCGTATCCATACAAGACACAGCAGAGTCTATCAGTAGAGATAATATCGTATCCATAAAAGACACAGCAGAGTCTACCAGTAGAGCTGTGCTGATATCGTATCCATACAAGACACAGCAGAGTCTATCAGTAGAGATAATATCGTATCCATAAAAGACACAGCAGAGTCTACCAGTAGAGCTGTGCTGATATCGTATCCATACAAGACACAGCAGAGTCTACCAGAAGAGCTGTGCTGATATCGTATCTTGCCAATTTGTCCTTTTGCATGCTTGTGTTTTAGCTGGTAAAAGATGTGAGCCATATTTTCTCAATCCAGTTTTCACCAACCTTGCAGAAAATGCACATAATTTACAAGCTTTAATTCACTATCATTTCGCAAGGAATATTACAGGTCTACGCTGCTGGAGGGATATTTCCAAACTCTCTGTGTTTCTACAATCTGGGATCTTACCATTAACCATTGTTAAAAATCAAAAGAACTGGATGTTGAAGTGAAAATTTGAAGTTTCAAAATCTAAACTAGATTTTGCATCCAATTTTATCAACTGCAAGAAAATCTGGGTTTCATTTCAACTTCAAGTGTAGAAGACATCTGGATCACTGAAAAACTCTTGGCAAGGAAATGCTCCATTTTTTTTTTTAAAACAAAACCTTTGTCGAAACTTGTGTCTAATGTCAGTTATAACTTGCAAACATGAGTTCTGCAAAGCTGGGTATCCTCTCACAATGTAGACTATCAGTTAATGTGCACACAAGTTCTCTTCTATGAAGTGACCTTAACCTTTGACCTTTTTAATCCCAAAATGATTGGGGTTCTTCCTCTCTTGATAATAAAGCTACATCAGTGTCTAAAAACTCAGTGTTACACACTCACACACACACAAACACACATACCATACACACACACAAACACACACACTCACACACACAAACACACATACACGCACAAACACACACACAAACATACACAAATGGTCCCATTATTATATCCTCTCTGACGATGAATTGCAAGGGGATAATTACTTTCTTGTAAAAACTGACAGATTATTTTCAATGAATTTCCTGCATTTATTGATATTAAACAGGGATCTCAGTCACAATTCTCAATACCATACCTCTGTCTCATTAACATACATCTGTCTCATTAACATACCTCTGTCTCATTAACATACCTCTGTCTCAATAACATACCTCTGTTTCATTAACATACCTCTGTCTCATTAACATACCTCTGTCTCATTAACATACCTCTGTCTCAACATACCTCTGTCTCATTAACATACCTCTGTCTCATTACCATGTCTCTGTCTCATTAACGTACCTCTGTCTCAACATATCTCGGTCTCAACACACCTCTGTCTCAACATATCTCTGTCTCAATAACATACTTCTGTCTCGACATATCTTGGTCTCAAGATACCTCTGTGTCAACATATCTCTGTCTTATTAATATACCTCTGTCTCAACATACCTCTGTCTCATTAACATATCTTGGTCTTAACATATCTTGGTCTCAATAACATACCTGTCTTGACATATCTTGGTCTCAACATACCTCTGTCTCAACAACATACCTCTGTCTCAACATATTTCGCATTCAACATACCTCTGTCTCATTAACATACCTCTGTCTCAACATATCTCGGTCTCAACATACCTCTGTCTCCTCTGTGGAGTGGGTCTGCTCCCGCTGATGTTGTGAAGCTGAGTTTCGAGCCATCTGAATAAATCGCCCCAGGGACATGTTTTTCCCCTGATGATGTAAATCAAAACTTCATGTCATGCAAAAGTTACAATGATTGCTTACATTATCATCCACTTATTCATGACCTTGAAAAAAATTATATAAATTACTAAGTACCAGTAATATTAATATGCAAACAGCTCCGAAGCATAAAAGGATATAGCATTTCTGAATATAATGAAGGAAAGTTTGCCTTCCAGTATACAAATGCTTTATTCAGTCAACACTCATTTTTGATAGCCCTCTAAGCAAGAAATATTGTCCTCAGGTTAAATGATGTGTCCAACAGTTATTGCCCTGGGACTACAGTATAGGCTATATTTGCAATGTATCTTTTTTTTGGTTCAATACAGCATACCTTAACAATGCAGTCCTCTTCTTGGTCCTCTCTTTTGACCTTCAGTCGCTCAGCCTTGACCTGACCTTCAATCTTGGATTTCTCATCTGTCGTTAAGTCATTGTAAGACAGTAGGAATTTACAGTAAGCATCATACAGTTTAGTACCACGGTCCTGAGCCTGCAAGGTTTTCACTAGCCATATCCTTATTCATATTGATACTAAAGAATACCATCTTGATTTCAAAATGAAAAACTTTGGATTTTTGTTTCTGTTTAATTAAATTGACAGATGGCTACAGTTTTTATCCCAAACATTGACCACAATTTCAGTTGTAACTAAACATACTTCATATTTGAACAAGAAATGAATATAAAATTTTAATCTGAGTTAACCATGTAACATGTAACTTAATCTGAGTTAATCTAGTAATGTTTTCATTGCTCATTTACTAGTAATCTGAGTTAATCTAATAATGTTTTCATTGATCATTTACCAGTAATCTGAGTTAATCTAGTAATGTTTTCATTGCTCATTTACTAGTAATCTGAGTTAATCTAGTAATGTTTTCATTGCTCATTTACTAGTAATCTGAGTTAATCTAGTAATGTTTTCATTGCTCATTTACCAGTAATCTGAGTTAATCTAGTAATGTTTTCATTGCTCATTTACTAGTAATCTGAGTTAATCTAGTAGTTTTCATTGCTCATTTACTAGTAATCTGAGTTAATCTAGTAATGTTTTCATTGCTCATTTACTAGTAATCTGAGTTAATCTAGTAATGTTTTCATTGCTCATTTACTAGTAATCTGAGTTAATCTAGTAATGTTTTCATTGCTCATTTACTAGTAATCTGAGTTAATCTAGTAATGTTTTCATTGCTCATTTACTAGTAATCTGAGTTAATCTAGTAATGTTTTCATTGCTCATTTACTAGTAATCCGAGTTAATCTAGTAATGTTTTCATTGCTCATTTACTAGTAATCTGAGTTAATCTAGTAATGTTTTCATTGCTCATTTACTAGTAATCTGAGTTAATCTAGTAATGTTTTCATTGCTCATTTACTAGTAATCTGAGTTAATCTAGTAATGTTTTCATTGCTCATTTACTAATAATCTGAGTTAATCTAGTAATATTTTCATTGCTCATTTAATCTGAGTTAACCTGGTAACATTTTTACTGCTCTTGACACAAGCATACTTTACCATTTTTGGAATGTTAATGGCATCTGCCACCCGAGCCCATTTCTTCTTCTCCACCTCATTTCTCATTCCTCCCAACTCCTTAATCATCTGGTCCAGGTCACAAATGTCCAGCTCCACACCTCCTATCTACATCAAATCAGAAATCCGGGCATCAATGGAGATATACCTCCAGGGTCTTGACTTTTTGTATAAAATCAAGCCCAGTGCGTAAGGTTAAAATCTAAACAGTGAGGCTTTCCCTCATTTATTACGGTGAGGTAAGAAATCCTAGTAATATCTGTATAACTTTCATATAGAAAGATTGATGTCCATTATGACATTAAGGGGTTTATTGGAGATTTTATTCCAGTGGCTTTTGATTATCACACAACATCCATTCTATAACAACAATCAGCTATAGCAATTATATATATAAATGTGTCGCGTGTATAATAAATATCCCAGTTTTTCAGTCATCGCAAAAATCAGCTGGTTATATACCGACAGTGACAGGGCTGGATTCTGATTATTGATTATGTGGTTATATACTGACAGTGACAGGGCTGATTCTGAATAATGATGACATGGTTATATACTGACAGTGACAAGGCTGGATTCTGATATTGATGATGTGGTTATATACTGATAGTGACAAGGCTGGATTCGGATTATTGATGATGTGGTTATATACTGACAGTGACAGGGCTGGATTCGGATTATTGATGATGTGGTTATATACTGACAGTGACAGGGCTGGATTCGGATTATTGATGATGTGGTTATATACTGACAGTGACAGGGCTGGATTCTGATATTGATTATGTGGTTATATACTGACAGTGACAAAGCTGGATTCGGATTATTGATGATGTGGTTGGGAAGTACCTCTGGTATCTGGATCTGTTCATTGGGATTTAAAGTCTCCAGATGTTTTCGTATACACTCTAAGTTTTCCACATTTGGACCAAATCTGGAAAACATAGCAAAACTCTCCTCATAAATACAGCTTATCTAGAAAACATAGCAAAACAGACCTCACAAAATACAGCTTATCTAGAAAACATAGCAAAACAGACCTCACAAAATACAGCTTATCTAGAAAACATAGAAAACCAGACCTCATAAATACAGCTTACCTAGAAAACATAGCAAAACAGACCTCACAAAATACAGCTTATCTAGAAAATATAGCAAAACAGACCTCATAAATACAGCTTATCTAGAAAACATAGGAAAACAGACCTCGTAAAATACAGCTTATCTAGAAAACATAGCAAAACAGACCTCATAAATATAGCTTGTCTAGAAAACATAGCAAAACAGACCTCATAAATACAGCTTATTTAGATAACATAGCAAAACAGGCCTCATAAATACAGCTTATCTAGAAAACATAGCAAAACAGACCTCACAAAATACAGCTTATCTAGAAAACATAGCAAAACAGACCTCACAAAATACAACTTACCTAGAAAACATAGCAAAACAGACCTCACAAAATACAGCTTATCTAGAAAACATAGCAAAACAGACCTCGTAAAATACAGCTTATCTAGAAAACATAGCAAAACAGACCTCATAAATACAGCTTATCTAGAAAACATAGCAAAACAGACCTCATAAAATACAGCTTATCTAGAAAACATAGCAAAACAGACCTCACAAAATACAGCTTATCTAGAAAACATAGCAAAACAGACCTCATAAATACAGCTTACCTAGAAAACATAGCAAAACAGACCTCACAAAATACAACTTACCTAGAAAACATAGCAAAACAGACCTCACAAAATACAGCTTATCTAGAAAACATAGCAAAACAGACCTCGTAAAATACAGCTTATCTAGAAAACATAGCAAAACAGACCTCATAAATACAGCTTGCCTAGAAAACATAGCAAAATAGACTTCATAAATACAGCTTATTTAGATAACATAGCAAAACAGGCCTCATAAATACAGCTTACCTAGAAAACATAGCAAAACAGACCTCACAAAATACAGCTTATTTAGATAACATAGCAAAACAGGCCTCATAAATACAGCTTGCCTAGAAAACATAGCAAAACAGACCGCATAAATACAGCTTATTTAGATAACATAGCAAAACAGGCCTCATGAATACAGCTTATCTAGAAAACATAGCAAAACAGACCTCACAAAATACAGCTTATCTAGAAAACATACCAAAACAGACCTCACAAAATACAGCTTATCTAGAAAACATAGCAAAACAGACCTCATAAATACAGCTTACCTAGAAAACATAGCAAAACAGACCTCACAAAATACAGCTTATCTAGAAAACATAGCAAAACAGACCTCATAAAATACAGCTTATCTAGAAAACATAGCAAAACAGACCTCACAAAATACAGCTTATCTAGAAAACATAGCAAAACAGACCTCATAAATACAGCTTACCTAGAAAACATAGCAAAACAGACCTCACAAAATACAGCTTATCTAGAAAACATAGCAAAACAGACCTCATAAATACAGCTTACCTAGAAAACATAGCAAAACAGACCTCATAAATACAGCTTATCTAGAAAACATAGCAAAACAGACCTCATAAATACAGCTTATCTAGAAAACATAGCAAAACAGACCTCACAAAATACAGCTTATCTAGAAAACATAGCAAAACAGACCTCACAAAATACAGCTTATCTAGAAAACATAGAAAACCAGACCTCATAAATACAGCTTACCTAGAAAACATAGCAAAACAGACCTCACAAATACAGCTTGCCTAGAAAACATAGCAAAACAGACCTCATAAATACAGCTTACCTAGAAAACATAGCAAAACAGACCTCATAAATACAGCTTACCTAGAAAACATAGCAAAACAGACCTAACAAAATACAGCTTATCTAGAAAACATAGCAAAACAGACCTCATAAATACAGCTTACCTAGAAAACATAGCAAAACAGACCTCATTAATACAACTTGTCAAATCAAAGTTGGCACGATCTCTACATCAACTTAAGGCTTATTAAAATACTACACAACAGAAACACAAGTTTTCTGCAAATTGTGATATAATTTGAGGTGACTACCTTTACAGTGTGTGACATGATCTGAGGAGATAACCTTTACAGTTTATCACATGATCTGAGGAGACTACCTTTACAGTGTGTGACATGATCTGAGGAGACTACCTTTACAGTGTGTGACATGATCTGAGGAGACTACCTTTACAGTGTGTGACATGATCTGAGGTGATTACCTTTACAGTGTGTGACATGATCTGAGGTGATTACCTTTACAGTGCGTGACATGATCTGAGGTGATTACCTTTACAGTGTGTGACATGATCTGAGGTGATTACCTTTACAGTTTGTCACATGATCTGAGGTGATTACCTTTACAGTTTGTCACATGATCTGAGGTGATTACCTTTGGTACAGTTTGTGTATGTACTGTTTCTGGGACGTAAATCTTGTATCTTCACTAATCTTCCCTTCCATCTGTATCAAAATATAAAACAATGCTTTACATAACATCAATAAGATACACTTAGAACGATTGTTTTAGACACATGTCTGCATTTCTTTACCTTCCAGCTGGATGGAGGGATGATTTTACACATCCCGTACGGCTCAGCTCTGGGCGCAATGCTTTGGATGTATTTTAGGGGGCGCCGAAATTCATCTTCTGTGGGACAGAAGGTGGGTATCTCTGTAAGACTGGTGGAGATGTCTCGTGGAGACTGGGGGGTGTCTAATCGCCGGGGGGACTGGGGATGGGACTTCACAGGGCTCTCTGGATCCCGAAGTCTCAGTGTCATACTTCCAACTGAAATCATTCGACAGTTAGATCGAGTAATCAGATTAGTGTCAAATCTTACACAGCAAATTCAATAAGGAATGATGAATCAATTTCGTTATTACTGTTCAATAACACAAAATTATTCACAAAAACCTTAAATCTGTTTCTAAGCAACATTCTATGCATAAAATTCTCATGAAATTACATGATAATAAATTCCACGTTTATATATTTTGTAATTTCCAGTACTCAAACAAAGAGTGAATCTGCCATGTGTCCCTTCATACATGTGTGTTGTGTTGATATGTAGGTGTTGATATACATGTGTGTGTTGTGTTGATATACGTGTGTGTGTTGTGTTGATATACGTGTGTGTGTTGTGTTGAGGTGTTGATATACGTGTGTGTGTTGTGTTGATATGTTGGTGTTGATATACATGTGTGTGTTGTGTTGGGGGTGTCATGTGTGTGTTGTGTTGATGATGTGTGTGTGTGTGTGTGTTGTGTTGATGTGACCAAATGTAATTTTTAAATAATGATTGAATGATGATTTTTTTTTATATATAGCGCTTTTTCCGCATATGCTACTCAAAGCGCTTCACAATACATTATTACCCCAGCAGACCTTGCAACATTCCAGAGCTTTCTCAGTGCAAGCTGCCGTTAAGGTGCAAGAGCACTAACATTCTAACAATATCTTTCACCGTCTATAGCCAGGTACCCCTTTTACACTTGGATGGAGTGAGGAAATTTGTGTAAAGTGCCTTTCCCAAGGACACAACGTCGGCCCTGCCTCGGCCAGGACTCGAACCCACAACCTTTCGGTCAAGAGTCTAACAGCCTAACCACTAGGCCACCGACGCCATAGTGTAATTCAACCCCCTCCCAACAACGAATTTGTTGGGGTATACTGGAATCAGGTTGTCTCCGTCTGTCCGTTTGTCTGTGTTTCCTTTTTGGCTAGTAGTGAAAAAAATTCTTTCTGGCTCTGGTTTTTTTTAGTCGTTTATTTATTTATTTATAACCATATAATAATGTTTTTATTCCAGAAAGTTTGTCGACATCTCAATGAGACGAACAATAACACCCATTGTAAAGGTCTAGTTAGAAAAATACTTTTTTTTTAACATCAAAACCAATTTTATTAAGTCCACAGTCACATTTCGGGGGAGAAATCTTTATTATACATCTGACTATATATTTTCCCTCATCTCCAACAAAACAAAGAAATTGCTATATTTAGTAATAAATAAAGATTTCAGACTTGATTTAGTGATTTTTATTTATCCACCTAAGAAATTAATAGCTTTTATGCAATGAAATTTTTATCTATTGAGTTTTGCTAGTGTGCTTTATACCATTTTCTTTGTCTCGACGAGACAAGTTGCAACTGAATTCTATCTAGGATGGAAAGTAAAAATTTTATTTCCACAAACAAACAAAAAAAAAAGTTCACAATCTGGAGAGTAGCTTAGACATTTTTCACTGAGTAATAATGAATATTTTTTGGCTCTGATTTTCTTATGTTTATTGCCATGTAATAACGCCAAGGCAAAAGCTCCAACTAAAACAATCAATTTTTTACACCTGAAAAACAAATTTATTGACTCGCTTTAAAATGACCAAGTCCAAAATTACATTTTCAGGGGAGAAATCTTTATTATACATGCTACAAGAAATCTTATTATTTATTTTTTCTTGTCTCAACAAGATAAAGAAATTGCTATAAGCATCTTTTAAATATATAATTAATAAAAATTTCAGAGTTGATTTTGTTACTTTTTATTTACCTGCAAAGGAAATGAATAACTTTTAAGCCATGAAATTTTCATGGATTTTGCTATGTTAATGTGCTTGATACCATTTTCTTTGTCTTAATGAGACAAAGAAAGTGGTGCATTTTTTGTTCTAGGATGAAAAATAAAAATTCCATTACTAAACAACTGTCACCATGTGGACTTTGACATTTTTTCACAGAGTAATAAAAATAATGAATGCTTTTTGGCTCTTTTTACTTATTGTATGGTATTATTGTTTTTTATACCAAAATTTGTGTCTCAATAAAACAAATAAAATGACATTATGAACAAACCTCCAGGTAGAACAATAAAATTTTTATACCCGAAATACAAATTTCTTGGCTCGCTTTAAAATGACCAAGTCCAAAATCATATTTTCTGGGAAGAAATCTTTATTATATGTGCTACAAGAAATCTTATTATTTAGTTTTCTTTGTCTCGACAAGAGAAGGAAATTGCTATAACATCTTTTAAATGTGTAATAAAGAAAAATTTCAGAATTGATTCATTTAAATTATATTTACCTACCTACATTGTAAGTAAAAGCATGCACAAATTCTCAGATGCAGGCACCTAAATTTTGGGGGGGGGGGGGGGGGGGGGTTACCATTTTATCAACAAACATTATCCGTTATTTTGATACACAAATAGATATATTGAATACCTCCCCTCCCCCCCCCTTTTTTTTAAGTAGCAGTGAACAAAAAGAATGCAATTTATGCGCTTGTTGTTAGAAATAGAGAACGAGCTTTAACAGCGTGTTTTATCATTTTCAATTTCCTCGTGAATTATTTTTTGTGCAGGGTTGATTAAAATATTTATGCTTAGACATTTACAAGGATCACCACTTTCATTTTTTTTTTACAGCAATTGTATTGTGTCCCTGTTTGGACACAATCATTCACTAAAATGTGTGACTATTAATGAACTAATGTCCCTGTTTGCAATGTAAAATGTGTGTGCTTTAACACTAGAACAATTGATATATTCTACTAAAGTTTATGATAAGAAACTGTTTGGAAATGCATTTTTGGACTCTGCTGTTGCATAGAATACATTTAAAATGACCAACATTTTCATTTTTGAAAGCAATTATTGTGTCCCTGTTTGGACAAGATGATTTACTAAACATGTGTGAATACTAACGAGTGTAAATCATGTCCCCGTTTGCATTGTAAAAAGTGTGTGACTTAAAATTAAGAAAATCAATAAATTCTACTAAAATTGGTGATAAGAAACCGTTCAAAAAGGCATTTTTGAACTCTGCTGTAGCATAGAATAAAAAATAAAGAAGTCCCCGGTTAGATCATCTCCAACGCCCGTCCACATTTGACACCGTACACATGTATGTGTTGCATGTTGTGGGTGTCATGTGTGTGTTGTGTTGATAGTGTGTGTGCGTGTTGTGTTGATGGTGTGTGTGTGTGTTGTGTTGATGGTGCGAGTGTGAGTGTGTTGTGTCATGTGTGTGTTGCATTGGTTGGTTGGTTGGGGGGGGTTGTATTGTTCCAGATGAGGTTAATTCAGCAGGAACAGGAGGAGAATCAGAAGCTGGAGCACATCTGGATTTCACATTTATGTTGTACACTGTAAAAATCTGCCCAAGAAAATGTTAAAACTTTTTCAACTTTAATGGCAAAGTTTTAAACTTACCACTATTTTTCCTGGTCTTTGGTTGTTCAGGCAATGATTCTACGTTGATGTTAGACTGCAATTCTGACATTCTCGTGACACGTTGTCGGGTTGGACGGCGTTCTGGGACATTTGTTGGATTTTTATCATTACTACTTTTAATATTTGTACTAATAACATCCTGGATTACATTTTTCTTTACTAAATCACTGCTTTCACTGGAGTTGGGGTCACTAGATTTGCTGGAAAATCTCGTACTCCTTCTTTCAGGGCTACTTAAATTCTTATTAAATCTTAACCTATTTCTTAACAACTGTCTACCATGTGTAATCGATTTCAGAGCATTTTTATTGATTTTTTTTATTCTAGAATCTTTAATTGGGAAAGCATTGCTTTCTAGGAAATTCTTTAACTTTCTTTTGTGTGGAAACGTGACCTCTTCATCAGAATTAGATCGCTCCTCAACATCTAAATCTTCCATATAAAACTTCAATGCATTCTGCTTAGCTTGTCTCCGTGGTAACCGCATGGCGATATAATCATTGGGTCGTGTCGCCATTTTGTTCACTTTTGGTCGGAGTGGTCTTCTCTTGGATATTTCTTGGATCAATGGCTGTGCACATTTAGAAAAATCAATTTAACATAAAATATTTTTTTTTTCAAATTAGATCTCAATGATTTCAAGACATAATCCCAAGTACATAACATATTCCTTTATTTGAAGTAAAAAATCAATTTTTATAACATTTCATATCTTTAAAAAAATTATAAAAAAACCCAAATAACTTCAAAACAAAATGAACAAGAAATAGCTCTATGATACAAACTACAACCATGAAACAAGTACATGTGCAGGACTAGATTCTGATGACTGAATTGTACACACGAAACAAACACAGAAAGCTGCAAATTAGGTAAGACAAAGCACTAATATCTAATACATGCCAAAGACATCGAACTATACATCGCCTTCGGCTCATGGACCATGCATCAAAACCCTAACTACTATTTTGTCATAGTACACTCAAAATGTAAAATTATTATATTATTACTGTAAATATATTTTAAATGTTAGTGTGTACTAAGGTAATTGAGAAAAGTTTGGATATCTTACATATTCTGTGTAACTGATAGCTTACATATTCTGTGTAACTGATATCTTACATATTCTGTGTAACTGATAGCTTACATATTCTGTGTAACTGATATCTTACATATTCTGTGTAACTGATAGCTTACATATTCTGTGTAACTGATATCTTACATATTCTGTGTAACTGATATCTTACATATTCTGTGTAACTGATAGCTTACATATTCTGTGTAACTGATATCTTACATATTCTGTGTAACTGATAGCTTACATATTCTGTGTAACTGATATCTTACATATTCTGTGTAACTGATAGCTTACATATTCTGTGTAACTGATAGCTTACATATTCTGTGTAACTGATATCTTACATATTCTGTGTAACTGATAGCTTACATATTCTGTGTAACTAATATCTTGCATGTTTGGTGTATCTGATATTTTAGATATCCTATGTAACGATATCTTAGATATTCTGTGTAAACTCAGTAAATCATGTAAATTGCTGAAATTTACAATCAATGGATCTGATGAAAGGAGATGCAGAGGAGATAAAATGAGAAACTTATGCAAAGCACACTGCAATGCAGAAAAAACAAGCTGACTGTTTTAGCTCTGCAAACCATTCATTTCAGTTGTTGATGTCATTGTTTGCAGTTTTGATGATAAAGATCTGTGCATTTTTACATGTACTCACATTGTGAATTACAATCTGACCGTACATGTCAACTCTCCCGATTTAGGCAGGATTCTCCAGATTTTAAGCATGATTCCAGCTTTCCCAATTGGACCCCCCCCCCAGAAATCCCTTTGTGATATGTAATTTGCATAAATCCGTTACTTTAGTCTATGAATATTTGGATGAATTTGATATCAGTTAGCATGTAAATTTACAATAAAAAAAACCAAACATTTTGATGATTTTATTTGGGGTGGGTGGGGTGTAATAATATCAGATGTAATGTGTGCACATAATCTTTATGGCAGAGCAGAACACTCCTTTTCTGGTTGCAGATTGTTCCACCAGACTCTGCAAGGCCATGTTTACTGACAGCAAGATCACCTCTGTAGTCGTACCTATATGCATGTGCTTTAATATACATTTTAATCCCCTAGTCCAGTCATGTTATGATGTAAAAAGATGCAACTTTCAGTACTAATAGTATGTATGTTTTAATAAAATAATTAAGTATATCTTTCAATATGTTCTTTTTGAGTTTTGTTGAATAGAGAATAAACACACCATTTTGATTTTATGTAATACATGACATACGTACAATGCTTAGAATGATATTTTCTTTAAAAAGACCAACATTTATTTTCACCACAAAATGTTGCAAATTCAGAGCTTTGAAAAAATGTTGTCATGTGCAAAATCCCCCATGGGGATTTTTAAAAGTTGACACATATATTTGAATCATGCAGAAGTCTTCTGATCCAAAACTGATGCAGTAATGATAAAATATTACACGATTATCTACAAAATCAGCTTAATTGTGAAACTACTAGAACTGACACATTCCTATATATGTGTGTTAGTAAATACTTTGAGGACACGACAGTGGGGGTAGAAGGAATAGCCTCTTTGTGTTAGTAATACCACGAGGACATGATGGTGGGAGGTAGAGGGAATAGCCTCCTTTTTTGCTGGCTGTTTGTCATGCTAAAAGAATGATCTCCTTGAACATTTTTCTCCTGTAAGTTCTTGTCCACAAGAAAGATGTTTCCATTTTCATCAGTACAAGCACTGTTATCCTCACTAAAATCCTCTTCTTCCATCTCATCAAGAAATTGAGAATCATCATCATCCAGATTCTGACAGTCCATGAAAAGTTGTGATGACAGACTGCCCGATTCACGTCTCTGGACACACTGCAGTTCTGTGGTTTCCCCCGGCGACCTGATATTCATGAGATCAGCTAAATTGTTGTTATCCTGGTCTGAAATCCCAAGTTGTACAAAGTGTTCAAAAGTCGGAACAACACGGGATTGTAAAGTTGTGGTGCTACACTTGTCACCAGCTTCTGAAGGGTGGGCCTGAATTCCTTTGGACATAATTTTTCTTTTACACCTGAATTCATCAGTCTTTAATGAACTAATATCTCCCGGAAACTTCTGGAACAGAGGTGGAAAGAGGCATGGAATAGAAAGGTCGCTACTGTACATGGGATCATGTGTAGGAACTGAAATCCCAGATGTCTCCTGTGGTCCAGACTCGCTACGGCCCACAGCTAGGTCATCATTGTTGAGGTTTTTTAAAAGATCAGGCATCAGGTGTTGGACATTAGTTGATAACTTTTCCTCCGAATCTTGAGATATCTGCCCAGTAGAATATCTATTCAGTTGCACGAGATGTTTCTGAGCATCGATGGTCAAAGCCTGATTGGTGAATTGTGTGGAATCAATGACTGGTTTTTGATTGGCTTTCCACACAAGCCCCGACTGCTGCAGAGCTTTCTGTAAGACATTACTTCCCAGTTTTATTGCATCTGTCTTTTCCATCAGTGGTCTCTTGCTTACTACAGCACTTACATTGAGAAAGTTTGTCTGTTCAACATCTTCATCGCCTCTGTGTGCATGAACATGCGAGTCTGTGGGCAGACCATTTGGCACAGCCTGGTCTTCGCTTTTGTTTGTAAGTTCAGTTGAAGAACACTTCTGTGTTGCCACATGCTGGCTGTTTTTCATAATGGAACCAGTCTGAGGAGAATCATCCTTCATCAACGA
This sequence comes from Ostrea denselamellosa, assembly GCA_024699665.1. Lineage (NCBI taxonomy): Eukaryota > Metazoa > Mollusca > Bivalvia > Ostreida > Ostreidae > Ostrea > Ostrea denselamellosa. The sequence goes on from JAMZEH010000093.1 coordinate 331,043, forward strand.
GCAGGGTAAAATGACATGAACTTGTCTTCCGTCATAAGATCTGTTCTGAACCTTGAGTCCTACCCCTAAGTGTTTAATATTCCGCTCATCTGAGGATTTTTCATCTTTTCTGGATTTGTGTTGGATGACAATTTTGTCTTCTTCTATCTTTACAGTGGTTATACCTTGCTGGAGAAAATCAGGCACACACTGTAATCTTCTTGAACACAAAGAAATACCAGTAAGATCAATGTCACAAGTGGCCGTTTTCTTTTCTGACTCATGGATTGGGTCTTTAGGCAAACTCAGATCTAGGGGGGCATCATTGTCTTGTTCACATTCTAATCTATACTTGCTGTTCATGGCTTCATCCACTGGATTATACTCCGAGTTCCATCCTTGGGGAGCTTCTACATGTCTGTCTGAATTCAATTCTGTGGAGTTTTCTAGCTTTACCTGGCTTTTGGCTTGTGATGTAGCATTGAGGCGAGAACAATTTGAGATTACTTTATTCCAGTCGTTAGGGAGGCCTCCGTCTGCCACTTCAGACGAACTGTTTAGTCCACAACAGTAGGTTTCACTACACATGGTTTCTTGGTCTTGAATCCTGGGCTTTATCTGTTCTCTTTCCATTTCAGATGTATGTGGAGATGGCCCGGGAGCAGCTTTCTTGAATTCATTGTCAGAATTGAAGTACATTGACTCTGATTTTGATAATACTGTGTCTTCTGGAAAGGCAATCCTCTGTCTTACTTCGTGATCCAGACTGGAGCCATTAGATTCTGGATAATTTATAATATGAACAGAAGTAGTCTTTCCTGGAGGAAGATCAGGCCTCTCCTTCAAACAAAGACAGAACTGTTCCTCTTTTTCCTGAGCCTTGTTAAGGATATTTCGTTTCTTCTCAACAGCAAAAACTCCTTCTCCAAGCAAATTGACTTGGTCCTTAGAAGAGAGATTAAACTGCTTCTCTTCATCATCCAAGTCATACAGAACTTGCAATGTCTCTGACGACAATGACAGTGGTGGGATGGTGTCTGATGACAGCGATGGGATTGGGTCTGATGACAGCGGAATGATGGTGTCTGATGACAGCGGTGGAATGGTGTCTGATGACAGTGGTGGGATGGTGTCTGATGACAGCGGTGGGATGGTCTCTGAGGACAGCAGAGTGATGTCTGATGACAGCGGTGGGATGGTGTCTGATGACAGCGGTGGGATGGTGTCTGATGACAGTGGTGGGATGTTGTCTGATGACAGTGGTGGGATGGTGTCTGATGACAGCGGTGGGATGGTGTCTGATGACAGCAGAGTGATGTCTGATGACAGTGGTGGGATGGGGTCTGATGACAGCGGTGGGATGGTGTCTGATGACAGCAGAGTGATGTCTGATGACAGCGATGGGATTGGGTCTGATGACAGCGGAATGATGGTGTCTGATGACAGCGGTGGGATGGGGTCTGATGACAGCGGTGGGATGGTGTCTGATGACAGCGGTGGGATGGTCTCTGAGGACAGCAGAGTGATGTCTGATGACAGCGGTGGGATGGTGTCTGATGACAGCGGTGGGATGGTGTCTGATGACAGCGTAGTGATGGTGTCTGATGGAAGTGGTGGGATGGTGTCTGATGACAATGGTGGGATGTTGTCTGATGACAGTGGTGGGTTGGTGTCTGATGACAATGACAGTGGGTTGATGCTAGGCTTGGCTTCTCCATCATACACCTTCTTCAAAGTTTTGACAGCAGAGGTGGCGAACAATACATCCTCATCAGACAGGCTTGCTTGAATCACATTTCCCATCGCCTTCTTAAATGAGAACATCTGCACATCAGTACATAAATCTAACATAACATCAGTCAATGTCTGTAGGTCTTCTATAACTTCAGACTTGTCAGGGTTTTTATAATCTGATGTTTGGGTTGTAGAAGTGTCCCCTGCATTCTTCATATCACACTCTTCCTTCATGTCACCGTACAATGGAGGAAGAATATCACTCTCATATACAGAGTAAGAGTGGGGTGGAATAAGCGGGAAAATATCAGGAAGATTTGATGTACAGATGTTGGTGAGAGAAGCATCTACATTAGTGCTATACACAGGTGAGCAATCAGTTTGGCATTCTATCACTTTATCATGCATACTATTGGTTACATTTTCACTACAACCAACACCATGTGCCTTTGTTACCTTTTCAGTTTTATTGGATTCCTCAGGGTCAGGCTTCTTCAACTTAACTGGTGGAGCCCTGTGGGTTAGTGTGGCCACCGCTTTCCTTTTGGAAGCTAACCTGTCCTTCCCCACCCCTTTCTTGCCCAGTTTGCGACTGATGATTTTTGATGGTAAAGTGTCTTTAGAGGGTGAAGTTTTCACAGGAGTGATGTTCAGTGAGCGAGCTGGTCTTCCTCGGCGTGCCAGAGGTGATTTTGTTTTTGGTGTTTTGTCCAGTCTTTTGACTCCAGCTAGACCCCTACAGGTCTCTGGGGTCCCAGCACTGGCCCGGGCTGCCTTCTTACTTGGGGTGGTGAATTTATTTACCTAAAACATACAAATAAATCAAGTTAGAGAATTTACAACACACTATTACAACAGTGTTACATAACTGACCATGGTTAAGGTCGAATAGCACATTATAGAAATCTGATATGAAGGGAAAGTGGAGGATTGGTACAAAAATATTTTGAAATTGAAAATGTTCAAATTTACCTTACTCAGTTAAAAATGCAGTTTCAGTAGAATTAATCTGAACAAAATATCAAAAACCCCTGCTGGACTTGAACCCCACATCAACAATCAACACCTTAACCTACTTAGCTACCAAGTTAGGCAACTGGATTTAAAAGGATTGCTGCTATTTATATTTTCATTCATGTTTCAAAAAGAAGTCAGCCATTGTGATGATGTGTTCTTCCTCCTTAATGTATTCGACACACATTCAAACAACGATGATGTCGAGTCACTTTAGATAAAAAGTTTGAAATTTTGATGGATCATGTACATACTGGTGTAAATGCCTGCTCTTCAGGTCCATTACTGATACTAGTGGACGAGGATGACGGAGAACTGTCTTGACCATTACTATATCTGTTGTCGTAGCGACTGTAGTTGAAGAAATCCAAATGTGGGGGCAAAAGAGGCGTTCCTGTATTGTAATAGAAAGTCACTCTTCAGATATTACACTGTGCATGATTCACAACATACTATGAAAATAAGAAATACAAATGTAATGAAAACAGCTGTCAACAGCATACTGCTACCAGACTAAGTCAAGAATATAATCGCACCAAGCTAAGTCCACAAGCTATCTTTCTCAACACTTCACTCGCCCCCCCCCCCTTTTTTTAAGGGGAAGAGTTGGTAGCTGTTATTATCAAAAGTAATTTTTTTCAAAACTAACAGCAACAGGGATTGACATTAACAGTTGTTCAATTGTCCAATGCAAGTAAAAACCCAGTTCAGACAAGTAAAACTCAATACACACTTGTCTGATCAGGCAAGCGATTATTTCAGTAGGACGTGTGATTAAAATAATTGTGTTACACTTAATAAGTGTTAGAAAATGTTACAAAAATAAAATCCAACTCTGTACCATAAACATTCTGAAGATATTATATTGAAGGAGACGTACAATTTAAAATCAAAATAAAGCTTATGTAACATCAAGCTTGTGTACCTCTGAGGCAGAGAAAGGTTAAGAAGTCCTCTGTCTTTGCCCTCTTGGGAAATACAATGGTGGAGGATGTTTTCTCTGAGGCCTTGAGAGTCGCAGAGGAGCTGGTCTCCGAGGAGCTGGCACTAGTATTTGGCTGGTTCATGGCAAACTTTCGCTGGGCTCGCACCTTAGTCCTAAAATAATGCAAAACTTTTATCATCATCCAAACCTTTTCCTCTGGAGGTTAGAACCACCAAATGCCTTGATCAATTCATTATACCAGAACTACATGTGACCTTGGCATGTCATTAGAGTCAAGGACTAATTATATAATGATTTTCTATTACAAATATATGAACAAAACTTTTTTCAGCTCATTTTTTTCTTTGAGTGATCTGTACAAATTGTATATTTCTTAGTTATAAACAACCTACATGTCAAATGTAAGCATTCTGTCTTTGTATATAGTCAATAAACTGATTTTGATCTTTTAATATAAACAAGCACTCTGTAAGTATTGCATAGCAATGCATGTCCCCAACAAGCCACAAGTCGAGTTTTCTGTGCAATATTCTGCATGAATAATCATACTTCAACAGTTTATGCACAAGAATAATCTAGTCTCATAAACTACAAGCCAAATACAACAGACTTAAATTTCATATTTTCTACATCCAAGACCATAACTCAGCAACATATCAATGGACCGAAACAAAATTCAAACTTGATCTGTAACTCGTCATGCTATGGCAATGTAATGAATATCAAGTGAATAAGCATGACGATAAAAAGTGCGGAAAACTGAGTATGTGAGTTAAATTTTTTAAAAGTCCAAGGGCCATAACTCTGCAAAAAAAAAAAAATCAATGGATCAAAAGAAAATTCAAACTGATCTGTAACTTTTTATAGTAAAGCAATGTACCAAATATCACATGAGTATCTGCAAGCACGACAAGAAAGTACCGAACACTGATTTGCTGCAATGACAGATGGATTAACATGCAAACTTAAAGTCCCCTCCAACTTTGCCAGTAGTGGACTTAAAAAAGTATAGTTAGGAGACTGATTTTAATTTTTTACTCTCTTTGAAATTACATTACCCATATGACCTTGTGACTGAATCATGATGCACCGTAAGGTCATAAGAAATCTTGGCATTAAGTATGAGCATCTACTGAATCTTTGTTACACAGACAGATAGACAGGTGGACAGAGAGTCCGGGTAAAACCTTTATAATAGCTACTACAACTCCACCACTCAATGCTGACTCAAAATTTCCATCTATCTGTTAAGTAAAGAGTGCTAAATATTACTTGCATCAATTTCAACAGTTTGGTGATGCCTTATATGTTGGTTATGTAATACAGAATGTCTATGTCCTAGATCTCTGTAGCAGCGTATGCCAATACTATGGAATGTTTCCACATGCAAAAAAAACCCTCAATCGTGTAGTATCACAAATTATGCAAAGTCTAGTGCACAAAAAATCCTCAATCACTTACTAATTATATGATGTTACTAATTATATGATGTTACTAATTATATGATATTACTAATTCTATGATGTTACTAATTATATGATGTTAGAGGTTGCGACTTACTTTTTGGAGTCGGAAGTGGAAGTGCTGTTGGATGACGAGATCGTTGATTCTTGGCTGGTTTCATCCAAATTGGTGACCGACTGACTGCCAGTGAGTTGTGCAGAGGGGACACTAGATGACCTAGAACTCCTAGTCAATCTGGACACTGACTGCTTTGCTTTAATGGGTCGAAATCCTGTGTCACTTACCGCGTCCCCATCTTCGGTATCAGGTTTGGGGGTTGAAGCTCGTTTCGATTCTTGTAACGAGGCATACAGTGCTTTCTTCAGTTCACGCTCCTCTTTCCAAGATAATCCTGCAGTGATATCCTACAGTCGAAGCAGAAAGAACTTCAGGAGTAGAAGCCAGCACTATTTCTATACAAAACAAGAGGCCTTAGTACCTCAGAATCACCTAAATAAAAACCAAACTTTTACATCTAGCACATTGTGCAATAACTACAGCTTTCCTTTTTTTGTTTTCTAATCAAAAGTGATGCTCATTACTTTTGCTGTTTTTTTCTTTATAAAAATCATGGCCAAACAAATATATCTCACATTCTTTATTGGTGAATTTGATTTTGGCCTCTTAACTCACCAGCTGGTCTAAGATAGCTTTGTGCTAAGAGTATCTCCAATACAAAAGAACACCTGGACTGAATTTGACTTTTATGACCACTTGACCCTGACTTTTGTCCGTCCTTGGTGAGGACACAAACAGTGCCCTGTACTAAGTATAAACTTCTAATGTCACATAACAAACAAGTGGCCAGGACAGTTACTTCTATTTTTTACTCAGGTCCTTGACCTTGGCTAATGACCTTCATTTAGGATAATTACATGCTATCTGGTCATGACCAATATTTGTGTCAGATCCAAGCTTTTCAAGTCTATTCTATTTGTATGCTAGATGATCAGGCGTACAGAAAATTTCTAGTTGCACTGTTTTGGTAGAACCTTCCAACTTTATTACTTGCATGTGCAGAAGAAGATATTTAAAGATTCACTACATTTTTATCACATGCCTATATTTAGTATCACACTGCGGTCTACACACTTGCTGCAGGGGTTACAGATCTCACACCATAGTTATGTACACAGTTTGTGATCTACATGTTCAGGAATAAAGAATATTTTGAAAGATTTATTACATTTTCTCTAAAAGTGCTAATTAGTCCCACCCAGGGGCCTGACCTCTTGACCCAGGGGCCATGAATTTCACAATTTTAGTAAACAGCCTCCGCGATCTTATAACTGAGCAGTTATTCGGTTACAACAGATTGAATACTTCTTTTCTATATGACCTATGTAACCCCTGAATCACTGACCTGTGTTCATTATAACTACAAAGTCAGTTTGTCTGCTACACCTTCAGTTATAAAAAAAAGTTTTCAAAATTTTTTGCACTACTTCCTAAGGCCCCAAATGTATGGGGACCACGAGATCGACTCACTACTTTTGTTCCCTGATAAAGATGCTGCACACAAAATTTAATTACAATGAATTGGCTCCAAGAAGTTGTTGAAAACATTCAAAAGCTCACAAAGCTAAAGCAATGTTGTACAGAAGTCGAGTCTGTTATCTAAAATGTTATGACCAAACTTAAAAATTAAGAAAGATGATGAAACATGTCCCAAAGACCTTCAAACTGGGTTTAAGGTCTGATGCCCACACTATACATCACGGATAAAAATCTGGAAGAACAAGAGATAACGAAAGCTTACGTAGCTCTTTGGGGAGATGTTTCTTTTGGGTCGGCTTGCCAGTGCTGGTTCAGCTGCCACCGCGGACTTTTTGTTTCCCGGGCAACTTCTTCTCCCAACCATTGTTGAATTTCTTCTCAGTCTGATAAAACAAACAAGATACATCCTATTCAGTTTTCATGGTTATAAATATAATATAAATAATAAATTATTTATCTTGCGCCATTTATGATAAAATGCCACTCTAGGCGCTTCACAAACAAGGCAAAACGTTATAAGAGACTTACATAATATACTTAAACATTAAAATTAGCAAATTAAGATATTAAAATAACAGTACAAAAGAAAAGATGATATTAAAAATTACATTACATGTAAGCAAATCTTTAAAAAAGTGAGTTTTCAAATGATTTTTAAAACAGTGGATGGATTTAGTGTGTCAAATATGCAGAGGAGGCTGTTTCATGACTTTGCCACAGCAAACCTAAATCCCCTTTCACAATAGGTCTTTGAGCGTACTCATGGTAATACAAGCCTCAGGCTTCCGTCTGAGTGAAGTGAACGGTGTTATTCCTGTACGGTTATTAGGTCCTAAAGATAATCCGGAGCAATTCCATGTAGTACACATACACTAGAATTTTTACTGCGACCAGAACTCAACTGCTAACCAATGCAATTCTACAAGAACGGACGTGATGCGGTCTCTCTTTCTGGATCTGTTAATGAGGCAGGCTGCCTTGTTTTGAACCCCTGTAATCGATTGTTGTGCCCTTTGTTTATCCCATATAGCAGACTGTTTTCATAGTCAAGCCTTGTAATAACTATAGAATTTACCAGTGTTCTACATGTATCCATGGATATAAAGCGATGGATTCTTCTGCAGGACCACAATGAAAACTAGTTTTATGCTAATTGTGTTATCCTGGGTAAATAAAGGTTATTATTATTATGTTACTAAGGTGGTAGTTGCTTGATTTGATGATGACAGCAATTTCAGTATCCATGGTAAAGTGCTGGTCAAAAAACACTCCAAGACTACGAACCAAAGTAACACTGTTTATGATGTTGTCTCAGACTTTAAGCTGTAACTTATGGATATCCTTGGATCTGAGTTTTGATGAAAAAATAATTAATTCTGTCTTTTCCTAGTTAAGTTTGAGAAGACTGCTTGACATACAATTCCCAATATCTTTTTCAAATCTAATGAAATAACTTCCCCAATTGTCACGTCGTCTTATAGTCATGTACACTTGTGTGTCATCTGTAGAGCAGTGATATTTAAAACCATGAAGACAACATATTTCTCCAACAGGCCTTGAAAAAAGACAATAGAATTTAGGTCTGAGGACAGATCCATATGGGACCCCAAATGGAAGAGGACATGGATCCGACTTAGTCGATCCTATAACACCCCGCTGATGTCTGTCCATTCTAAAGTTTTTCCACAAATTCCATAAGCTATGTCTAAACATTGGAGCAGCATTAATGATCATTCACATCTAATGCTGCTGAAAGATCAAGGAGAATGTTCATCCAGGGCCACCATCATGTCTTGATGAACATGGAGGAGTGCTGCTTCAGTTGAATACATTGGTCTGTATGCCGATTGTAGTGGGCCATACACCAAGTTTCTGTCCAGATCGCTCATCCAACTGATTAGAAATGACTTTTTCTAAGACTTTGGATATGAATGGCAGATTAGACACAGGCTGATACTTTTTGAAAATTCTTTATCAAGGCTTGATTTTTTTAACAATGGTCTCACTAATGCCTCTTTTAAAGTTGGTGGTACTTGTTATGTCTCTGTCGATACAGTAATGAATAAAAGAACGGAATCCAAATGGTTTTTCAAAATGGTTCACATGATTTGTTTGATGTCTTTGTTATGAGAGACTTCATTTCATCAGCTGTTACAGGTCTAAAACACATTAATGGTTCACCCAGGAATGGAATAATAACGATTCCATACCCAAGAAAACTCTGCTGCAATTGAACTCTGTTTCAACTTCGTTGATGAAGAATTTCGTAAATGCATTAGCCAGGTCTGTAGCCAAATCAGAGGATGGTGGAGAAGAATCCTGTTGTTTACCAATCACAGTACTGGATAACTTTAAAATTTGCTTATGGTCAAATTTTCTGGGTGAAGTATTCCTGTTTTGTTTGATGCAAGAGTCTGCCTGTAGTAGAACATTTTTGCATAAAAATCTGTCGGTGGATTCTAGATCTGCTTTTCGCCAAGTTCGCTCTGCTTTCTGCTGATCACGCTTTGCATCCCTAAGTTCCTGTGAAAACACATTATGTTATCCCCCATAACATTTCCATGTTTTGTTTAGTTTTTAAGTTTACTTTCAATTTCAATAAAACAGTTTATTAACCCATGATCAGACATAAAAAAAAATGTGGCAGTTTATCAAAGGGGTCTCAAAGCCTCAGAAATGAGTTGCTGGAGACTGAAGGAGAGTTTCACAGAGACTGAGAATGAAAATGAGAGCACGGAAACTGTGTTTGAAAGATTGAAAAAGATAAGGCAACAGAGAGAGAAATTGAAGGATAGAAGATCACAAATTTAAAGTAACCAGTGCCAATTAAAATTCACACTTTGTCAATATTTAGGTAATATAATAATGTGAGACCCAACAAACTAGGAAAAGTCAACATGATCCCTAAAGTTCTAACCACAACCCTTCATTAGTATACGAAGGTCATGAAGGGATAGTAAGAATGGAGCAAATTCTTAGAGAAAATGTTTGGTTTGTAGACACAAATGAAAATGTTTTAGATGTTCTGTATCCTGCACTAGCTAGCCATTCCAATGAAAATGATAAAGCTGCTCCCAAGAGATTTTTCTGACAACATTTCTTTCTGGACAGTATCGAATGCTTATCATTGATTGTTACATACGATACCCAGTCATAGAAATGCTATCAAAGCTAACAGAGGAAGCAGATATTCTTAAACTAGACATTGTTTTTTCATTGAAAGACTCCAGTGAAATGAACATTACTATAAATATCAATGGACAGACATTAACAACAAATGAATGCTCATGTTATCTTTATTGGAAATATTATAACAACAAATTTAGTTCCAATGTTAATTCTGGAAAAGACAAGTAATATTTACATCTGATGAAAAGGACAGCATAAATTTACATGTATTAGCCTTATATGTTCTTCTTATGAACAAATTTCTGCACCCTTCCTATTCCTGCAGGTCTAGTAAATATATCATATATTTATCACTCAATAATTTAATTTTACTTGTAACACACAAGTTGATTGGCCGAGTACTCTGAAAAAATTTAGTTTATATTGTATAATGTAACTTTCTATGGGGAGACGCCCCCTTGACAACGAAGATGGCACTACTTTTTACAGTTCTAGCAAAGTTGCAAGGCTTCTATAAATTGAAAATCGTGCACAATAAAATGCATTTTGTTTATACACATTTTTTTCATGATTTCAAATAAGACCTATCTTTTCTTACAATACACAAAACACTAATAAAATTTCTCTATATATTCTGATACAACGATATCTTATGTGAAATAATGGTAATCAAGTATTTGCAGAGTTTGTGGTTTCATTATGAAGATATTTTTATGAGAGAGAGAGCTTCATCTGCCTATCTAAGTACAAAAATATGTCATGTCTTACAACGTCACATCCCATCGATTGACATAGAGCCGTGAATTGTTTACATATTTTGCCGTGTTGGGTTTGATTTCATGCTATGGTGAGTTATTAGGTAGTTTAAAACTTTTATGAAATCAAAAATGTTTAAATCACAAATTCTATTACACTTTCTGGTTTTCTACGTGATGTATTTTGTGTGATGCCAGATGTAAACTTTCGCTTTCTGTCAGAGTGACTCCAAAGTCTATCTTGGGCTGCAAAGAAAACATCAGGCCTAAATATGTAGTCCACACATATCTTGTGTTATTAAGATTCATTGCAAACTCCACCTTACGTTTTCAAAATTTCATGAACAAAGTACATGTTCCATTTATGCGAAGAACCAAAATGGCTTCTTTCACGTTCAACACTTTGTCAGTATGTTGCTGAGCGAATTATTGCACGTGCAAACATTTTTATTTTACACTTAAATCATAAATTAGGACTTGTACAATGTAGTTTTGTATTTTTATATTAAATTATACGGAATAAAGTTAATTTTGACCGATGTTATATGATATAATGTAACTTGGTGCAGTTTACGCTTATTATAATTTATAATACGCTTCGCGGATTATAAAGAGTAACCTGCATCAAGTTACATTATATTGTAATTATACTTATATAGTACACTCTTTCTCTGGATCCGCCCAGAACAGCTGTTCACAACCGGCAAACCAGAGCAGTGCAAAACTAGGCTCTTTAAAATACAATGTAAAAAATACGGAAATATATTGCCAACAATAAGATATGCAATGGTTGTTTTAACATTTACCTGTAAACCAAAAGGTCAATACATATAAATAGCAATATCCGCTTAATTATGAATTGGATAGCCCATCATCGCTTTCCTCTCTTTGTGAAGTTGAAAAACTGACAACAAAGTCATGTGCTTCCGGTTATACCGGATAGGTCGTAATTGCTTTTATATGATTAGTTTAAAATTATTTGTCTAGCATATAATTTGTGCTGAAAAATAAGATATTCAAGTCAAAGAATTTACTTTGAAGAAAATTATATATAACAGTGAAATATAATACATTTAATTTCAAATTTATTTTCCGTTTAAATTATTGCCTAATCGCAACAGGTTGTATATTTTCTGCGTTCTGATCATTAATTAAACATGGCGATCAATGTAGGGAAGTTGCCGGGTAGTGGAGTAAAAAATTGTCTTTTCTATTTCTTAGCATTATTGACGGTTGTACTTAGCATTCACAACGACAAATTTTCAGAAGAACTATTAGTGAAACCCTTTCCAAGTGGGCATGTAATGTTTCATTTTCAGTTTACCACGGTGTGGAATGTGTCGATCGATAAACCAGAATCATGTAAGCACAAACACCCAGTGACCCACAGACCAGAAGACTGTTAAGAAATATTTTAAGAATCATAATTTGACGAACATCTTTTCTGATTATCAAAATAATAAATCTTCGGTAAATGTATGTGGGCCAGACAACTGGGGTCTGTTCCCATTAAAAAAAAAAAAAGTAAACAAGACTATATTTTTAACAAGAGTGGACATGATGTCGGACCTTTCCCTCGCTTTTCCTTGTAACTTCCCGTATTTCGTTCACTCCGCACCTCAGATCTTTAAAACGGTACATATTCTGCTAATTAATATAAAATGTATACCTTATGTGCATGTACCCTACAAAACTGTTCTCCAAATGGTTTATTTACCATGATCCCAAGAAAGGAAATCAATAGGTACCTTTCTTTCCCCTTCTATCATCTTTGTAACAAATTTGAAAGAAAAACTATTATTTATTGTTCTCTTTGTTTGTGATATTAATTGGTGATCTTTTTGACCCAGGAAGATCTTCCTCTTCCCATCTTTTGTTATTGTGGGAACTTTGAGACCATTATCTGGGATTGTACATGTACTAGCATCTATAACCTTTAACACTTTATCAGAGGTCAATTTGTAGCTATCAATATATAGGTTATTTGCATTAACTAAAGAACTTTGTCATATACATGTACATTACAATAAAAACTGGAAGTTTAACTTCACAAATGGGCGATTTTGACTCTGCTATGCTCTATAGTAAACACTGAAATTACGGTAATATTATTCTTATTGACTAAGTTTAACATTTGTTTGAATTTTGGACAGATTCATTGATATTGTCAATATAGTTGATAGTTTTTATTTTCAGTCCAACACTATCACCTATTTCCAAAATCATTGGGTGATGTTTTAACAACATATAAAGTAAGAGAACTACATTTAAGTCAGACTCAAGGCCTATGGAAACATGAGAAGTGGGGGTACCCCCCAGAGGATGCACCACCAGGGGTGGAGCTTTGGGTATGGTTCCTACCTCATGCAGGGTAAGGAGTTTTTATTTAGTTACTGTAATGGACTATGTATGATATTGATGATATTGACCTGATCCCCCCCCCCAAAAAAAAATTAATATAAGATTGTTTGCATAATTCTCTGATACACATATATGTATGTATGTGTGTGTGTGTGTGTGTGTGTGTGTGTGTGTGTGTGTGTGTGTGTGTGTGTGTGTGTGTATATATATATATATGATAGAAAAATCCCATGTTTTCTATTAATTTTATAGAAAAATGCTAATGACTCAGATATATGATTATCAGAGATTTTTTAGGTCTTGAAATCTGGGGCCTTGGCCTTTCCAATTGGAAAAAATTACAATATTTTCTTAAAATTGGGGAAAATGTTTCATAGAAAGAAGTAAGAAAAAATCCTAACCAGATCATTAAGGCATAATTGGATTCCTTGTAACTTTCAATTTAGTCAATGCTTAAGCAGAGGCCAAAATATTTAAATTTACATAACAATTTTGAAGCAAAATTTGTAATCTGTGGGCCTGTGAAGGAAATTTATGAACAAAAAGGCTACCCTGCTTGATTTGTTTTCATTGTTTGGGAATTTTAAAGATAAAAAATTGGTCAAAATACCTGTTTTTATCATTGGGGATGGGGCCTTATTTTAGCCCCAAGATACCCAAAATTTAGAAGAGAACCCCAGGAGGATTTTTCAGATTCTTAAATCTTAAATCTAGAAATTATAATTGTGATTCTCAATCTCACCTTCCCCATGTGTTAACACAAGGGCAATGAAAAAACAAAAAATAGACAAAATTGAAAAAATCACAAAACACCCCGCCAATACCCATAAAAAAAAAAGCAGGTAGAGATTAATAAGTATTAGATTGAGGAATTGTTGACATAAACTTCATGACAGACATTATCTTCCATACAAAATTATTGCATGGATTTAAAATTGATTGATTGATTGATTGATTGTTGTTTTCCGCCACACTCAACAATTTTTCAATTATCTGGTGGCGTCCAGTTTTTGTTGGTGGAGGAGAGAACCCAGATACAATGTACCTGGGAAGAGACCACCGACCTTCCGCAAGTAAATTGGCAAACTTGCTCACATAACGCCGTGGCCGAGATTCGAACGCGAGCCGACAGAGGTGAGAGGCTTTGTGATTTTGAGCCCGATGCTCTAACCACTCGGCCACGGAGGCCCCCTTTTTAAAATTGAAAGTTGCATGTATGACATGGCTATCATTACAATTACCAAAGGCAAAAACACTGGAAATATAAATATATTGATTTATAAGTTCTAAAATGAATGCAAGTTCCATTACTTGTAGTCACTGACCGTTTTTCTGTGACAGGGTAGACCAGACTTGGGCAGATCTTGTCAATGCTTTATCTGGCTTATTTTGTGCCTCCCTGAACTTCATGGACAATAAATCGACCGTACAACCACGGTGGAGTTTCCGGCCCTCAGGATTAGCCTCAGACTTTTACAGTGCAGATTTCCGCTTCATCAGGTATTCAACCCTTCCAAGAGAGGTGGTCTGTACAGAAAACTTGACACCGTGGAAGAAACTCCTGCCGTGTGGATCTAAGGTTAAAATACGTGAAATTTTGTTTGAAGATTATAGTGTGCAGTACATTATTATAGTTTAACGACAGGTTGTGTAAACAGACTGAGATTGCTAAATAATACAGATCAATTGTTCCTTTACAGATTGGTCTTGCAAGTTTGTTTAATTCTGTGAAGGTCTATGATGGATTCTATCATTCGCTTGGTGTGCATGTCAGATCTGTATGCCAGGTAAGGTCACATTAGGGCACTTTTTCTTCAAATCTTACTAATTTGAAATTTTTATAATTAATTGATATCAAAGGAAATTTGACTTTAAAAATAGAATGCAAATTGCATGCCCTCATTATATTTTCATTTCATTCATGCAAAGCAATAGTTCCCCAGAAAATCAAACAGATCAATGAATGCCTGTCAGTCTGTTAAGTGGTAACTGTTCTGTAGGATGAACAATGCAACACTCCAGCTGTGGAACTGAAACAGACAATGACAGTTGTTTATGATCCCTCCACAAACAAAAATGGAAAACAAGGTGAGAACCAAACTCACATCTGACATTGTCAAGTTAAAAAATCCACCTGTATACCAGATATTGTCACGGTGAGAAACCCACCTGTACAAAAGATATTGTTAAGGCGAGAACCCACCTGTATGCCAGACATTGTCAAGGTGAGAAACCCACCTGTACAAAAGATATTGTTAAGGCGAGAACCCACCTGTATGCCAGACATTGTCAAAGTGAGAAACCCACCTGTACAAAAGATATTGTCAAGGCAAGAAATTTACACCAGTTATCGTCAGGGTAAAAAAATATTGCCAAGGTGAAAAACCCACCTGTACACCATATAAACTTCAGATATTTTCAGGGTAAAAAACTTGCACCATATATAGTTGAGATGATAAATTTCCACCAAATGTCATGCAATAAATACCACAAATTGTTTATCTTGTTTGTTTTCCCTCAGACTGGAGTTTCCAGAGCATTTTTGACAAAACTCTGCAATCCCAGTGTCCTCTGGCAGAGACGAGAAACATCTATGTTGATGTGACATCTCAAGATGTAAGACCAATACTTCTTGATTTTAAATTACTGTTATAACTAACTACTAGATATTTAGTTACTGTTCTTACTGACTGCTTGATATTTAGTTACTGTTTTAACTGACTGTTTGATATTTAGTTACTGTTCTTACTGACAGCTTGATATTTAGTTACTGTTCTTACTGACAGCTTGATATTTAGTTACTGTTCTTACTGACAGCTTGATATTTAGTTACTGTTTTAACTGACTGTTTGATATTTAGTTACTGTTCTTACTGACAGCTTGATATTTAGTTACTGTTCTTACTGACAGCTTGATATTTAGTTACTGTTCTTACTGACAGCTTGATATTTAGTTACTGTTCTTACTGAATTTAATCCTGAGAAAATTACTTTCCTTGCTGCATCACTACAGAATCTTAAATAATTTGCAGTCTTCCATGTGTTAAATACATGTACAAGGCTTGTTTGTGATGTTTTCCAGACATATCCAAAATTTGTATTGTCACCTCTACCAGATTTTGTCTTGACTCAAACGCGACCTGGGGAGAAGAGAAAGATTTCTGTTTATGAAATAGGAAACCACCTCGCAATGAATGACCTAAATCTGAAGGCCGTCTATGAAGAGAAGGTCAAGTTCACTAGCACTTCTCTGCCTCCAGTGTTTGCTAACAGATTTGTTACAGGTATTTTCAGTGGACATTTAGCATTAAACAGGCCTGGCTTGGAATGTGGGAGTTGCATTTAAAAAGTTTTCAAATTTTTGTTGATGAAGATGTAGTAAAACTTCTTTTTTTTTTAACTTTTACATTAGCATACAAATCTGTGAAGGGGATTGTCTAAAATTTATTTGTTCAGATTCTGGTCAGGCATATAACCACGTTTTTTTGTTTTTTGTTTGTTTGTTTTTTTATTTGGTTTGTGCAATTGTGCAAACAACTTAAATACAGACTCCTGTATTATGTATGTTTTCTGACACCTCAGATATGATTTTTTCTGACAGTTCAGGAATTGGGATTGAATAGATGTGTGTTTGTGATTTTTTTTCTGACAGTTCAGATATTGGGATCGAGTAGATGTGTGTTTATATGATATTTTTTTCTGACAGTTCAGATATTGAGAATGAGTATATGTATGTTTGTTCAGGCTATGGTTTGGAGAGAGGGGGTGTGACCTGTATGATCTACAACTCCATGGCAACCAACACCACAGTTATCTTCCTGGAAACGGTTCCGTGGTTCCTGAGAGTGTACTTTAGCTCACTCAAGATAGAAAACAATGGAAAAAAGCTGGAGCCATGTAAGTGTACATCTCACAGTGTAGTTTGATTATGAAGTAGGAATGTAAATGTGTTGGTTTTTTTGTGTTTATTTGTATTGATCTTTCGTAGATAAAATCAATTACATCCCAGCAAAGGACCGTGCCAATCCCTATCAGATGGAGATTGTATTCCGACTCTTCGCCAACTCAGTCACCAAAATCACGTACTCGTTTGAGCGAGCCTTCCTGAAGTGGACCGAGTATCCTCCGGATGCTAACCACGGTTTCTACGTCAGTTCTGCTGTGATATCCACTGTACTGCCTGTTGCCAGTCAGTTCACTGCTACTCCCCAGTCTGCCTCACTCATGAAAGAAAGGTCCGTTATAGATCACTGTACATTTTATGTCAACATCAGCCGGCCAAAGAGTTTGTAAATTCACCCAGAAATTTATTTGAAATATGTAATTTGAAAATAACACCAAAAGGGGGAGCTACTCTGAATAATTTTCAGTTTGTTAAATATTTGCAAACATCTTCAGTATTTTTACTTTATTGTCATATATTTTTTAATTTATTACATTACCAGTTCCTTTATATAACCCTTAATATTGATATTCATGGCAACTAAAGTTGTACATTTTTTTATTCTAATTTCAGTTTTTCGAACAGTTCTGGATCGTTTTTCTTGCGGCTTCACACGGAAGCTTTGTTGGTCTCCCTCCCCACTCCTGATTTCAGCATGCCATACAATGTTATCTGTCTGGCCTGTACTGTTGTCGCCATTGCGTTTGGCTCCCTTCATAATCTGACCACCAGGAACTTCACTGCCTCGGATCCAAACAAGAGGAAAGGACTTCTAGCTAAAATAAAGGCTTTGTTTAAGAAAAATCAGGATAAAACAGAGAACAAAGACAATGCTGAAGAGAAACAAGATAAATCGGGTGCTAGGGACAAGAGTGACTCCAATAATGATAAAAACGATTCAGGGAAAAAAGACACAAACAGCGAAACATGACCCCAATTTCACAGATGTACAGTCCTCATAACATCGATATTTATACATTGTATGCAGGTAAAAGGAAATATATTTTTTTAACTTGCAGTCCTTCAATAAATCATTTCCTATCACAAACACGATACATATTTTGTTAGTTTTGCATTTTTTACGTACCTTGAATGATCATCCCATTGTTGTTTATTTCTGTGTTGATTGTAGTATGAATTAGATTTCAATGTGTATGTGACCCGCCATTCTTTACAGTTATTTTATATCAGATTGTCATACAAATGTTGGTGGCCTTTAAGAGTTTGCTTTACAATGTTTGTTAAAAGGATGATATTACATAACAATCATGAAATGCTATTGAAGGTCTTTAGGGAAGATTTGAAAACCAGTAACGGTTAGAAGGGATAGTATAAAATGTGCAATTTACAAGCTGTGCAATTGTAAGATAGTAACAAGTAAAACACCAGAACTAATGTACATTTGAATATCCTATTATTATATTTAGTGCTATATTTCCTACTAGAATATCAGTAAAGGCAGCTTTTTACACTTAAAGATTCAAACCTTGAGGAGAACTTGCAAAACAGTCATGTAGTCGTTCAATTTGCCGATCAAGCCATGTGTGAAGTTAGAGTAAAACATGCTTATAATGAACATGCTTATAATGAACATGCTTGTAATGAACATGCTTATAATGAACATAATGAACATGCTTGTAATGAACATGCTTATAATGAACATGCTTGTAATGAACATGCTTATAATGAACATGCTTATAATGAACATACTTATAATGAACATACTTATAATGAACATACTTATAATGAATATGCTTATAGTGAATTCACACTTATTGTGAAGTGATATTCATTCCCCGAACAAAAATGGTATTGATATACTGTAACAAAGTTTTGTTATAACAAACTCTTTTTCACTGGCCCTGGAGGTTCACTATAACTGTGTTTTACTGTAATTTGATTTGTCCAAAATACTATGCTAGATTCAGAAATGAAGCTTACTGTTTTGAATGAAGTTGAGAGAGTGATACTCTGGATGTAGTTCATGTTTTTATAAGCTAGTGAATACTCTGTCATGTTTATGTGTGGACTAAATTAATTTGTACATGAAGAGCACAGTGTGTTGTGTGTTTTGTATTGCTAGTCATCTTTCATTTTTTGTACAGTGGTTGTCACAGTTTGAATGGCTATACTCAAGAAAGCATTATTTTCACGGTTACATTATACTGAGATAGTGCGAGGCATATGATTAAAGAAGTTTAATAATTGTCATGTATTTTGTTGAGACATCAAATGTCATGAAAAATAACCACGTTTATGCAATACAATGAACTAAATAAAAAACTGATTACATGATCTATTTGTCTTTTTTAAAAATAATTTATTTTCCTTTTCTTGTCATTATTGGCTGGAGGAGCGGCCGGTCTGTTTTACTTTTCTTGTTGTTATTGGTAGTAGGAGCAGTCGATCTGTTTTCCTTTTGTTGTCGTCATTGGCTGTAGGAACAGTCCATGTGATTGTATTTCACTGGAATGAAGTGCTACCCAGAATGGCAGTGTGTAATATGTACTAAAATTAATTAATGAATAAATAAATTTATCATAAAGAAGTTAATTTGGTTTGATATGCTACAATTGCAAGTAATTTATATATGTGTGTAATTTAGTTACTGTGTTTTTCAAAAACTGCAACCTGTAAGTCCGAGTTGCTGACACCAACCATATAGCCAGTTTAGCAAATGACTGGCAACATGAATTCATGGTTCAGATATGAAGGTCCTGTGTAGCTGCAGATATTGGGATGTTAAAGAATTCCCAATGCTATGGACTCGTGAGCATTATGCATCTATAGGTCTAAATTTGTAGCTGTGATGTCTATATTTGTAGCTATGATGTCTAAATTTGTAGCTATGATGTCTAAATTTGTAGCTGTGATGTCTAAATTTGTAGCTGTGATGTCTAAATTTGTAGCTGTGATGTATAAATTTGTAGCTGTAATGTCTCTGTATGAGTAAAGTGTTCCATCTTGTTCTGTGTTTTGAACTTGAAATGAGTAAACAAACTCACATATTTCACCAAAAAAAATACTAATGACCAAACTTGTGTTATAA
Organism: Ostrea denselamellosa; assembly: GCA_024699665.1. Lineage (NCBI taxonomy): Eukaryota > Metazoa > Mollusca > Bivalvia > Ostreida > Ostreidae > Ostrea > Ostrea denselamellosa. The sequence goes on from JAMZEH010000093.1 coordinate 350,952, forward strand.
TCGTGATGAAAGGTCAATGTTGTATGCAGTATAATACAACAAATAAGAAATGCTCACTTCACAACTTTGTGATAAATTCTTTGGTTTGTATGTCCTCATTTGAGAATTTTTCACTCGTATCACAAGGCTGCCGTTCATAAGTGAAGTGTCACCTTTACTGTGAACCTCTGTTCTGAAGGACCCTTTTGAAGCTGGGTACTAGGCAAACGATCAGTCACAACCAATGTTAAATGTTTCAGGTTAGACATGGCTCTAGAGTCAAGAATCATATTTGGAGTTTCCCGGTTGCAAAGACAGAACCCTAAATGTTAGGCTATCGCAACTAGTTTTGATTTGTTTGGTTTTTTTTACGTCCCATCGAGAATTTTTCACTCATATTGTGTCGTCACCAGCTGTAGGTGAAGTAACAATTTAGACCTGTGCTTAGCACTCACGGCCGTAGCAGTGAGTGTTCATTAATATGCCAACATCTGCCAGGACCTACATTTTTAAGGTCATATCCGAAAGACCTGATTCTCACTTCTAAATGCCAAGCATATGGCAAAGGAGCACTCACTACCTATTTTTTACCTCTTTGGTTTGACGCAGCCATGGCACGAGCAGGGCTCAAACTCACAACCTCCCAGTTATGAAGCGAACACTCTAACCACTGAGCTACTGTGACCGGTATCATTAACAGGCATTAGAAGATCATAATTATGATAGGCAGATAGTTTCTTATGTCCAGGTTATATGTATATCCTCCAAGTCAAGATCTTTTAGTCAAGGTTACACATAAAAAATTTTTGATTGATTTGTTTTAAATCCAATTCAAAACAGTCCACTCATGCAGAGACATCACCAGCAGCAAGGGTTCTTTATCATGACAATGTCTATGGTGACATGGGACCTCTGTTTTTTTAAAAATCTGAAAAGACCCCAAGACTTTCACTTCTAATGGCAGGTGCTTGGTGAAGGACCTATGCTGAAAGCCTTGGTGACGGACCCATGTTGAATGTCTTGGGTTTGATGAAATGCCATGATTGAGAATAAACCTCCAAGTTGCAAGGTGGTTGGCTGCAGCAGCCATTACTAGTGCAGAAAAAGTTGAGAAATATGTAGTGTACCACAACTTTTTAATATGGACACACATTAGAAACTTGTATCACAAAGACTGCTGCTTATGATCATATATTGTGTTTTAACCCTCACTCACGAGTCATTTATCTTTAAGCCAAAGTCATCAGAGTTAATAACGATTTCTCTGGACAATAACTTTGTATTTTAGAGTCTTTGGAAGTTCATTTTCTTATGACCAGACAATGCAGGGTCATAAGGTCAAAGTCACTCACTGATAAAAGAAACTAGAAAAATGTAATTGGTAATGATGCTTATGTATTTGGTAGTGCGCTGAGAGACTGGAGTCATGACTATCCAGATCAACGAGTAAAATATTCATTCTGATAAAAAAAAACAAAAACGGACAACATTCCGTTACAGAGTTTATTGTATCAATCAAAAGCACTTTTGTCACTTTCAACTTTTCAAGAACTACTGCAGCAATTTCAACTAACACTGGCACAAAGTATCCTTGGTTGAAGGGAACTTAAGATGATTCATATGAATAGCCATATTTTTTTGTAGATGGAGCATCCATATTACAAAGATTCAAGTTTGTTCAAACCGTGACCTACACGGTCAAGTTGAAAGCACACTAGGGGTTTAACATTAGAATGGTGCAGATTTAAGTATGTTCACAATGTGACTCTCCTCTTGTGCTGAAATAAGCGACTTCCCCTGATCCAGTCCTCACACATCTGGCACCAACGCTTACTGGAGTGTCCTCGACCTAAATAACTCGACACAACAGCATAGAAAGTCATTTATTGGCAACATTTATTTCTGACAATCTGTGACATACTCTCCATCTAACAACAAGTATAATGTACTCTCTCATCCGCAAACAATTTATATACAGAGTTATCTACCACCAAGAACAACAACAATTTTACACTATGAAACAACCAACTTACAGAAAATATGGAGAAATCTTCTATATAAAAAAAAACTCTGTTAGTCTACTTCATTTAAATATTATCTACACATCTCATATTAGGATCCAAATACATAAATAATTTATTCTACATTACAGTACAAGTATGTAATTGTGCAATTCATCATACTAGAGCCAGTCTGGGAAGCACTTGAGTTCCTATATTTACACGACATTGCACAATGGGCATACGCATCATCAAAATTCTCCACAAACTACTCAATTCTTATTAAAGCTTACAGAGATTAATCTCTGTCACATCGCTAAACACTTTTGGTCTGGTTTGTTTGTGCTGTTTTGTGGGCAACTTAAAAAAAATATTATGTGTTGAAGTATAAATTTCATAACTTTGTTAAAATAAAAACACCCTTTTTTATTGGATAAAAATTTAACATAATATTCAGGTAAACACAATTCCTTGCTGGGTCTATGTGTCAGAAGTCTGGTGTTTTATTCAATGAGCTACAAAGTAACAAATAAGTCTATTGATATACTAAGATAGTATCACAGGGTTTAAAGAAATCACTATGTTGATTACTGTCTTTGTGGTTCAGTCACAGAACTTTTTTGTTTAAAGTTTCTTTCCAGACAAGTTCGGGATTTTAAAAATAAGCCTCTCTCATCTATTTTATTGCTAATAAAGATAATTTTAAAATATGCCTCCCTCCTCATCTGTTATTGAAAAAATTGGCCTGAGAACCAGTGATTAATTTTATGTGGCTTAAATCTGTAAACAGTATAATAAAGCATAGTTCATTTAAACAAAGTTTTTATTTCAAATATAGATTAATACTCCAAATAAATTTTTTGTCAAGGGAAAAAAATATACGTAAAATGGACCCTTTGTAATTGATAAACCAGCTGATTAAAAAGTACATCTACAATCTTCATCAGACATTTGAATTTTCTATTACATACAGTAAGTATCGACTTCTCACATAATTTGGAGGTCTATCATGAAACTTAGAAGTTACCATCTTTATTCTGACTCCCCATCTTTATTCTGAAAAGTAGAAAGGGTCAAAATTGTTTCTGCCAGTGGGTGAATTTGATGGTAAGGTGTGCTTGCTTTCCAGCCTAGTATTATGCAATTGATAAATAAAAAAAAAATTTCAACCCTGTACAACTGCCTACTGTGTTACAACATACACTGAACACATTGGCCGCAAAAGCTAAAAAGGGCAACCACAGCTTTGTAAACTTTTTTGGTACTGACGAGGACTGTCAGTAATCAACCGCAAGTTCCTGACCACTAAAAAACTAATTACTGTGGAATACCTACCCACAAAGCCCTGTCTGACGAATCGGCTGACAATTTGTAACAATGGGAATTTACGATTTAATACTGCAGTATATGCTTATAAACTATGGGGCATCTAGTGATAAACAAGTGACCTCCAGACTTTAAAACAATAGTCTGCTAATTTAAGAACTATTTTACAGTGCATGCGGAACAATTGTGAAAAAAAAAGCAAAATTCAATTAAAAACATGAATTTCAAAAACAAACTGAAAGCTTTGTGGAAATCATGACTTACAGGAAAATACACATACATCATAAATCTTTGTAAAGAAATCAATGTTACAATGATTCACAGAATAAAAAAGCACAAAGGATTTCATAATAAACACCACCCAAATACACTGCGACTGGGAGATTCAATATTCGTATGTCAATCTATATTTCAGCTGTAACTATAGCCATTTTGTGGTACACAACTTTCTCCTGCATGCACATGATGATCTTTATGCCAAGTTTAGCTGAAATCTATTCATACATGTGGTAGAAGTTTCAATGCAAAATCAGTATGAAATGCACTGCTAGAACACATGAATGACTATATAAGCTATAAAATCGTAACTGATGTATTAACATACGAAATGAACACCCCAGGCAATGCTGCATTTGGAAACACAAATCTTCATTTCTCCCAGTGACAGATAAGATGCACAAAGATTAAAAATTTTTTTCTCATACTAATAAATATGGTTCATCATAGGTTTCCCCAACAGTAAAGTCATTAGTAAATACCAATTTATTACAAACCACAGTAAAACAGTATGGATATCTTATGATCTTTGGAAGAATTAAAAAATGCTTTCAGAAAAAAATCGGAATGACATACATGTATTAAAAACAAAATTCTAAAGAAGCAGGGAAGGCCAAGTTTATCTACACATGTAAAAAAAGTTTTGACTTTCCTTCTTACCATGTCAGACATACTGGGAAGTTCACAGATAGCTACTGCACTTCACAGAAGTTGTGTATAGGTACCTTCCAGACAAGGAAGTTTATGCGAGATGTCTCAGAGTTGCCATCCATCTGCCTCTCACACTTCCAAATGTGTACAATAATGAATTGATGTTTTATTTCTCTTTCCAAGTATCATGCCAACATTTCATTTTTCTTGATGCCTTTGGTACAATCTGATCAATTCTGGGGAAAACATGCACACCTCATGTGAAAAGCAGATAAATGGTTCTCTGGCCAAATTGAAAATATTGCCAGATATTACATCTGCTCTGGCTCATTACTATTTACAGCAGTATAAATAATGAATCTGATATGAATTCTGTATCACAAAAGGAAATAATAATTTTTTTTTTTTACTTTGGATCGCTAACCCAACCCCCCAATATAGTTACACATAATTCACTCTGAGATACGCAACAACCCACTAAAATTAAAATAACAGGTTCAGTACAAAAGAGAAACATGACCCTTATTTCACTTTTTTAAAAATTATGTGTAAATCTATAAATTAGAAATATGGTCTATAAACGTAGCTACAGTACTTATCAGTTCCACACTACAGGTTTATATAAAGGGTTTTCTTAAATATACTTCTATCAAATTACTGATGCAACAATTGTTTTTTCTCTTGTAAATCCTGCTAAGGTATTGATGTAAAACAGTTAAATAAATTCTTGATTTGTGAACTGTGTTAAGCTCACTGTATCTCATTAAGGTGCCATGTACAGCGGATGACAGAGGTAGATTCATAGAACAAAATGGAGGGACTGAACAGTGAACACAAGCAACATGTGCATCAGCCAAACCGAGTCATCTAATGGAATGCCAGCTTTATTTATTGACACTTGCTGCCAAATATCTTTCTTTCTTTTTTTAAAGCAAAATAAATGTATTTCAAATATACTGCAACTGAAATTCACAATCATACGGAGAAAAGGAAGGGGATAAGTACTAATGACACTTTATTTCTAATAATGTGACACTTGCATTGTTGTTTGTAAGATTCAAAAACTATGCAGTGCAACTTGTTTCAAAATAGACTGTCTAGCAGCTTGACCTTACAATATTTAGGTCACAGTTGCCTTAAGTGAAAGTATACTGACTCATATTTGCCTTTTCTTTACATGTTACAATACATTTTATCCTTCAAAATGTGGGTCATTTTATAACACACGATCCACTGAAGTCAAACATAATCATACTGTTTACATTGGATGAAATTTAAAGATTTTTACAAACACAAAAATAATCTACAACAATCTCATCACTCGAGTTGAAGTTAGCACATTTTTTCTCAACATTAACTTGCACAGTGAATCATATTATATAAACACACATGATATCACACAATAAATATTTCCATCAACATGCACACTTCATGCCAAGTTTTAATCCCTAATTCAGCATCACGACAAGTATTGCTTCAGGTTTAAAATCATTTACACAATCAAATTCTGACCAATCAAATTTTGACCAATCAATTTAAAGCAATTTTTTTCTTCTTCAAACCAAAACCTCCAACAATAATTTTCTACAATTAAAATGATTTCCAAATAAAATATGCAAGAAAATGAATCAACTCACAGGTTAAAAATTCACATCAAACACGCAAACAACAGGGGGGGAAAAATACAAATAAAAAAATAAAACAATGAGCGTAACCAAAATCTTCAACTGTAACTATGATCTGAGTATGACTTGATTCTTTTTTCAAATGAACCTTTGAACTCTTGAACCTGCATCCAGAGGGACGTGTAACACATGAAGTAGATAACGATCAGGAGGATGAAGGAAAGGAAGATGCTGCGATTTCGACAGACCTTCATTTGGACGATTCGAGATCCACTCATCTTGAGACTGAAGAAGACGGCCCCCAGCACTAGAATCAGAAGTAAAGCGGAAACAACGCTGCCTCCTTGGACCAGCATCTGAAACATACCAAATGCAAATCTCGCGTCAGAAATCGTGAAGAATAATGGTATACATCATACACTACATAAAACAATGAAATCTAAATATCTAATATGCTGAAAATTATGACATACTGTAAACATACATTACAATGTGTGTTTCTGGTATGTCTACGTTCAAATAAAATCTGTGGAATTTTATACCAGCAGACTTAAAGTATGCAAGCTATTTTCAAGTAAGCCATATACAACTCAGTGGAATTTCATACCCAAGGACCAAACCAAAAATGATAATCCACAAAATTATGACTATAAGGAATTAAGAATGTCTACAATAACCTATTACAAAAGATATAGAATTATAGGTACAAAGATATTGTGTGTGCCCTAGTATGAGGGGTGTTCCAAAAATAATGTCATTTGCAATCTTCTCCTATATTACCAATGTTTCGAGTACTTTAACTTGCTCCGCTCTTCAAAACACATACATCTGCCTGAATGCACCGTTTGAACAGGTCAGTCCACTTTTTGAAGCACAGTTTAAACTCTCTTCAGTAGTGACATTATTCAGATACTAATAAACAACAGATCCAAGGACATTTCTCAAAATGTGTCTGAAAGTAGAGTTTGGGAAACAGAAAATAGTCACAGGGGATGAAATCAAGTGAATATTGAGCACTGTAACCTCAAACTCCAAAATGCATGCCTTGTGAGTGGGTGCAGTATTATCATGCAAAAGTCAGGAGGTTTAAGAGTCCCATTTTCTGGTGGCAAATTTTGCAGCAGATCTTCAATTTTTTCAGAATGTTTTTGTAGTACTTTCTTGTGATCATTCTTGAATTCACACTGTATGATTTCCGCGAGAAAATACACAGCTAACATTATCTATGAAATACTCTTTGTAATGTACTCGCTCACAAGGCATGCATCGTCACCGAATATTTTGGAGTGGGAGAAGTTATAGGTTACAGTCCTCTCACATCCCCCCTATTCACCAGATTTAGTCCCCTGCAACTATTTTTTGTTTCCCAAACTCAAATTTCATCTATCTGGAAAGAGATACAATTTCGGAAATGCCATTGGATCTGCCGTACGTTGGATCATCATTACATGCTGAGGCCCCATCCACTGCACTGCATTACTTTACTGAGGCCCCATCCACTGCACTGCATTACCTTACTGAGGCCCCATTCACTGCACTGCACTACTTTACTGAGGCCCCATCCACTGCACTGCATTACCTTACTGAGGCCCCATTCATTGCACTGCACTACTTTACTGAGGCCCCATTCACTGCACTGTCTACCTTATCGAGACCCCGTCCACTGTACTGTCTACCTTACTGGGGGCCGAGTGGTTAGAGCATTGCGCTCAAAATCACAAGGCCTCTCACCTCTAATCAGCACGGGTTCGATTCTCGCTCTCGCCAATATATGTGAGAAAGTTTGCCAGTTTACTTTCAGAAGGTCGGTGGTCTTTTCACAGGTACATTGTATCTGGGTTCTCTCCTCCACCTACAAAAACTGAACACCACCAGATGACTGAAAAATTGTTGAGTGTGGTGGAAAACAACAATCAATCAATCTACCTTACTGAAGCCCCATCCACTGCACTGCCTACCTTAGTGAAGCCCCATCCACTGCCCTGTCTACCTTACCAATGCCCCGTCAACTGCACTGTCTACCGTACTAGAGCCCCATCCACTGCCCTGTCTACCTTAGTGAAGCCCCATCCACTGCCCTGTCTACCTTAGTGAAGCCCCATCCACTGCACTGTCTACCTTAGTGAAGCCCCATCCACTGCACTGTCTACCTTACCGAGGCCGCATTAACATGCACTCATTTACTAATAAGTGTAAATTGACATATATGCAAATCTTACTCCTAGTACGTAAATATAATTTTTGTGATATGTTCACATGAACAACAAAACTGTGTAAATCAGTGTTAAGTTAGTTATTTCCAAGCAATATGGGTGTATTTTGATGACAAAGAATGAGATGAATAATTCTTTATCATGTTCCTAAAATTTCTATTTCAATCTGAAATCCACTAAGATTTAAAATTAAACTTTGTTTTACGATGATTAACAAACAAGTTCTTACAATGATTAACGACTTAATTATCAAACACTTCTCATCAACCAGAATATTAGTACAGAGGGATAAGTGATGTGGGAGGAAACTAACATGCTCGAGTGACCGCAATACCTTCTCACATACAACCACTGCTGACCCGGAAAACTTGGGTGTTTTCAACATTGTGCTACCCAAACACCATTAAGATACTCTTTAAATGGTATAAAATTATTATTACACCAAATCTTTTGATCCAGAAATCAATACAGATCTTCCTCTTGCTACCAGCAACCTCTTTCTATGGTGTCTATTGCATTACTCTATCCATTTAATGCAACCTTAACCTAGTTATTGTGACACAGTTATCAACTGGCATTTCTAAAAATAAATAAACCAGTTAGCGTCTTCTCCCTTATGTCATATCTGTAGCAAATGCGAGACTAAAATCTAAAAGGTACTCTGTATATGGTATCTACAACATGTTACAGGATGCACAAGCACACATAGGATGCACAAGTACACATTGGATGCACAAGCACACACAGGATGCACAAGTACATACTGGATGCACAACCACATATTGGATGCACAAGCACACACAGGATGTACAAGTACATACTGGATGCACAAGCACATACTGGATGCACAAGCACATACTGGATGCACAAGCACACACTGAATGTACAAGCATGAGCTGGATGCACAAGCACATACTGGATGCACAAGCACACACTGAATATACAAGCATGAGCTGGATGCACAAGCATGCACAAGCACATGGGCCAGTTTTTATATACTGTAGACGTATTTAATTTCGATGGGAAAAAATTTCGTTGTTTTTGAAGTGAACACGATTTCACATGGATTAATTTTTCTTGTTTGTGATCTCTTAAAAATTACATATTATGCATACTAAGTATAAACAATGTTGCTTATCTGCAATCCCAACTTGCTTGAATACCATTATGATACACACACCATTAATCGTCGAAGCATGCCTTCATTTACATCTATTCACAAATAATTACTCGGTGATCTGTATAAGTCTGGGTCATGGAAAGTGTTGTGCTCAAGCCATTATGATGTTTAAAGCGTTATTATTGTGTTCCATATGGCTATAAAATTCCTAAGGAAACCAGACGAACTGGTAGAAACAAGGCTCATGTCCTCGCCCTGTTCAATGTTCACAGGGCACATCAGGACAAGAATGTCCTCAAACCTGTTGCAAAATAACTAGATTCAAACAATATTTAACACACACAACCTCTCAAGCCAAATGGAAGAACATCATTCACGTGACCATACAGTTAACAGTAAATTGAAATCAACAGCAAAAAACAGATTCATGGTGTGGTATGTGGCTCAGGTGTTGGATCATATGAAAGGCTTGGATACTGACATAGTGCTGGTGGATCTACGGGTGTCTTAGAAATGGAATTTAAAAATGTGACATAGATGAGTTCCATCTCTGCTGCAATTTAGACGAGCTATCTGCATGAGCAGTTCCCATTACTACCTAAAGTGAACTGTACTGTTTTGATAAAATCATTCTTAATTACATTGACCTTTTTCATTTCACCTGTGTATTTTTTGTAATGACCTGATTAATTATATATTAAGACAACAAAGTGCGGGTACATCTACTCATAAGGAACACAAATGGTGACGATTACGGTACTGACGAAATATGTTATCTATAAATAGGCAACAAATAATGGCTGACATACATATTTCTGGCATTAAAGTCAAAATTTTTTCAAATTAAAATTTCGTGTTGGATTTAATTTCATTGTTTATTCTTAGACACGGAAATATCGAAAATTAATCCAACACAAAATTAAACACGTCTACAGTATTTGCTGCAACTTTCTTATGACGGGATAATAACATCAAAGTTTTATGCATCTCAGAAGTCAACCTATTCTTGACGTCAACGATGCATGGATTTCAAATGGAACAATTCATTCTGAAAAACGTATACTCCAATTTTACATTAGTTCACAATACAAGAACTACAATGATTAGTATACTTTTTACTCCTTAGTATCATTAATGTTAGATATTCTGCAATTTGGGATCAATATTATCCTTAGTGAACAACTGTTGTGAAGTAAAGCATAGCATGCCATCACCATTCATTTTATATCCAAGAAGTGTCTGTGTTCGTAATGATACATGTCTTTTTTTTAACATGCAGCAATCAGATTATTAAGAAGAACTAATGTAGACCATCCCCACTATTATCTACCATGTGTTAATAAATAAGACAGCTATAGAGATTAAGAGACTGTGTTGGATATTTTTGTTCTCTATGCCCTCTAAAGTTAGTCCTCAAGTAACATATTACATGCAGTGGACCAATAGAACACTGTGAGCAGACATAGTGCATGTGCTGTGTTACTCAGGTCTTACTTGGTTGCATTCGGCCATACTGCGGCCGCGCTGCTGAACATGAAAATTAAACTTTTCGATCTGTACCAGGTTACAGCGATCACCGGTGCAGTTGTGAGCCCGATCCCCATCTCTGCGATGGCCCCGTCTCAGACAGTAATCTGGGCCACTGATCTGTCCCACAGCCAATCCACGACTGAAACAGAATAAAAGATGTGTAACAACAGATTGAAATGCAGATATATTCAATTGATATAATCCATTTAACTTCAGGATAAAGATTCAAACTGATGAAACTAAACCTCACGGTTCTGAAATATCAGTGACTTCACTCAAGGGATGAACATTCAAAGAACTGTACCTTCTGGCAACCATACAGTAACCTGATATCATATAATTTATTCCATCACTTTCAGTTTTACTGAGCTAACCTGAGCATGCGACAGCGATGTTCCTGTAGCCGTCGACCTGCCGCCTCAACGTCACGCAGATCTTTACTGCTCCATAATCTCTCGGCTGTAGCTGAAGCACGTGGCCTGTATTTAAAAACAACAGTAACCGTTAATAAAATTAGACTATTTTTATCTTTATATCTTTGAAATTTATTTAAGAAATAAATTTCATTTTGAAAATGCATGACGGTATGAATTGTCATGCTTCATGCCGGCATACTTCATGAAGAGCGTTAGCGCTTCATAAAAAGTATGCCAACAAGAAGCATCGCATGTCATACCCTCACTTCAAAAATGAAATACATTTACATTCTACTTTCATTTCTATCATAATTTTAATTCAATAATATAAATGTACTATATTTATCAAGTAGTTCTGTATTCATACGCTCATTGTTTACAACTCTAGCATGTTCATAAGGAAATGTCTGTCATTACAATTTGTAAAGATATCAAAGACAAGAACATTGGAAATCTACATGTAAATATAATCGTTTGATGATAAATGTGTATAACCACATTGTTTTCCCTGAACATGGAATATTTATATGTTACCCCGAATATTTTTATGGACGGGTCACCACTGAATATTTCTATTGAAGGGTCACCACTGAATATTTCTATGGATTGATTGATTCTTGTTTTCCACCACACTCAACAATTTTTCAGTTATCTGGTGGCATCCACTTTTTGTAGGTGGAGGAGATAGCCCACATACAATGTACCCGGGAAGAGACCACAGACCTTCCAAAAGTAAACTGGCAAACTTTTATGAATGGGACACCACTGAATATTTCTATGGATGGGTCACCACTGAATATTTCTATGGATGGGTCACCCTTGAATGGTTCCATCGGTGACTTACCACAGTGTAGTCATCAGATTCTCATTGTCAATGTATTCCGCCCATAAAGCAGCTTCACCACCCAAAATTTTCTTTTCATCAATCTGGTAGCCTGGCAAACAAACAGAAAAAGCATGACAATGCTGATCTTCATAAAAATGAAAGTGGCAATTCATTAAGATTGGGAAAATCACCAATAATTTATTGATATTAGCAGTTCTTATCTCTTACACTCTGGCTTTAAATTTGTTGAGCTTATTACTTACCCATTGAAGTGTCTGCGGGGTCACAGGTATAATACTTTGGCCACTTAGTGCCGTATTCAATGAGGTCCAAATACCAACAGGTGGAATACAGGGCATGGTATCCCATGTCTATCGCCCTCTGTACATCTCCCATATCACCCTGCCAAATCTGGATTATTGTGTCATTAGGAAGCTGAAACCAAAATAGAGATGCATCAACAGAAAGAATTATCACCCTACAATCACAGCACTTGGTATTACCCTACAATCACAACACTAGGTATTACCCTATAATCACAACACTAGGTATTATCCTACAATCACAGCACTAGGTATTATCCTACAATCACAACACTTGGTATTACCCTACAATCACAACACTAGGTATCACCCTACAATCACAACACTAGGTTTTATCCTACAATCACAGCACTAGGTATTATCCTACAATCAGAACATTAAATATCCTAAAATCACAACACTAGGTATTATCCTACAATCACAACAATAGGTATTATCCTACAATCACAACAGTTGGTATCATCCTACAATCACAACACTAGGTATTACCCTACAATCAGAACACTAGATATTATCCTACAATCACAACACTAGGTTTTATCCTACAATCACAACACTAGGTATTACCCTACAATCACAACACTAGGTATTATCCTACAATCACAACACTAGGTATTATCCTACAATCACAGCACTAGGTATTATCCTACAATCACAACACTTGGTATTACCCTACAATCACAACACTAGGTATCACCCTACAATCACAACACTAGGTATTATCCTACAATCACAACACTAGGTATCACCATACAATCACAACACTAGGTTTTATCCTACAATCACAACACTAGGTATCACCATACAATCACAACACTAAGTATTACCCTACAATCAGAACACTAGATATTATCCTACAATCACACCACTAGGTATTATCCTACAATCACAACACTAGGTATCACCATACAATCATAACACTAAGTATTACCCTACAATCAGAACACTAGATATCATCCTACAATCACAGCACTAGGTATTATCCTACAATCACAACACTAGGTATCATCCTACAATCACAACACTATGTATTATCCTACAATCACAACACTAAGTATTATCCTACAATCACAACACTAGGTATCACCCTACAATCACAACACTAAGTATTACCCTACAATCACAACACTAGGTATTACCGTACAATCACAACACTAGGTATTACCCTACAATCACAACACTAGATATTACCCTACAATCACAACACTAGGTATTACCCTACAATCACAACACTAGGTATTACCCTACAATCACAACACTAGGTATTATCCTACAATCACAACACTACGTATTATCCTACAATCACAACACTACGTATTACCCTACAATCACAACACTAGGTATTACCCTATAATCACAACACTAGGTATTATCCTACAATCACAACACTAGGTATCATCCTACAATCACAACACTACGTATTATCCTACAATCACAACACTAGGTATTATCCTACAATCACAACATTAGGTATTATCCTACAATCACAACACTAAGTATTACCCTACAATCAGAACACTAGATATTATCCTACAATCACAGCACTAGGTATTATCCTACAATCACAACACTACGTATTATCCTACAATCACAACACTAGATATTATCCTACAATCACAACACTAGGTATTACCCTACAATCACAGCAGTAAGTATCATCCTACAATCACAACACTAAGTATTATCCTACAATCAGAACATAAGTATCCTACAATGACAATACTATGTGTCATTCTACCTGTATGTTGTTATTCATTATCTCCT
>JAMZEH010000093.1:370000-460000 GCA_024699665.1 Ostrea denselamellosa
TAGAATTTACATAATGCACTGAAACTGCTTAAAACGTGTTAATCACTGAAAACTTCAATCTTTAGAAAACATGTCTACGGAATTCTTCTCTTCCTGTCCTCCATTTACACCCAGAATAACTCAAAATATGTCGATAAACTTGTGAACTCAATCAAGAGCTTATAGCAATTGGAGAATATTTATAATTTAAAACTTAGAGATCTATATACAGAACCCTTGTGTGTGTTCATAACACACTTGACAGAATATGCACTTTTACATGGTATTAATTGTCTAAAGGTCCTTTTAAATTCCGCATAAGGGTAAATTTTCTACCCAGATCAACCAAAAACTGCATTCATGTGCAACAGTTTGATGTGTAACACATCAAAATGATAACGTCCATTTTACACATCAAAATGATAAAGTCCATTTTAATGAATGAAAAAAAAAAAAATTATATCAAATTCCCCTTACTGAACAAAAAATCCAAAAAACCAAAAAACAAAAACAAACACAACCCCCCCCCCCCCCAAAAAAAACCCCCCAAAAACAGCCAACAATAACACCAATCAAGTGTCTTACAAAATTACATATTTTGACACTGAATGTTGCTGTCAAATTTCATTCCCATTCAATCTTTCAAACTTTAATTGTGATTCCAAGGTGTCTCTCCTGGAGGGGGCGGAGGGGGGCTTAATTCGTGTAAACCAAAACCTAAATCATACTTTACCTTAGGTCAGCTGAACTTTCACTCCAGAACAATGATGTAACAAGTACATAAAACCTCCTGTACTATACATTAAAATCATATTCCTTTTTCAGCCACATGTTTTACACATATCAGAGTCACTGTGGATAAAATGGAAAGAGGGGTGTCTTATACAATTTTCCATGTCTTTGTTGGATATCACCAAGGTCAGAAATTTCCAAACTCCTTGTGTATAGGACTTTTCGAATATATTGCATCATTTTCAACACTTGCTGTTACACACATGTATGATATCTTAGAATTTACAAAAACATTCCTATTAATTTTGGGATTTAATTTCAGAAATGTCCCCCATGTCCCATTTTGTGGAGTTCTCATTCACTTAACTTTTCACTAAGTCAAGGAGCAAGGTCACAGGGGGGGGGGGGGTGTAATTTCAGAAATGTCCCCCATGTCCCGTTTTGTGGAGTTCTCATTCACTTACCTTTTCACTAAATCAAGGAGCAAGGTCACTGGTACTGGTGTGTGTGTGTGTGTTTAATTTCAGAAATGTCCCCCATGTCCCGTTTTGTGGAGTTCTCATTCACTTACCTTTTCACTAAATCAAGGAGCAAGGTCACTGGTGTGTGTGTGTGTGTGTGTGTGTGTGTGTGTGTGTGTGTTTAATTTCAGAAATGTCCCCCATGTCCCGTTTTGTGGAGTTCTCATTCACTCACCTTTTCACTAAGTTCAGGAAATATCTTGCTCTGGTATGGAAATGATTGGTCATCCACAATATGCCAGTGCATGACATTCATTTTGTTCTCAGCTAATCCTTCCTGAAATTTGGAATGTGTGTGATGTTAAACAAACAATATCATGGAGTAAAAAGTGACCGTGATCTTTGTGACTGCGGTCCTAGGATTACAGAAACACGCGAGTGAGCAATGTATAGCAATGTACCATAATATGTATCAATGTTAACCTACAGTATAAGCAGATTTTCACAATAGATGAACCACACTGTACATGGTTTCCATGCCAGCTATTCAATATTCTTTACAACAGAATACTTTAGGACTTTCTCTCTTTTAAATTTAACCATCTGCTCTTTCACTGTAATCAATGATTCTTCACAAAAATAGAGGTTAGATTTGAAATGTATTTTTATTTCTCGGTAAATTTATGCTGCATTAGTATAGTATAACAACAGCAGTGTTTTACACTGATAATCAGTGAATCTGAAACAAATATGCCAGAGGAAATGTGTGACATGATTGATCAACAAGGACTGCAGCAACTAGAGTGCATTAACCAAACATAATTGTAAACACTTCCTAAGACACAAGTTTCCTTACAAAATACCATAATAGTTTGCTTAATATGGGATTATTAACAAAAGCTTTGGCAAACATACTGAATGGGGAATGTCAGAAATGATCCATGTATATGAAACACAGTTCCCTTTATAACAAGTCCTTCCAAGAAATACCAAGACAGTCTCACTCACTGAGGAATGATAGTAATTACAAAGACAGACTCACTCACTGAGGAAGGAGAGTAATCACAGCCTCACTCACTGAGGAAGGATAGTAATTACAAAGACAATCTCACTCAATGAGGACAGATAGTAATTACAGTCTCAGTCACTGAGGAAGGATAGTAATTACAAAGACAGTCTCACTCAGTGAGGACAGATAGTAATTACAGTCTCAGTCAATGAGGAAGGAAAGTAATTACAAAGACAGTCTCACTCAATGAGGACAGATAGTAATTACAGTCTCAGTCACTGAGGAAGGATAGTAATTACAAAGACAGTCTCACTCAATGAGGACAGATAGTAATCACAATATGAAGAGAGCACCATACAAATGTCCATTGTCCTGGGGACAATATCAGAGAATCAGGAAGTAAATGCAGGCAGAGAATCAGGAAGTCAATGCAGGCAGAGAAATCAGGAAGTCAATGCAGGCAGAGAAATAAGGAAGTCAATGCAGGCAGAGAAATAAGGAAATCCTAGTCCTAACAAATGTTTATCTTTACAATTTTTCATCAACACACTTGATGCTCAGAATTAAACCAAATCTCTTCAATAACTGCACAGTATTTCTAGTCCACATGATATAATGTAATGCCACTAAACTATCCAGTATATTTTGAATAACTGAATTGTTAATTACTGAACAATGACTTGCTTCTGTCTGATACAAACAGAACTTCTGTGAGAGAGATTAAAGTATAATTAGTTGGTAGAGTTTATTTTCTACAACTACACCTTTTATTAGTAACAAAGTGTTCCTTTTTCCCCCTTTGTACGTATGACATATATTCTGCTATAAATAATTTGCTATTTTGAAGGAAACTTAGATTTCTACAGCTCTGAAATAACACACGATAAATGCATATATAGCTTTAAACAATGACACTGTCTGAACGAATAATTGGTGCTGAGATTTCATGTCTCCAGACTAATAAGACTCCTACAATCTCTCCTTTCTTAGCTACTCTTCTAAACCTCAATATATATCTACATCAGTTTGACAGTGCTAAGAAGCATTAAATGACAAAGGACATTGATACATAATGCGATTCTGTCAGGAAAATGATGGCTGAATTCAGCTAACTCCTCCACGGAAGGCTGTAATTGTGGCTCGTCTATAACGAGTCAGAATGATTGAGTGTGTATTGTAACAATCTTCCAAGTCAGAGGGAAGGCCGGGGAGCTTTGTACTATTAGCGTCCCCATAATTTCACAAAACAAAAAATCAGTTATCAATATGGCACTTTTGTATCAGGTGGTATTCTTTTGTGTTTCCTATGGACAATCAATCCACACAAGTTTTCATCAATGGAAAATTAGATCACATGAAGTCGATAGCTCTCCCGGCAAAATCTGACAAAAGTTAATTATTCATAGGGGAGACCAAATAAAAAAAAAAAAAAAACAAACAAAAACTACCTTCATTCAATCGAAATAACTTTTCTCCTAAATCTAATATATGAGACTATATGATTAGAAATAACCCTTTTTATAGTTGATTTACAACTTTCCTGATCTAAAAATGTGATTGTTATCTGATCACACATTAGGTATAGTAAACAGAGACTATATCTTCAGACTGCTACTGTCTGAATATCTTAAAATTCATTATACACACATAATCATCACCAGATACGAAAAATAAGGGATTCTTAAACAAATAATACGCAGTCTTCACTACATTAATTCATTAGAGACAAAATAAAGCTCCAAGCAATAAAAATTTATCTATTGCCAAGGTATCCCATAAAAAACCATTAAACAAATCCCTGGAGTATTGCCCAGTCTGACCATAGAGTTTTACACAAATGATGTTTTGTTAGTTGCAAAACGTTAATCAGAAGAAGAGACAGCCTCTGCAGAATAGCTTTCTATTGTCAGTTATACTGGCTGTGGTCTTCATTGCGGCGTTTCCATTCATGTAAGAAATTACACATTACATGGGGCTTTCCACACATTTTATCGGACAGTCAATGATTTAATTCCCCTCCAGAATGCCTACCATTACAAAAGGAATCTCTGATGCAGTTAATAAAACGTCTGTTGTTAAAGCACATCATTCTTTTCTGTGACCTTTCTGCCTGATAGCCTAATAACAAAACTTTTCTTTTCAAAGTAATACGTAACCCACATTCTCATTCATTACAATGCACATGCATGCATGATTTAAAACAAACTCTAAAATCATGAACTGGCAATGAGATGCTGAAATCACCATCAAGACTTTAATACAATTAAGTGCAAGAGAATCCCACTACAAACAATGTTACTGCTAGATGTCTCTTATCACCTAAACTACAGGTACATAAAAAATATTCTGAGAATGATGAAATGATAATCTCTTGACCTGTCAGTTATATTGGAGGGAGACGTGACGGAGTGACAGTCCTATTGGAGGGAGACATGGTGTGACAGTCCTATTGGAGGGAGACATGATGGTGTGACAGTCCTATTGGAGGGAGACATGATGGTGTGACAGTCCTATTGGAGGAAGACATGACGGAGTGACAGTCCTATTGGAGGGAGACGTGGTGTGACAGTCCTATTGGAGGGAGACGTGGTGTGACAGTCCTATTGGAGGGAGACGTGGTGTGACAGTCCTATTGGAGGGAGACATGGTGTGACAGTCCTATTGGAGGGAGACGTGACGGAGTGACAGTCCTATTGGAGGGAGACGTGATGGTGTGACAGTCCTATTGGAGGGAGACGTGACGGAGTGACAGTCCTATTGGAGGGAGACATGGAGTGACAGTCCTATTGGAGGGAGACATGACGGAGTGACAGTCCTATTGGAGGGAGACGTGACGGAGTGACAGTCCTATTGGAGGGAGACATGGAGTGACAGTCCTATTGGAGGGAGACATGACGGAGTGACAGTCCTATTGGAGGGAGACGTGGTGTGACAGTCCTATTGGAGGGAGACGTGACGGAGTGACAGTCCTATTGGAGGGAGACGTGGTGTGACAGTCCTATTGGAGGGAGACATGACTGAGTGACAGTCCTATTGGAGGGAGACATGACGGAGTGACAGTCCTATTGGAGGGAGACGTGGTGTGACAGTCCTATTGGAGGGAGACGTGGTGTGACAGTCCTATTGGAGGGAGACATGGTGTGACAGTCCTATTGGAGGGAGACGTGACGGAGTGACAGTCCTATTGGAGGGAGACATGGAGTGACAGTCCTATTGGAGGGAGACATGACGGAGTGACAGTCCTATTGGAGGGAGACGTGACGGAGTGACAGTCCTATTGGAGGGAGACGTGGTGTGACAGTCCTATTGGAGGGAGACATGACGGAGTGACAGTCCTATTGGAGGGAGACGTGACGGAGTGACAGTCCTATTGGAGGGAGACGTGGTGTGACAGTCCTATTGGAGGGAGACATGACGGAGTGACAGTCCTATTGGAGGGAGACGTGGTGTGACAGTCCTATTGGAGGAAGACATGACGGAGTGACAGTCCTATTGGAGGGAGACGTGGTGTGACAGTCCTATTGGAGGGAGACGTGGTGTGACAGTCCTATTGGAGGGAGACCTGGTGTGACAGTCCTATTGGAGGGAGACGTGGTGTGACAGTCCTATTGGAGGGAGACCTGGTGTGACAGTCCTATTGGAGGGAGACGTGATGGTGTGACAGTCCTATTGGAGGGAGACGTGACGGAGTGACAGTCCTATTGGAGGGAGACATGGAGTGACAGTCCTATTGGAGGGAGACATGACGGAGTGACAGTCCTATTGGAGGGAGACGTGGTGTGACAGTCCTATTGGAGGGAGACGTGACGGAGTGACAGTCCTATTGGAGGGAGACGTGGTGTGACAGTCCTATTGGAGGGAGACATGACTGAGTGACAGTCCTATTGGAGGGAGACATGACGGAGTGACAGTCCTATTGGAGGGAGACATGACGGAGTGACAGTCCTATTGGAGGGAGACATGACGGAGTGACAGTCCTATTGGAGGGAGACATAAATATCTAATACTTTCCTTACAATATTGTATAACAATGAAAGCCTTCATAAATTTTGTAGTATTTCACCAGAAATCTGACTACAATGCATGCGGCTTTATCTCCAATGAATCAACATAAAGCTGATAAATAATGGAAAAAGTCTAAAATACTGCAGGACATGATTGTGCACTATTTGAAAGTTATTATTGGTAGAAAAATCATCCAGCATCAGCATATTAAGTGGATGTCTCATCATGTGCAAAAAGACAAACTTTCCTTTCAACACAAATTAACAATTCAAGGGACTCTTTGTTAAGAGCTGGCTTATATTCCAGTCTTTAACATGATCATAGATATGATATATATTATTTATGAATTGAAGTTTCCCTTTAAATTCATTCATCTTCATTTCAACTTTCATATCTAGAAAGGTGAAAAAATCATTAGTTTTGTGTATGTGTGTGTGTGTGTGTTAGGGGGTGGCTTTTATTTGGGGGGGGGGGGGGGGGGGGGGTCCTTACTTTTTAGCCTTCTGGTATTGCCAGATTCTTGCAGTGTTACAAGAATTCAGCACGGAAGTAAGACCTGTCATTTGATATCTTTTTTAAAATCTTTGATGCACTTCACTGTGAAATATCCACTTTCTGTCAACTATGCACTTTAAAGCTCAATGAAAATAGCGGGAAAAAAAGGCAGGAACACATGTACAAAATGGTGTATTTGAAAGAAATTCAAATTTGTATCTCAATGTTAGAAACTTATTCTAATATTGTAAAATTGATTTTTTTTATCTGGAGTTATCTATAGCCGTAAACTTCTCTGAATTCATCAGCATTGACACATACCAGTATATCATAGATGACTTCTTTGAAGATAAAATGCCGAGATGAGTCCACCAATAGGCCACGGTGAGAGAATCGTGGGTAATCATTAATGACCGTGTCCTTAATGTAAAGCTGAAAAAAAAAAAAGGCCACGGTGAGAGAATCGTGGGTAATCATTAATTACTGTGTCCTTAATGTAAAGCTGAAAAAAAAAAATGCAGTTCAAAGTATAAAGCAAATTTAAAATCTGAAGACAAATCCATAACACAGAAAGGCATAAATATAATGGAACTCGTTATAGGAGTGTATAATACAACACCGAAAATAAATAAATAAAATAAATGAATGGAAAGCGAGGGGCATGTACCATTATATTTTAAAATTTAAAACTTCAAAATTTACTTATATAATAAATAAAGGGGGCAGGTTTAGTAAAAAGTAATCATATAAATAACAAAACAGCAACAAGATTTGAACTCATGATCTACAGATTGGCATGCAGCGAGTTCACTGTTTAACCCGCTAGGCAATATAACTGAAACGGGGAAAAAAAGCATGGTACCAATATCGTTTAAAAGAAAATTGGCCATTAGGAATAATTATTCATCCTTAAATGCTCCTGACCAATATTTTTTTATATCCAGAGAACCATTACTGGCCAGAAAAGAAATATAAAGCAAGTGCTTCATAAGAACGATACATTCACTACAGCTCTCTTATTTTTAATGTTTTACTATAATTGCAATTTTTAAATTTTTTTTTTTATCAAATGATTGAATAATTCCTTTATTCAATACACAAAACCTTTTTTTTTTTTTTTTTTACGAAAAAGCTAAGATAAGGTTCATCTCGTTCAACCAAGCAGTCCCAACTAATCCTATAAAATCAATCTCATTTCCTATAATTAGTCAATATTTAACGTCCTTGGGGCCCTGACTGTATTAATTATGCACACTTTAGCTAAGTTTGGGATTTACTAGATAAATTCCTCGTAACTAGGATTGATGCCGAGATTTTTTTTTTATGCTAGATGTCAACTTTTGTATCATCTACATTTCATTTACTCATCAACAACTTTACAGGAAAATTTCACCATGTATGTTTCTCATGGCAAAGACCAACTGTTGTCATTTTTAAGATCTTTGATTATTTTGATTTTAGATTACATTTTATTCACTTTGAAACTTTCAATCTTAGTCAATAGATAACTGAAAGTATATTACACATCTGAATGATTACAACGGCATCTGTTACTAAGAAAAGCAGCTGGAGCACCGAGGATATTAATACACTGCTCTTTCACCCAAAGCATTACTATTAAAGTGATCAATTGTACATGCCCTCCATGCTATACCATTGAAATCATTTTACAATATGGTAATTTTCAATACAATATAAATTTGAAATATTTTTTACAGATGTGTGTCCTTTTAAAACAAATTAAATTTTCCGTTTTGCTATGTCCTCATCTGCCATGAAAATGCGTACTTTCACGGTTATTTAAGTTTGCAATTTACATCAATATAAAGCAGCCATGATACTTCAATTATCTGTCTCATGGACATCTAATCAGTGAGCCAACAAACTTAACTATATACAACATCAGTCTCCTATAACACTGTGTTTAAAGGATATTTAAATCTGCCAAGATACCTACTGCATAACCTGTCCCTCTAAATACCTCCAGTGATGACGAAGATACTTACTACGAGGGCTGATTGATGTGTTGTGAGCCTCATACGTAAGGGTTTGAATTTTGGTGGGCATACTGCATTATTTTTTAATATAATCCTCTTCAGTATCTATACACTTTTGCCAGCAATATTTAAGAGTCTTAATGTCACTTTTAAAGAAGTCTTTTTCTTGACCGTTCAGAAAGTCCTCCACCACATGTATGATGTCATCATCTGACTGAAAGTGGGTACCAGAAATGGCCATTTTCAGTTTTAGAAATAGATGAAAGTCTGAAGGAGTGAGATCAGGTGAATAAGGTGAATGCTCGATCAATTTTAAGCCACAATCATTAATGACAGCCATGGCAATGACAGACTTGTGAACATGGGTATTGTGCTGGTGGAACAACAAACCTTTACCGAGTTTTCTGTGGTGCACGAGTTTAATATTTCCCCATAACTACCTAAGAAGTGATACATAGTATGTGCCACTGATTGTTTGTCCCTTTTGGAGATAATCTACCATAAGCATCCCAGAAAATTGAGGCCATAACCTTACCAGCTGATGGAACCAGGGTGTTTCAATTGTTTAGACTGTTGTTTGGCCTCTGGATTAAAATGATGGACCCACACTTCATCCATAGTAACAAATATCTGAGAAAAGTTAGCAGGATCTACCTCTCAAAGGTTTAGATTTGCACACAACAAAGTGTGCCTGGTGTGCTTCTGATCAACTGTCAGAAGTCTTGGTTCCCAAAAGGCTGCAAGTTTTCTCATTGTAAGATCTTCCGTTATAATGGAATGCACTCTTTCTGTGAAATGCCAACTGTACTGCATATATATCTTTCTGTACCTCTCTTGTCAGTCATAACAATACCATGGACTTTATTGACCATTTCTGGGATTGCAACAGTGACAGGCCTTCCAGGACAGGGATCATCAAAAAGATTCTGCCTGCCACATTTAAATTCTGCCACCCACCTTTTTACTGTAGCATATAAAGGGACATCCTTCCCTAGTGTTGTTACCATATCAGAATGGATATCCCTAGTTGCTGAACCTTTCTTATGAAAATATTGGATCAATACTCTTTCACCGATTTTGTCCATTTTGCAAAAGTCACTTGCCTTGTTACTTTCGAGTGCTACCTTGTCATCATAGACTGACCAAATGACACAAGTCTTTGGGTACACAGCCTTGAATAGTCGGGGAATAGTAGGGCTGAAAAAGGACACTGATGCTAACTTTCTTCAATACAAGGCTCACAACATATCAATCAGCCCTCATCATTATCCATCCCTCTGAATACCTACAGTGATGACCAAGATGCTTTATAATGTCCCTCTAAATATCTTAACAGTGATGACTAAGATACTTAGCACTGTTCCCCTGAAATACCTACAGTGATGACAGAGATACTTACTACATTATCAGTCCCTCTGAACACCAACTGACTGAAAGTTTCCAGTCCCCTGAGGGCACCCCATACTTCATTTGCCCAAATGTAGGAGCCTGTTTTCTTCACAAACACATCATCTGAAATGTCAGAATATTGTACACATGATACACTTACAAATATAGTACAGTCAAACACAGTTACAACGAACACACTTATAATGAATTCACGCTTACAATAAAGTGATTTTTATTCCCTGGAGTTTTAAAACATGTTATGAACCTATTGGATAAAATGATTTATTTTAGTAACAAATCAAAAATTGCTCCATCCCCATTCATTTCCACCTCTACAACACATCCCCATTCATCTCCCCCTCTACAACACATCCCCATTCACTTCCACCTCTACAACACATCCCCATTCATCTCCTCTACAACACATCCCCATTCATCTCCTCTACAACACATCCCCATTCATTTCCACCTCTACAACACACCCCCATTCATCTCCTCTACAACACATCCCCATTCACTTCCACCTCTACAACACATCCCCATTCATCTCCTCTACAACACATCCCCATTCATCTCCTCTACAACACATCCCCATTCATTTCCACCTCTACAACACATCCCCATTCATCTCCTCTACAACACATTCCCATCTTCAGGTTTCACCTCCAGAACAAGTGATTGGTAAGTTGCATTAAAAACTGTTTATCTTATAAAAGTTTAATGTAAAATAAAAATCCATTTAAGTTAGCTTTTTCACTTACAAGATATACTAGATATTAATCCATACATTGACTGATGATCTAGATTGGATCATCCATCGACTGGTCTGACTCATAGCAGTCAAAAACTTGTAACCTAATACTCAGGGATAGAAGAACTTGCATACAGTGTTGAACAGCATGCTCCAATTACACCACTTCATAATGCATGTGTAATGTCCACTCTGAACTGACAGATCATATATTATATTGACGGACTACAAAGTTACATAACATATGGCCAATGTTCACATTACTTCCTGCCACATTGCAAATTAATTTCTAAAAAAAAAAAAATGTTAATCATTCACTTAGAGGAACCCTGCATTTTTATACTTGTGTACAATATAGCACACTGTAAACAACATTTTCCCTAAATCACGTAAAGAAAATTATCTCTGTTTCTGACTATCAATATATGACCAACTTAGCCCCAACCCTAAACCCTGGGGTCGTGAATTTCACAATTTTGGAGGAGGCTGGAGTGCCCATTATAACCATGGCAACACTTTGCCTCCTAATGCCCAGAAATAAAGAAGTTGTTTTTCTAAGACATAATGCATTTTCAATATAAGACCAATTTAGCCCCAGCCTTGGACCTGACCACTAAACCTACGTGTCATGAATTTCACAATTTTGGTAGAGAGCTCATTGCTTATTATAATCATGCTAATAGTTTGACTGCTTGATGCCCAGGTGTAAAGAAGATTTTTGAAGACTGCATTTAATTTTAATGTTTAAATTGAGAGTGGAAAAAAGTCTAATCAATGATCTCTTTATCTCAGAAAAGTCATATAAAAGTGTACAAAAGATTTTACATGTCTCAGACAGCGCACTAGGTTGTTAAAAAAATGTAAAATGGACTTTACACACATCAGTCAAGTTACTAGTTTTGTGAAGTGTATAATGAATTTTACATCTGTTTGTCAACAGACTGGGCTATTGAACTAGTATAACAAACTTTTTCTGCATCACTCAACATATTGGGTTGGTTACAACAGTGCAAATTGTTACTAACATTTTTTTTAAACATATCTATTTCCTTTATCCACCAGGTACATGAATCCTGGTACTTGCTCCAAACAGTCACATGAATATTGGTGTTTGCTCTTAACAGTCATTCAACTTGTATCACATAAATAGTCTCTCATTTTTTCAATTATAGGACAGTCAAATACTCTATAGAGATGTGGAATAATGTTGCCATTTTCGAAATTTCTTATTCATTTTACCACACCTTTGCAGTCAACATCATCAAAATGTGAGACTCGGTTGAAAAGGCCTGTATTCAGGTATGACAACCAGTCTCCTGTATGTGATTATCTTTAACAGAATTCACGTCGTTAGCAAAGAATCAGCACTAATGAACTGCTCAAGTCGTTGTATCATCTACATATTTTTTATGAAATGAAAATGAAAAACTATTACTTTCTGGGCATGTTTTGTGTTATTTCTAAATAACTCCTGTTCAAAACATAGCAAAATTTTAACAAAGTAGTAAAATTATAAAACCCAATGTCAACAGCATAGCTTATTCAGGATTTCAATCTAGTTTTTCCATAGTAGTTAATGTTTTGTTTAATTAGTTTACAATGAAAATCAGCCCCCTGCAAGGGATCATGAATTTATGGTAAAACAATAGGCTTATCGCTTAAAGGAGCTATGATTCTGTAACATGTTTTCATTTCATAGTGCAAAACCACACAGCTTTATCTTATTCTGATTATATATTCTTGACAAAATTTAATTTATACGTCTCTGTCAGAAATTATGGCAACATTTTAATGAAAATGTTGGGATCTGCAAAAGTCTTATTCAAGACATTATGTTTCCATAATGCATCCGCAGAGAAACCCGTTATACATGCTGTTAAATGCACTGCATTATTTTGTTCTCTATTCACAGGATGCCTCATACATTTTTTGTAAAAGCATTGATCTCTTCAATGAAACCTATATTTCCATGACTTTAATATTCCGTAATGGTTCAAAGAGAATATCTAAAATGTGACTGAACACATGGCGGACTACTTCCATCACCACTTTTTTCTCCATCACACATCTGCACAATAGCATCTGCTTAAGTTCATTTATTGTGTAAATGTACGGTACACGGGTAAGTTATTGATTTTGTAGATGTGACGTAATAACAAATTAATGTCATAGACATATTTGAATTGCCAATTTTGACTAGTTTATTAACAATATTTAACATTTCATCTCTTTAGATGCAAGGTCAGTATATTTTAGCACTGTCAACAAAACTTTTGGCCCATGGAGATAATCCAGTACAGAGAATAATTTGGGTTTTTTTTCTTAAAAAGGAAATCCTGCCAAGTCTAACAAATCTATGTCATTTCTTTTAACAAGAGGTCCATGGGCCACATTGTTCACCTAAGTTACCTTGGCCCATATTAAAGATTTTCACCATGTATTTGCATGTAAAACTATGATCCCCTATTGTGGCCCCACCCAACCACCAGAGGCCATGACTAAAAAAAAAAATTGAATCTACCCATGTCAGCGAACTTCAGTGTAAATTGAAACTTTTCTGGCCCAGTGGTTCTTGAGAAGATTTTTAAATGACACCACTCTATTTTTGCGTTTTGTGATCATCTCCCCTTTGAAGAGGGCATGGCCCTTCTTTTGAACAAATTTTAATCTCCTTCACCCAAGGTTGATCTGTACCATGTTTGATTGAAATTGGCCCTGTAATTCTGGAGAAGATGATTTTTAAAGATTTTTTCCCTATATTTTCACATATAAAACTTTGATCCCCTATTGTGGCCCCACCCTACCCCCAGGGACCATGATTTTAACAAACTTGAATCTGAACTATGTAAGAAAGCTTCCAAGTAAATTTAAACATTACTGGCCCAGTGGTTCTTGAGAAGATTTTTAAATGACCCCACAATATTTTTGCATTTTTGTGATTATCTCCCCTTTTAAGAGGGCATGGCCCTTCATTTGAAAAGTCTGAATCCCCTTCACCCATGGATGATTTGTACCAAGTTTGATTGACATTGGCCTGCTGGGTTTTGGAGGATAAGATTTTCAATATTTGTCAGTATTTTTTCAATATTTTTGCTAATATCTCCCCTTAGAAATGAGCATTGCCCTTCATTTGAACAAACTTGAATCCCCTTCACCCATGAATGCTTTTTGCCAAGTTTGATTGAAATTGGTCCAGTGGTTCTGGAGAAGGAGATGAAAAATAAAAAGTTTACACCGACAACAACAACACCTACAACAGACAACAGAAAGTTTTGATTAGAAAAACTCACTTGAGTCTTTGGCTCAGGTGAGCTAAAAAAAAATTAAAATGTATTTAAGAGTCTATGTTAGAGTTAACCATACACAGCAATTAACCGTCAGTTTCGATTTACTGTCAAGGAAGCGTATTCTTTTCAAGATTTTCTGTTTTAACTAATAAAAAAAATCATTCTTGATTTTTTTTTTAATATGTCATTAAATAAAGTTGCAAAAATGAAGGGAAGTACCCCAAACCAAGTTTCAGTATAAAAGTAAGTGAACAATAATATGAACTCTTATGTTTCCGTAACATTCTGTGTTCTGTAACAGTCCACCTGTATGTGCTCTAGTCTTATAAATACTTTTGTGTGTGTTAGAGTATTAGTAACATCACATTTGTAGAGATTTCAGGGCAAGTAACCATGCATATACACATATATGAAGTTAAAACTATTAATGTTATTTGGTTCAAATTAATTGTTAAACAATTCTCAAATTTTGTAATTTTTTCTTTTCTGTTGATAAATTTACTTTGTTTGAATTGTTTTTATTATTTTACCATTCCTATTATTCCAACAATTAAAAGTTGCAGATTTGAACAACGATACTAAAAAGAATTTCGTATATGTTTCATAGCAGAGATGTCTATTTTCCGTAATGAACAGAGTTAAGTCATTTGTGAGAACTTTTCATCTGAACACCTATACCATTTATTTTCCTTGCTTCTTAAAATATCACGGACTACATCAAGACCTTTTCACTCTGATATCAGAACAAATTCAATTATGTCAGGAAGTACAAATAATCGTAAACATTTCTCAAAAACTGAGAGCATACTTTGAAGAATTTGATTACTTTATCGTGTAACTTTTATTTATACCTATGGAAACATGTTACTTGAAGACAACATACACGTATCTAAAATTTGTTAAAGTTTTGCACCTTTGGAATGGATATTTTCCAAAACTCCAAAGAATGTGTTGCCCTTAGAGCGCCCTTAGAGCATGCTGTTCTGTAACAGGGTAAATTATTAATAGGTTTAGTCAGTAGCTGATTGTAATCAAGCTGAGTGGTGTGCCTAAAACGTTCCAATTCTGTACATAAAATGCCCTTCTAATCATTTAGTTACTAATCAGTTATCTATTCCTAACTTCAAATTTTCCTTTTTCCAATAATTTGTGAGAATAGCTGATGAACAGTACAAGAGATTATATATTATGTGCAAAAAAAAAATAAATAATAAAATTGTCACTCTTGCACAAAATATATCTATTTAACTGCGTGTAAAATATAACATCTGTTATTCACCTCTATGCTTTTAATTCTGTCACTTCTGTTACAAGAAATTCTCCAATATAATGGTTGTTCCATTTATAATTTGTCACTCTGCTACAAGAAATTGTCAAATTCTCCAATGTAATGACTATTCAAAATAGCAGGACCATATGTTCTTGCAGAGTTTAATATGACTGCGCTAAATGTTCTAACAAATGTTTATTTTTTAATTAAGTCTAAAACAAACTCATTACATCACAAGATATTTATAAAATAAATATCAGAGGTTCTGATAGTGAGAATCAGGCATTGTTATGTCCAACGTTGTTACAATTTTCAAACCCAGATCTTTAACATTCATAGTGCTAACACAGCTATTGCATATGGAGTTCACAACTGTTTCAGACATGCTGTATCAAATTTATTTGTCAGTATATCTTAAAATGCCAAAAAATGTACTCTTCATAACTTTGTCACTTTTACACAATCTTTGGCCCTCATTTCTTTTTTATTATTATCTAAAAATAAAACAACTTCCTTGCTGCAGCAGACCTTAAGGAAGAGATTTTAATCTGTCTTTTCAATGCAAATAATAAAAAACCCATTTGATTACACTCTGTAAAAAATTTGAAAAATTATTCACATTAATATTTTCTCCTTTTTATTTCATATATTGAGGTATATCACCCATTAGATACATGAAAGTCTTATCCAACACCCCCAATGGATAAAGTTATATTCCATTTGTTGCAAGTGGGGGGGGGGGGGGCCTCCACGGCCGAGTGGTTAGAGCATCGCGCTCAAAATCACAAGGCCTCTCACCTCTAGTCGGCGCGGGTTCGATTCTCGCTCGCGCCGACATATGTGAGAAAGTTTACCAGTTTACTTTCAGAAGGTCGATGGTCTCTTCCCAGGTACATCGTATCTGGGTTCTCTCCTCCACCAACAAAAACTGGACACCACCAGATAACTGAAAAATTGTTGAGTGTGGCGGAAAACTGCAATCAATCAATCATTTGTTGCATGCAAGTTAAAACACAAAGTAATCTTGCTCAAAGTTAACTCATTGAACAGAAGAAAAAATTCAGAGGTAATTAGTATGAGATAAATAGAACATATATGATTGTGTGATTTTACATTCGCAAGCTTTATCTAACAATTCGAATTTGTTAGATAAAGCAAGTATGAAATTCACACTATCCTCCGTCTACATGAACCACAAGAGGATGAGCAAGTCCACATACATACTGGGTGAAGCATTATTGTGTTTTGTCTATCACATTTAAATCATATACTCCAAATGGAAATACTGACGCTCTTTGAGGAAGAACAAAGAGGAAGTGACAAAAATCAATGGGGACAATTGCAAACAAACCATGGTAACACTTCAAATTAGATTACAAGTTTCAGGGTAAATATAGATAACCAAAGTCCTAAAAGGCAGGCTTGTTTTCACAAAAAGGATGGAAAGACTCATCACTACTTAACAATTTAATTCTAAATTTTAATCATTCACTTTCAAAATCCTTTGTGTTCTTATTCAATATCAAAATATCTGAAAACTTCAGACATCTGATTCATTAAACGATCAGGCTTGGATTTCTTGAAAAAAATCTCAAACTTAAGTTTGAGTTTTCTTTTAATTAAGCGTCAAAATTTGAGTAAAACCTCAGATACGAGTTCAAATTTTGACTTGGGTTCTTTTTCGAGAAATTCAGGCCATGGATTCTAATGGTTTCCACTTAATTTCCATGATCTTCTATGGCATGTACCTCAGAGTGAGTTCACCTCAATCATTAACTTAGGGAGGTTTATTTGGGATTTCTTTCTTTCTTACTATTAACTACAATTTTAACCTCAAGGTGTTGGTCTCCAGATTTTACCTTTGTATTAACAACAATGTAGAAAGAAAAAAAATGAGAATGCATTTTAACACTGTTACAGTTTCTAAGTTTTAACTGTTGAAATATTCTTATATGTATTATAATTTTTATTTGTTCAAAGAATTTAAAAAAAAAAATAATTGTGAAAACTGTTGAAAAATTCCTGATCACTTAAAAAACCAGTTTTTGACTTTTTGGATTGAGGCCTCAGTCAACCAATACTTGACCAAGTCCAAATAATAAATAGTCACCGAATCAATATCACTACTTGCTTAAAAACTGAAATCCACTGAATGTTTAATCCTGTAGATATATCAACTGTTAAAGGCTCTGTTTACAGTAAAATACTGGGAGATGGGAATTATACAGAAGGCTCTGTTTACAATAAAATGCTGGGAGGTGGGAATTATACAGGAGGCACTGTTCACAATAAAACGCTGGGAGGTGGGAATTATACAGAGGGCTCTGTTTACAATAAAATGCTGGGAGGTGGGAATTATACAGGAGGCACTGTTCACAGTAAAATGCTGGGAGGTGGGAATTATACAGAGGGCTCTGTTCACAGTAAAATGCTGGGAGGTGGGAATTATACAGGAGGCACTGTTCACAGTAAAATGCTGGGAGGTGGGAATTATACAGAGGGCTCTGTTTACAATAAAATGCTGGGAGGTGGGAATTATACAGGGGGCTCTGTTCACAGTAAAATGCTGGGAGGTGGGAATTATACAGAGGGCTCTGTTCACAGTAAAATGCTGGGAGGTGGGAATTATACAGAGGGCTCTGTTCACAGTGAAATGCTGGGAGGTGGGAATTATACAGGGGGCACTGTTCACAGTAAAATGCTGGGAGGTGGGAATTATACAGAGGGCTCTGTTTACAATAAAATGCTGGGTGGTGGGAATTATACACATATAATTATATTTCAGTGAGATTCAAATTTTAGTGGATTTGACAGTGACACAAGAGTACAACTTTATAAAGTTGTGCTAAACTAAGAAATTTTCCACTTCTCCATACTCATACAAAGCAAATTAAAGCACTAAATCGATCATACCTAATACTGCATCAGTGCTGACAGTGCAAAATTTTAAATGTGCTAAAAAAAGAACATACAGTATCAGTACTGGAAGATCAGCTGACTTCACACGTACATGTATATATCAATACGGGAATACCCTTTGACACACCAAATTTTAGACCTTATGTCATATGAAGTTAAAGAATATGGAAATGTTTTTGCATTTTATTCTTGATAGTGATGTTTCAGTTATAAAAAAAAACAACTTGTCCACGAAAAAGGTTTAAAACATGCTAGATTTCTGATTTTTACAAAATGAAAAAATCCACTAATGCTGCTCAGTACAGCTGTCAGACTTCAATGATCAAATATCACTGCAAAAACTATACAACAGTTACCTATGCTTTACACTGAGTGTGCAAATTTGTCATTTATTGTACCAGAGGCAGAAATCAGGTTAGTGTTAAATGTCACTATCAATATAACCTGCATCTTTGTCACAAACTGACAGCTATTTCATTTCTCAGTATATATTTTATTTATGATATCATCTATAATCTAGAATTCAGTATGGCCATATTCCTATGTTTGATCTTGATTTGATTAGTCCCTTCCCTTGCAGTCAGTTAGATGAATTCATTTACTGCATGTGCAGCATACCCCATCGGAGATTACAGAAGTTGGTATGAATAGGATAACTAAATCAATATAATCATCGGAGAGAGCTTGGGGCTCCAATAAAAATAGAACCCAATTTCCTTTTTTACATGGAAGTGTTCTGGATAAGCCTTCTTTGAAACAGTTTTTACTGATATATTAATTTACATTCTCTCTATGGTTATTTTAGAATGGGTATATTCTCTGCAAAGTAGGTCAGTACATCATGACTTTAGGATGTCAATCTTGAAAAAGAACTGCATTGCTGCAGAATTTTTCTGACCCGCATTTCACCTGTACATGAGGTTTTTGCAGAAACATTCAATTTCTTAACGCTTTATGTTTAAAACTAATATTGCCCCTTAAAAATCTACAGGTTTTGCAGTTATTTTCCATCATTAATGGCATTTCATAAATGTGTATTATGAAGACATATTCAGCTCATTAATTCCTCAAAATAACCCAATTTAAAAAAAAAAATAACAAAACCCACCACATCCATAATGGCACTCCTTCAACCAAAAATATTAAAGCATTCTCTTCTCTGTCTCTTTTAAAAGTAGCACCTGTTCAGCAAGTTTTCTATATAACTTCTACCCAAATCAAGATGGAAATTTAATATGTAATTTACAAGGGTTTTTCTTGGAATGGTTCCTGTCAACCATATAGAGTATCCCATACACAGAAGCTTCATCACTTTAGAAAATTAAAGATTTCTTACTGAAGAAATAATGATAAAGCCAAACAATGTTTGGGACGTATTGATCTTCTGACTTGATGTCCAGAGAACTTGATCATTTCTTATTTTTTCTGTTTTGATCTCCTTGTATGTATATTTCCCACTGTTCTTTCTGATAACTTTCCTAAAGCTCCAATGTGTTAGTTTCCACACATACTATATCAGCATGTACATTTCTCACTGGCATACAAATGCCAGCAACTTGTCATGATGCCAGTGGGCAGGGAACACGGAAATTAACATGGAATGCCATGTGTATTTCAATTTCTATCAGACAGTACTTTTGAAATGTTAATATCATATTTTCTTTTTCATTTCAAATTTAAAAATAAGAAATCCCTGTCTAGATTGTAGGATGAGTGAGGTAATTAAATACAATGGAAAACATGATAATTTACATAGTAAATGACTTCATATACCCAATAAGCTAGACAGCAATTCCTTTATATATAAATATATACTTACATGACTCATCCATTTGATCGTTTGGAAATTTGGTACATGGTCGTCGGATTTTCACATTCACAACAGAGATGGACGAGGCCTTGATATAAATATCATCGTCGTACTTGAGGTTGACATCTCGGATGCTGGTTCCCTGCGCATGCTGTAGATTGTTGTACATGTCTGTAATGGTGTCCTCTATGATCATGTCGCGGTAACGTTCCACAGCCTTCTCTATGATATCACAGGATTCCTTTACGATGTTAAATCGGAATTTATCCTTGTCAATTTTGTAAACTTTGTTAGCTTTTGCAACGTAATATTGTGGCATTGGCCACGGTTCTCCCGTGGTAGCATGCGGTGCCCTGCGATTTTTCTGTTCTGGCATGACATACTGTTCATAGTTGATGAGGAAATCACTCCAGTCCCACACGATTTTGAGACTGTCTTTGGCATTCGAACCTCCCTGCTGATTTCCCACATTTACTGCTGGCTGAACAAATCCGTTATTGTTATTAAAATTATTGTTCGCATTGTTAAAGTTGTTATTCACATTATTATTTATGTTATTATTGTTATTATAGGTCTCCACGTGTTGATTTTGCTGATTTGGATCAACATTTCTATTACTTATCTGCTGTTGTACATTATTTAGTTTATTTGCTACTTGATCAAAAGAATTCTGATTTATCTGAACTTGGTTCCCATCAACATTCTGAGTTTCACGAACTCTTTCCACAACTTGAGCGTCATGATTTTGCAGTCCTTTGTTTTGATTGGCTGCCAGATTTCCATTATTCACTAAATTAGCTACACCAATGTTTTGATTTTTAACATCATCATGAGGCCCATTGTTCACTTTAGGCTCTACTGTCAACACTTGAATAGGGATTCCCCCAATATTTTTCTGGGCAATATTCTGAACCATTTTCATTTGAGGTACATCCCTATCTTTTGTACTTTCTTTCACACTGTCCTCTTTGGCTTTTTTCACAATGTCCTGAACATTGAATACAGGGTCTTTAATTTCTGCTCGTCTAGCAGCATGTTCACCAGCATTTGGAATACTGTCTCTTACCACTCCAGCACTTGCTGCTCCCGAGTTTCGGTGCTTTCGACGTTTCCTACGTCTTGAGGATCTTGTCACACCTACAACCCCCTCGTTTATTTTCTGATCATTTTTTACCCTGTTGACTTCCAAGTCTTGGATTCTCCCCTGACTGTTCCCAAGGGAACTTTTTGAACGTACGTCTGGTGCCGCATTACCTGTAAGTACAAAACACCTTCCTCATAAATATTTACATCATTTTATTCCTTTTCTGGAGCTATCCTACATCTTAATCAATTCATCCATTCAAATTTTGCATAAAGAATGAAATCCTCTCTCAGGAACCTAAACATAGTTACAGTATTTACATAAACGAATAAAAATCTTAAACAATATTCAACAAAACAAATTACCATTAGAAAATGCATAATTACAGGCTATGTAGAAAAAAAATTTCCATTGCAAAATTATCTTCTAACATTCAACTTCAAATAGAATTTTTGATAAATGATCGTTTGAGTGTGAATACTATTACCTTTTTCCTGGGGTATGGGATCGCATGTGACTTTTAGTAGGAATGTAATACTTAAGAGTGGAAGGAAAACTTTCATCTTACTTGGGTGACTTCATGGACCTGAAATAATCATCAAATCATGAAAGTATTTAAACAACTGCAGGAATCTAAAGGATTAATGAAATAATAAAAATATCCAGTTACATAGGATTAATAAATCATAGCATAATCAAAACAGGATTTACCATTTACTCAAAATATACCTCTATTTACATTTACCTTAGATAAATTTGGATTTTTAAAATTCTGATGATAACGAAAAAAGGCATGTGTGACAAAATATTAATGCTAATAAAAATTCATTAACATCTGCATAATGGCAGGAAAAAAAAACTTATATTCCCTTCAAATAACGTCTTAAAGTTACAAAATGATAGATAAATGCTGGAAGTTGTTTTATGACTGCACCACAGTTTAGGTACTAGTAACACCTGTTACCATTGATGGACTTTATATCACAACCTCCATCCATAATCTATTCTTATATTACATGATGACTTTGACTCAGTACTAACAAAACATTTGTGGCAAGCCTTGGGTTCCATTATGAAAACACTGGATAAAAATACCTGTATTTGAGTCTAATTTGGCATTGAAACTTCATGTAAATTAATATTTATTTTTCATTTAATTCTTATATATATATATATATATACATACATACATACACACACACACACACACACACATATATATATATATATATATATATATATATATATATATATATATATATATATTTTAGTTATTATTATATAAAGAACAGTTTTTTTTTATTATTATTTCACAACTAAATTAATTATTTTGCTTTTTTAACATGCCAAAACTACTAAAATTAAATTGTGTATTAATATGTCTCAAGAACTGACACAAGTATTTCTGGAGTAATGTTACATAAGAAAGCACATCTATAAAAATAAATGGTGGGTGAAAGAATTCATTATTTAATATTTATAATTATGCAAGTAAGGTCCATCCCATACTTAATTCACCACATACAACTTAGAAAAATTATAGTAAAATTTCTAACATCCAATATTTCCTAGGAAATTAAAAACTACATCTACAGCATGGTATACACACTGGAATGAATTGAAAAACATTTTTGTGACTTATTTACTTTTGGGGGTTTTTTTCCTGTTCAATCAGAAATGCAAAATAATAATTAATTGTGTTATTATAATTGCAACTTGTATTGGTTCATGTTAAATGCATATATCGTTCCAATGCAATATAGGCAGGAATTTGTGAGGACATCATCACGTAGACACTTGAGTGTTTTTGAAGGATGAAATGAGTTGAAGTGGTGATATATAAATATAGATAAGGAAGTTATCTGAAAACGTTGACAAATAGAAGTTAAAATAAAACAAAAACTGTTTTGTCTTAACTCTTCATTTACACAAAATACAATTTCTAATGCTGCCTATCAACGATGTATCCCTAGTACCATAAGACCTTGTATCCTTGTGTTTACATACTGATATATATATATATATCTAGGTACAAAATCACTAATCAAAATACCATTATATCTATATAATTCAGCAGTCAATACTTGAAAATAATTCCTCTCAAACTTCAGTAACCATACACCACATGCAGATGGATGGTATGTCTGACGGTTGTGAACCCTCCCCTACGAGGATAAATAAAAGCTACGCCAAGGCCACACAATCCTGGCATGAACTAAGGCTGCAGGGGCACAGGTGTACGCATACCACTAATCAAGAAACACCCTAAAAAACAGTTACATCTAATCAAATGACTCACTAAAAACAGCTCTATACAAATAACAACATACCTTTATTTTGTCTGTTTTCCCAGATTTTATTTTAATTTTCCTGTACTTTAATTAACTACAAAGATTCCTTCTGACATGCTTCCTACAGATAACGTAGCAAACCACAAACATTTCTACGTATAAAATTTTCCTTCAAAACATTTCCACACTGTTGTATTTTAAAGGAACATGAGACGTGGCTTTTCATTAATCAAGGCAAACTGTATGTTAGTCGGCACTTAAAGTATGACTTCACATTCAATTCATTCAGCTTCGTTGAATTAATAATATATGATATGATATGCAATGAGATTATTACTGACAAATTATAGCAGTTTCCCTGGGCTACCAATGATATCATTAAGTGTATAAGACTGTTTCATTTGTACATATAGGGGACATACATATGTAGCAATGAAAATGTACAAAAGTGCACAGACTGCAAAGATTAACAATACACAGCAATAGAATGAATATCAACTGTGATTTACCAGACAGGGTATGAGCCTTGTCTTTTGGTCATTTTGGTACTAATCATAAATTTGTGCCATTGTAACCGTGACAAGGGTACTGAAAACATGAATCCCTCTACATCACTATTACATAATTATAATTAAAGAACTAACAAGGTCAGCTCAAATTGGACTGTCAGAATAAGCCTGTACAATATATACCAAAAACCCTCTACTAAGTTGACATACCATTAAATACAAACTTTCAGTCACATTCAATTTGCTGCCACCTGCTCATTCATAAACAACTAAATGATTCTTACATACCCTGTTCAATTGTCAGAGGAGAGAGACCACACCAGTGCATGCCACTGGTGAGGACCTGTGTGGTCAGTATACAGGAGTCCACAGCTTGTTTATTTCTAATTTAGACATTATACTTAGACCCTACATTAAGGTCATTCTTATCTACACACATTGGTCAGTGTACCTGGAGTCTACAGCTTGAATCTGTCAGTGTATTTTTATTTTTGTTATACTCTGAGACATTCTTACCTACATACATTGTTTGCTGATGGGTAAATTAAATGTGTACTAAATGAAGTTTCTAGAATTAGCTGGTAAACACTCAAGTTTGACATGATTAGAGTTTCACCTAACTAGAAAACCCATGTTTACCAAAAATAAATCACCATGCAGTTTACCATTGATTGTTGTTAAAATCCTTGATCCAAATACACACAAGTAAACCACTGCTCAAAGAAAAAGGCCATAATTCAACAAGCATTTCTTGCATCCCAATTCACATCATGAAAAGATAATGATTCACTGAAGCATGAACATTTTTGTTGCATTTCTGGTGTGTGATAGGCGAGGTAGAATATCAGAACCACTTCAGAAAAATAATTGCTCCACATTCAGGCCAAAAACCTCCCTGTCAATGACACTGAAATGTCCAGATTTTACATGTGTTTTTCTGAAGGCTACACACTTCTCCGACTTTGTTCTGTTGTAATACACGAGTCTGTATTAGCCTTTATTGACCTCAGAGAAAATCCTTACTTTAGCAGTGTCAATGGATTTAAACTCCAAACAAAAATAGGGGCCATTTCTAAAAGCATTTGCATGAACATATATGATCAATCTGAAAGACAAGTCAGACAATCTGTTCATTGAAAGTACCTGCATAGTAAACAGATATCCCTCAAAATTACAACAACCCGATTGGCTTCAAATTTCAGTATTTTAAATAATGTTGGTTTAATTTCCTGCAAAATTTCTTATTGCAATAGAGAAACATGATAAAAATCTCTGCAGCTATTTCTACATGCAATAGCTTAAGAATATGTTTGTTTCTTCAATTGTCCTAATCATAATATGATTATAATCATGATAATAATATATTTAATGATCAATAACTGAAAAAAATATTGCCTACTCAGCTAAAAATTTTAAAACCACAGAATCACAGTATGAATTTGAGACTGATTTGCTTTTCATCAAATTGTGATTATTTTTAAGATATTTGGGGTTAGTAACAAGCCCAGTGATTATAGTTGCTCCTCCCCCCCACCCCCCCCCCCCCACCCCCCAAAAAAATACTAGCTTTTTTTGTAAGTACTAATGATATAGAATGACATGGAGTTAACACAGCTCACTATAATCTCTTACACAGTCCAGACAGCTTTTAAAATACCACACAGGTTTTGGCCCTTCAAGACACATTAAAATCTGTGTCTCATTAATCTGGGTTCTCTTCAACTGAAACCTGTCTCAAGATGCGGAATCTATGTCCCAGAATTTTCTTGGTAGAGTTTGAACTATTTCCGTTGAGCATCCTTACAGACCTTCAAACCTATTTTGGATCTAGGAAGTCTTTGATGGGAGCGTTCAAAGCCACAATTATTAGTTTGTTTTCAAAAAATACAAAACATTCTTATCAGCCTATACATTATTTATTAGTTGTAACTTTTGTAGATATATGAGATAATTAATGTCTTACTGTAAGAAGTACACATAACTTTCATCTGAATGGGTATAAGAGATAATACCTTTATGCTAATATAGATCTAAATGACCTGGAATGCCCTGACATATTGGGTGTGACTCGGCTTTACATACATTGAACAAGATCAATCATATAATATAGGAGTATACATAGACTGCTGTGGTGTGCATTAGTGCGTAACTATTAATCAACTATCACATTATTGCCATATAGAATTCCGTAACATTTTGTAAGAATAATGAGCCCTGAAAACTTGCTGTAAATTATACAAAAAAACAAAAACAAAAACAAAAAAAACAACAAAAGTTGTAGTGCAAAACTGAAAGAAATGTAGACTTCCAAAATTCCAGACATGTATAAGTAGCAACCCCCTGAGTTTGATAAGTCGGTAGAGAACCTGAACAGAGATTCCAAGGGCCCGGGTTTGAATCCCAGTCTGGTCTGTTGCATTTTTTCCCTTCCTATTACACATACAATCTTAATTCTTCCCTAATTTGATAAGTGGATGGTATCATGTTATATCTTCATTTCAGAAGACATGACCCAAATTCCAAAATGCACGCATCTTAAAATCTCTTGTTTTCATACATGGAAAAGGGCATGGTTAATTGTCTAGGCAATTGTCTACTTACATGAACACAGAAGTGGATTCTAGTAAAGACTTTTGAAAACTGCATGCAAGTTTAAATATTTCAGTCCAAATCCTGTGTTCTTGAGCCATACATCATTTTTTGTCATGGGTTTTGGATTCAATCCATACGAAGAGTTCAATATTTGCCAGACATGTTTTCAAGCTAGATTCTCTACCACACATGTCCTGTTTCCATTTCTTTGTCAGTTATTCATTTAAGGTCATCCCCTCATGCCAATTAACAACTTTGCAAACCAAACTCTTGATGACATCAATGGAAATAAGATCTCAAGTTTTCATGGTGGTGGGTTACCATGGTATTCATAATTTAAGCAAATTAAGATTAACTTGTTTATTTTTATTCATATTTTAAAAGCAGTTGCATACACATCGAACAAAACAGTGCATCATATTTTGTGCCATGTTAATAAATCTGTCTGAAAACTCAGTTTGGCTGAAGCCAATTGATCACCTTACTAAATATTCTTTATTCAGCATAATTCAACACAAAATGATAAACAATGCACTACAGGTCTCTGTGAATAATCGGGGCACCAAAGTACTCCAGATTCGGGAAATCTGGTAGGTAATTTTTAGAGACAAATGTTTACACTCCAAACAAATGAATCAAACTCATACTGGTTTAAATACAAGGAATTCTTAAAACAAACAGGACTGTGCTAACTTCAGAAATTTCACAGCCATCAGATCAGATGTGTTGGGGTATTGTCAAACAGTGAAAACAGCTTGTTTGAATATTCTACAATCTCCCGGGCTTACAGGCTTACTGCTGGGAGTGCAATGACAAAAGCGCTTTTTTATCATCAGATATAAGCCTCACGACCTATCAGGGCCAGAAACTCTGACAGTTGTTAATGACATGGAGTAGGACACATCAGTCATGTTTGTTTTGTAAGCTAATACACAAAATGAAGAAATTCATCCAAGGTCATAACTCAAGGCTGACTATAAACAGGTAAAGTCCACTAGCTACAACCAACCTACCATGTTGTCTACACTCAGTTAATACAGTGTAGTAGATTTCTCCCTTTACAAACAAAATTTAATGGTAATAAGGATCAAAATCTATGCTATACAAATATTCACTTACATAGTCAGCTTTTTAAATTGTGATAAATACATTGGTGCTAAGTTAAAGACCATTCTTTGATTAATATAAAAATCTTATTCTTCTGATTAAAAGCTAGTCAGGAGAAAATTTGGCCCATTTGAGAAATATATTTGATCTAACAGCAGTGACGGTGTACTGTGATTGGAATATATACATTACTTTGTTTAAAAAAGAAAATGAGGTTAAATTTAAAATTCTTTTAGTTTTGCTATGGCTGTTCCACCCAATGAAAAATATATTAAAAGAACTAGCCTGGTACATGATATGTAGGTCAGTGACACAAAATTAAATAGGCAGTAAACCAGAGACACAAGGTGCTAGATATTTACTCATCAATGACAAATCAACTGATTTGTGCATGTAATATTAAGTATTCCCTTTTAAGTCAAATTCTTGAAGTAATCCACACTACATGATATGGTGGTGGTTGGGACAACATTGTGCTACAGGCATTTAACAAATTCAACATTTGATCAGAAATTTCCTGCAGCCTGAAGTGACAATTAGATATTCTGAAGCCTTGCAAATGGCAGCAAAACTCATTAGAAGCTTGGTCCCTCTAGGACATCACGGCAGCTTTCTTGATGCTAAACTTCATTATCACACCTTAAAGCTGAAGAGTTATTTCATTTGCCATGGATCGGATAGACTACCATCAGCAACATTTCTCAAAATGACTGTCTAAGGTTCTACCGTCTGAAACAGTGTATTTCTTGATCGGTTTCCTTTTTGTCCATGAATGCTATAGAGATTTTATTCTGTATTCTACGATTGGCATGTATGTATACAACTAATGCCTGTTACCTTAAAACAGGATAAGTTTTGAATAATTTGGATGTTTAGTTACGCAAAACTCAGTTGCTATTGTCCAAAAAACTCTGTAGAGTAAGCAGGTATGCCCTTCTCTCTTATCATTGGATTGGAACATCAATAAAACTTGACAGGGCTCTGCTTGCTGTGTGGTAAGAGGGTATTTTGACAAAACAACTATCATACCATGTTATGTCGCATTTAAACTTACAAAACGTTCCCAAACAAGTACTAGCATTGAAACCAAATGTCTCTTGTTTGCTGCTACAAGGAAATAGTTCCAGCTCCCACACAGTGAACACCCTATGTAAAGAAGGAAATACGATGTGCAAAGATATACACATAGTTTTAGAAATTTTGTTCCCCACTTTAAGTAACAATGACACACAGCAGAATGCAACAGAACAGCATTGTTCTACCTCATTGTAGTGGTTCAGCCCTGTTCTCAATGCTAAAAAAGTGTCATTTTTCTCAAAGCTAATCCACACACACACACACACAGACACACACCATGGGTGGATTTAAAACAGAACTGCCTACATATCAGACAAATGAAGAGAAAATTATTGCATTTAGATGTGAATATACCCTAGAAATCATTCCCTAACAAAACAATATGTGGCACTGACTTACGTTCTCCCTTTACACACTTACAGTGCTCTTCAAATGGGACTCATACTCTTCCCCACTCCCACATGACTTGCCAATTAAGTGGGATATATTCAGTTCAGAACACACAAACTTTTGCAATCCATGCATCAATTCCAATGACCTTGGCCAAAAATAAATAATCTTAGGTTAGATTGATGGCAAACCATTTAGCCATATAAGAAATGTCTAGGACAGTTATTCTGTTTGTTTCTTTGGCTGTCTACAAGTTATGTCTGTTGGACAGTTATTCTGTTTGTTTCGTTGGCTGTCTACAAGTTATGTCTGTTGGACAGTTATTCTGTTTGTTTCGTTGGCTGTCTACAAGTTATGTCTGTTGGACAGTTATTCTGTTTGTTTCTTTGGCTGTCTACAAGTTATGTCTGTTGGACAGTTATTCTGTTTGTTTCGTTGGCTGTCTACAAGTTATGTCTGTTGGACAGTTATTCTGTTTGTTTCTTTGGCTGTCTACAAGTTATGTCTGTTGGACAGTTATTCTGTTTGTTTCGTTGGCTGTCTACAAGTCATGTCTCTAGGACAGTTATTCTGTTTGTTTCTTTGGCTGTCTACAACTTATGTCTGTTGGACAGTTATTCTGTTTGTTTCGTTGGCTGTCTACAAGTTATGTCTGTTGGACAGTTATTCTGTTTGTTTCGTTGGCTGTCTACAAGTTATGTCTGTTGGACAGTTATTCTGTTTGTTTCTTTGGCTGTCTACAAGTTATGTCTCTAGGACAGTTATTCTGTTTGTTTCGTTGGCTGTCTACAAGTTATGTCTGTTGGACAGTTATTCTGTTTGTTTCGTTGGCTGTCTACAAGTTATGTCTCTAGAACAGTTATTCTGTTTGTTTCGTTGGCTGTCTACAACTTATGTCTGTTGGACAGTTATTCTGTTTGTTTCTTTGGCTGTCTACAAGTTATGTCTGTTGGACAGTTATTCTGTTTGTTTCGTTGGCTGTCTACAAGTTATGTCTCTAGAACAGTTATTCTGTTTGTTTCGTTGGCTGTCTACAAGTTATGTCTCTAGGACAGTTATTCTGTTTGTTTCGTTGGCTGTCTACAAGTTATGTCTCTAGGACAGTTATTTTGTTTCCTTATTTGTATGTCTGATTGTCAGTGGTCAACATGGCAGCAAAAATGTGCCAAAAAAACATTCACCTTGGATGACATACATTCATATTTCACAGTCACCATGGCGACTCTGAATCTCTTGTTTCTATCAATCCAACATGAATATATTTCAACTGCACAGATCTGGACAATCTTTGACTTACAAAAACCAATGAAAACTAAGTTGATAATGTCCAACCATAAATGTCAACTCAGAAAGGTGTTAAAAAAATCAATAATAATCATGGGGTGCTGATTTCCCTATTTTTCAATCCCTGTCCGAAATTTATCTAAGATCGTAATTCAATCTTT
This sequence comes from Ostrea denselamellosa, assembly GCA_024699665.1. Lineage (NCBI taxonomy): Eukaryota > Metazoa > Mollusca > Bivalvia > Ostreida > Ostreidae > Ostrea > Ostrea denselamellosa. Next base: position 400,600 of record JAMZEH010000093.1, read on the forward strand.
AAGTGTATTAATATCAACAGGATTTATAGTGCTTTTAAGTTTCTCACATTTTTATAGTTGGAGTTACCTTGTTTTATCATGTGATTTGTCATACCTTGTAAAGCGCTTTAGAGTTTCTTTTAAGATAAAGCACTATATAAATGTTATTATTATTATTATTAAATTATCTGCCCATGGTTACACTGAAAATGTTGATGACACTAGGAAATTTCAAACATAATAAAGTATGGATGGTATTAGAATTTTGGGTGACATTTACACAATATTTCAGTATAATTCATGTTTTCCATTTATCATCAAATTACTGATCAGTTTCATTCTAACAACAACAACAACAAAAAAATAAATTTCGACTTACCTATCTATTTTTAAAAAACATGTATTAGGAACCATGCAAATATTTTTTTTGGCATACAGGCTCAACAATTTGCATTCCCTTGTAACACAAGAATTTGAAACTCCTCAATTACTGATTCTGACTGTTTATACACGAATCAAAAAATACAAAACAAACCATCATCATTCAAAGATTCATAAATTAAATGGATGGTGAAATTGATGTAATCATGATATTATTTTGAAGAATTTATTAAATAGTCATTATTTATTTTCATTTAAAATCATTCAAAACTGTTTAATCTCCTTTCATCATATAATGAATTCCTTACATGGGTGAAAAATACCTGATGAAAATGTGCTTACCATAAAAAGCAAACAAAAATCCCTGCAGGATTCAAATTCATGATATATATAGTCCGATGAGATAACCACTTGTCACATTTCATATGATTCAGCTGAGAAATACGCAATTTTTAAATATATGATCCAGAAAAGCAAATCGCCTGGTGATAATAAACTAAATTTGAAAAAAAAAATGGACACAACTCAAATCTTACATACAAGTTTGGTTTTTTGTTTTTTGTTGTAAGTTTTGATTTCTTGGTGCTTGTTTCCTCCACATTGGAAAATTCTTTGAGCCTCACTTTCTGTTTTCAGGGGTTTCCATGTACAAATTCAATGTCACCAGAAGTTTTTCTGTTACCCAAGATGAAGAAAATTTACAACTTTTCTTTTGAAGTGGTGCTTGATCATTCAGTGAAGATTACAAGAAAACTATTTGATGCAACATAAACTTTGCTACAATAATGTTCACGTTTCATAAGCTACCTATGGGATTGATTTAGTGGACATACCCCAGTGCGGCTTAACTAAGGACTAATCTCCAGTGCAAATTTGTTATAGAGGGATACTTAAGAGAGTTTACTTACATTACCATAACTACATCAATGTGACCATAAGTCTTATGAGGATTTTTTTCAGCATTTAATAATTAAAGAACCTACCTCAAAAATGTTATCTTCCTCTAGCCCTGTGCCTCAACAAAAATATACCTTTAGTTTTACAGTGTGTCTTCTAGCAAAACAACAGTTAACTGAGCAGGCCTTGTCACTTTGAATGAAGTAGAACCAGTATGTAACAGGAGCACAGGAGTAAAAACGGACAATTTCTTTCACAACAGAACAGTCGTAACAATTAAATGGACACATGATCAATGATTTCCCACAGGAAAATAGCCATGTCACATTTTGGAGATCATCAAAACATTTAGATACTAGTATACTTATGCAAACTAGAGCAAATATCCACTTGTGGAAAAAAAAAATCTAATAAATGTAACTTTTGTACAAAGAGGATAAAGCATAATGCATCAGAGTGTTAACAATGTACCGCTCAAAAATCCCTGGAGACATGGAACCGTTCCTGTATTTCCAGCTAGGTCTATGATTATAACCTCTAGGGTCTGACTAAATACCATAAATTGCTGTTGCACTGGTTGTTCACCCAAGTTCATTAGTCCCACCATATCAGCCCCTCTATGTCTTGCTTATGCAGTTTACTTTCATAATTATATTTTCATATAAAATCTAACCTAAAAACGGAAGATACTTAAGTTTTAAAGATACATAACACAGGAACTGAAAATTAAATATTGTATTAAACAGATAACGTGGTCTGCTTACCTGGTTATCTGATCCAGAGATGTTGTACAGATAACAGACAGAAAGCCGTACAGTTCACAGGAAGAATGATCCTACGACAAGGACACTCTCAAAGAAGTCAGGCACTCTAAAAATTGTCTGTGTCAAGTCTGCAAGGCGGTGATACAATTGGTCTGCAACACAGTAATTTAGCTGAATTAAACAACCTTCATTCCTATCTTGACCAATATTTCAAAAGTGCATTTCTGGTAGAAACTAACTGTATTTAATCTCTCAGTGACTTTATTGAGAACACAGCCTGTCTGATATATTTAAACATCATTTATAACACACTTAATCAATACTTATTAAATAATCAGGTGAGAGACACATCAACATTATATTACAAATTTTCAAATAGCAATTTAGATCCATTAATAAGAGTAGTTTTCTTATAAGCTGAAAATGCTCTGTCTATTAACTCAATTAATGACATTTTGCATAATAAATTACGAAATGATTATAAAGTTGACCAAAGAAATATACCCGGTAATCATGGTACACATTTACATGGACATGAATTAATGAATAAAAAATCAAACTTGAAATACCCTGCATCATAAATGGAAACCATGGTGATAGTGCACTAAATGCTCCTGCATCCATTTTAACCCATTGTACTAGTATCAGATAAAAAAAAAAACCACACAAACCAGCAAAAAGCATAACTAACAATGCATTATCAAACTAATGAACAAAAAACCCTGAAGGTTCTAGCCTCTCCAAAACAGTGGGTCTGCCAAAAAATAAATTACGAGAATGTCCGACAATATTCCAAGTTTTAAAGAAAACAAAAAAAAATTGGATTCAAAACTAGAGCTGCAGGTCCTTCAAAGCATGTATTTTTTACTGGTCAGAAAGTTTAGCAGCCATTCAATGATAAGAATCTTGGTATACAGAAAGGGTCGGCATATACTGAACTACGACTGAAAAAAATCTGGGGGGGCTTTTCACTGAGCATTTACAAATTACAGAACACAGTGTGTAATGCTGTATGAAATATAATTTATCCCAAGCTCCCCAAATTGAAAGTGCTTTAAATTACATCCCCCTCCCCTTAATGTAGTGCATGGTATGTAGGAGAAAGCATACACCAGAACATAGACGTAATGAACTGCACTTCGTGCATTGAGGAAAAAGACAGAGAAAAGATTCAACATCGATGTGACCAATGTCTTTGTTGTATATGATACTGTTATGCAGAAGTACCAGTAGGAAAGTGAACATACCCCTGTACATGAAAAAGGTTATCAAACACTCCTTTTTGATCCACTGTAAATTGTAGGAAAATACTAGATCCCTGAGTCTGAACAATGTGAATATCATTAAATGATAATGATTTCAAGACTATCCGATAAGCCATATAGGAAAAGTGTTCACAAGTTATTTTACACCTTCCACCTCTCTTAGATCCACCATAACTTTTAATTGGATTGTCCACCCCAACAATATGCACATCTACAAATGGCAATGAAGCATTGTACAAAGTTTCAAGTCCATCCAATAATCCATGCAGGAGGAGAAGTGTTCACAAGATTTTGTGACAGACAGACAGAAAGTACAAAAACAATGTTTCCCCCTGGAAGAGGGGACACAATTACAAAACATTGTGTGTAATACTGTACAAATCACAAAACATTGTGTGTAGTACTGTACAAATCACAAAACATGTAGTGTGTAATACTGTACAAATCACAAAACATAGTGTGTAATACTGTACAAATTACAAAACACTGTGTGTAGTACTGTACAAATTACAAAACATTGTGTGTAATACTGTACAAATCACAAAACATGTAGTGTGTAATATTGTACAAATCACAAAACATTGTGTGTAATACTGTACAAATTACAAAACATTGTGTGTAATACTGTACAAATTACAAAACATTGTGTGTAGTACTGTACAAATCACAAAACATTGTGCAGTACTGTAAAAATTAATTCAAATGTTAAAAGAACTACTGAAATTGTTTCTAAAACAGCAATTGAACTCTGTTTAGAAATAAAATTTCTCAAAAAGATTATGAAACAAAATATCTTTTATGACTGATGCTGGTATCTTGAGATCTTACTTCCAGCATGTCTTTACTGAAGACAGATCTGCTAGTTCTTATGTAATAGGAATGACCTTCGACTATATAGACTGCCATGTCCTCAGTGGACCCAGCAATGATATCAAAAATTGTACTTGGTGTCCTAAACTGCAGCATACTAGTATTACATAAAGTAATGTGCACATCAAACTCCCCTGTCAAGTAATTACTATGAATACTTTTTAAAAAAAAAAGCATTATCACTTCCTCCACCCCCCCAAAAATCCACAGGTGACAGAAATCCAGAGAAATAGACAACACAAAGTCGTATCACCTTCAAATAATCAGCTGTGATTCTTTTTTCTGAGCTTAGTACATGCTCACCGTATAATTCCTATAGATAAAGCCGTGGGCCATTTAACCAAACTGTACTGTGTACATTTACCAACTGTGATATAATTTTGATAAGTGATTTATATTCTCTTTTATGTGTAACAAAGAGAGAGAGAGAAAAAAAATCAATTTAACATCATCCAAGAATTCCATCACTTTCAGATTTGATGTTTACTGTACATACTCTTTGATTTCAAGCTCTGAGTTCAATTATCTATAAATTAGATGGTTTTTTCTTTTGTTTTTTGGTTTTTAATTATCTTGAAATAAAAATGGATGGATGAAATTGACTTGACTCCAGCCTAGAGACAATTGTTCAATTTACATAAATCCATTTTCATAGTTACAGTTTTGAACAATGAGGCCCATGGGCCCTAAAGGTCACCTGAGTATCACAAAATCAAGAACTTCAATAAGAAGAGCTGCATGTTGGTGGCACAGAATGCATCTTTTAAACTCAGAGAACTGGATGTCCTGATCTTTTTGTGGTCAAAAAGAAATTTAAATTCTTCTTCTGTTTCTCCATTATGAAGTTTAAAATAAGAGACCTGGCTCAATATTGATAACTTACAGGGAGACAGGGAAAGGAGGGGGAGGAGAGATAGATCTTGGCCAAATAGCCAATTCCTTCAGGGTCTTGACACTAACACACTGATCATAAACAACATTTAATCAAGCCTGAACCATTACAAAGCTATTGTCAAGAGAAATGTTTCTATCATCCCATTTACCAGTAAACTTTAAGGTTAAGGCAATTAGGTCATAAGTTATCTTGTATCGTGTATAAGCTTTTCATGTCACTCCATTCAAAACTGTAGACTGGACAGGTATTTCAAATTTCTTTCACCAGTGACTTTGACCTTGACCAGATGTCCTTGAAACAGACCACCATTACAGCAGATTTCCTGCTCACAGCCAATGAGCAACACATTTCGTTTCACTTCAAACCTCGTTATCTCCCCAAGTCAATGTGGAAGGCCTTCCTCCAGCAGTTTCTTAACCTTCATAGTTCACTTCATCAGACTCAAAGGAAGCAAGATAAAATTTTGAGATATCTGAGGGTTTGAGATATCTGAGAGTTTGGGATATCTAAGGGTTTGAGATATTGAGATCAAAATACATCAAGAAAATGGAGTTGTGAGTTCCAGCTCACACTGACATAGGCTATAAGGGGAAAATAACTCACAGTGAAAATATTTGCTATCCGCATATTTAAGAAACTGTGAATAAGTTTTAATAAAAACGGATATCATTATTTTTTGTTCACTCAAGCTACCTGGTAATATTGGGATTTTATGTAGTCAGTATACAAGACATTGAAGACGCCAAGCCTACAAATATCTATAATTATGTACTGTACTACAATTATTTTTTATTGTCGCATATTTTTTTTTTCATTCCTAACCTCTCAAATCAATATAAATGATTTAACAGTATTGACTTTTCAATCAATGTAAATCACACTTTTATTTTTTTTTCTCCATTTTCTACACCACTTCAAACTTTACAGCGACAAAACAAAAACGTGTATAAATAAAACTGACATAAATGTAATGAAGTAACACACTAAACCTGCACTAATGAATGACAGGGTTAATGCCTCGTTTTGTCCGCCTATTTCTTCACCAAAACTACTGAATGCTCTAGTATTTAAACCCCATGAGATTGTTTAGTTACTGAACTGAATACAGCTCACTTCCGCAATGACTTATCTTCGGGGGGGGGGGGGGGGGGGGGTTGAATTTGTGAAATTAAAAAGTCCAGAGGTCATCTCATCTACTCAACAACAGGGAAATTCTGGTCTTAAGTAGTGACCTGTATCAACCACAATATTGCTATGGAAATATTTAACTTCTCACCAACTATTCACCGACATCACAACTTGAAGACAATTCATCAAATACCCGATGCATCAATGATTTTTTAATTCAATGAAGGTCATCCAAATTTGACAGAAGAATGATCATATAATGATCTTATAAATGATTTCACTATATAACCATGTAAATGATTTCACTACATAACCATGTAAATGATTTCACGAAATAACCTTATAAATGATTTCACTATATAACCTTATAAATGATTTCACTATATAACCTTATAAATGATTTCACTATATAACCTTATAAATGATTTCACTATATGATCTTATAAATGATTTCACTACATGATCATGTAAATGAGTCTGATTCCATGGCTTTCTGAAGTCAAAGGTGACATCTCCATATGAGTGAAAAATTCTCGAGTGGTACGACCAATCAACCTTCAAAGGACATGAATTCTACAGTTTTGGTAGAGCCCTGTTTGCTCATAATTTGGAACTATCCTTCCAGTATTCATGAGAAACCTCCCTGGGTCCCGAAATTAAGTGGCAATGAAATTTACAGTTTTCGTTCCTCTACCCCTAAAGAAGTTAATTTTGGTCAGACAGTTTCTGAGAAGTAGAAAAAAAGTGTTTCGATTCAATAATTTACAGAACATGATTAACAATGGATGCCAACAGACAGACATGGATAACAAGCAGTTGCTTGAGTAACTCATATGACCCGACAATACCCATACATATGGTAGAAATATATTTTGGAAAGAAAATTGTAAATACTACAGAGATTACATAAAACTTTATTAAATAAGACAATTTTAGAAAGTTCAGTTGGATTGTTGAATTAAATGGATTTGAAAATAATGAATACTTATATGACAACTTCACTAGCAGCAACGACACCCTGTCAATGTTGACAATGATAGATTACCATTACAAAGGAGGCAAGATGTACCTCACTGCCTCTAACTTAAACAGGGATTTTTATTTCAAAAATAACTGTTCAGGGACATAAAAATAAGTACCCACCCACCCCCTCCCCACCCCTTGATCTGTGATGAGAATATGGTTCATTGTCTAATGGGTTTGAATCACAATCAAAAAAAAAGGTTGATGGTTTGAATCCCAACATGGTCAATGATTGAATTCTGTGCCCTTCAAGACTCTATCTGCAATGACTCGATCCGTTCATCTGCAAACGGATACTGACTAACGGCCTGAGATTTACTTGCAATAAAATGGTGTTCCATCAGAGGAGGTTAATGTCTGTCACCTGCTTAATATCATCCACAAAAACCGGGAATAGACACTTAACCCTTAATGTACCTTTTTCTGCTATGAAAAGAGTGAAATGGATTTGCTAGCAGGTAATAAAGCTCATCATGGCGAAGATAGTACAAAACTAATACAGAAATGCAACAGGGAAGAGAGTTACACAGATAGTAGTGTCACACCATCTCTTGTGTGATCTAAGCGTGTCAAACCATCTCTTGTGTGATCTAAGCGTGTCACATATACATACAGTGGTTTAGAAGTACTCTGTTAAGGATAAAAGATACATCATCATAATGGCAGACTTCCTTTTGAAATATAGAAATATCAGCAATACATATATATTCCTTTCAAATCTAACCACCTAGCTGCAGAAGCTCATTCGGTTAATGTGTCGATTGCTGATCTGTAGATTGTTGGTTCGAGTCTACCATGGGTTTCAATTATTTTTTTTTCAGATTACTTTCAACTAAAACTGTATTTTGTAACAAAATAAGGTAAATTTAAAACTTTTCTAATCAAAATATTAATGTACATATTTCCCACTGTCCATCCATATCCTTAAACATACTATAATGAACATCTATATTCCCCAATACACACAGTGAATCAGATACCATCTAGACACATCACACTTGGAGTATTATATACTGACTGATACTTAGGACTATACTCTGATAACTGCTAAACTGTAACAAATCCTAAGTCTATCCAAGTCTTCCTCCTGAAAAACCACTGTTCAACAGCTCTCGTAATACTTTGAGGCATCTCTGTACATTGTATGAATTATGAATATTCCCCATATTCACATGTAGAATGGTCGTCTAATGGGAAAAAATGTTAAGTCATTAGTCCCAGTGTGGTCACTTCATCATATATTATTGTATATTTTAAGTACATGTTAGCATGGACTCAGTGTCAACCTGTGATTAAGTGAAATTAAAAGTCTAGAGGTCATCTCATCTACTCAACAACAGGGAAATTCTGGTCTTAAGTAGTGACCTGTATTAACCACCATTGCTATGGAAATATTTAACTTCTCACCAACTATTCACTGACATCACAACTTGAAGGCAATTCATCAAATGACGGATGCATCAATGATTTTAATTCAATGAAGGTCATCCAAATTTGACAAAAGAATGATAAATAATGATAATAAAAAGACACTTCGCAACAGAATCAGCATGTGTAAGAAACAGGTGCTTCTCCACATTGCTCGGGACTGTTGAGTTTATTTCCAGCTCTGTATACTCGTACTTATTATTACTGTGTTATTAGTACATTTACTGTGTACTTTACTCCCATCTGACATAAACCGCCAATTTCCCTATCACTTCAAAATTTCTTGTTCTTGATCTCAAAATAATCTTTAACCCCGGCAGAAACTACTTGGTGTCCATAAGGAAATTCCGACAAGTATGGTGATACTTCAAAATTGGTCCCATTTACGTTATATATTACAAGCCATATGAAGAAATTTAACCACATTTTAATGAAGAATGGGGAGGGTATTTGACCCTCTAGAGGAGACTATTCATTGGAGATCCCCCCTTTTTTCTTTAATTTAAGAGATTTTACAAGGATAAAAAATTACATAAAATTTATTTTTTTTTTAAAATGTCCCATCAGCAGAAGTATGCTAAAAATGGGTGATTATCACCACTATGATTGTAGAGGACAGTTTTATACTGAAAGGTTCAATTTCACCCAGAATTAACAGATGGGACCTGCATGGTTTCAGTTAAAAGTGAAACTAAAATCAAGTGAAAATTTTTTAGAGATTAAAGAGGTATAATACACCAGAAAAAATTGTTGTCATGGTTATAGGAGAAATCTGATGAATTTAAATACTTCGAAATTTACCATATAATTTTTGTAAAAAGTCATCTGCAAAATTAAAAATAAATTAATAAAACTCCTGCAGGACTCAAACTCACAATCCATAGAGCATTACCCTCACATATTAAGCCACTGAAGTAACCAGCTAGATACGATTTCAAAAGATGTAAGGAATACATTATTTAAGGTTGACAAGCAGTGTATTTACATCGCTGATATCATATTGATGTTTTTGTCTGCATTCTATAGCGCTCCTCTGTATAAGTAATTAACATGTATTCCTGCATGTTCAGGTATTGCTAAATTTTTATAACCGGCAATGATATAACAGTTCATAAATTTTTAAAATTAATTACATGTCAGACCTAACATCAATATAAGACAATAGCTCCTAATTCTTTGAAATTCTGCATTTAACCAATACCTATACTACATGCCAGTGAAGGTTTGAAATGGACTACATTTTGAGATAGAAAGTTTTCTATCGGAAAAAGTTTCATATCTACACAACTATTTTGTTTTCAAAATCTTTTGAATTTGTCCTCATTTTCAATGCAAGAAAATAAATCAACTTTCGAAGGAGATATTTGTAGAGTTGAGGAAATACTACAGACATTATATACCTTCAACATAATCTTTGAACCAAAAATTAAAAGCCCTATACAGGATACAAAAATTTTCATCAATGACCAACACATACTTTTTTTTTAATTACTTTTTAAAAATTAGAGGTCAATATCGTAATTTTCTAAGAGATTGATGCAAATTACATTAAATTTCAAAATATCTTTGAAATTCAGACCAATACTATTTCATATGAGGCATTTCTTAAAATTATTCAATATCCAATTTGTTAATTTCTTATTTTACCTGAATTTTATCACCATTGTAATATATCACTTGTGTTGATAGATATCAGGAAGGCTAATAAAGTGCAAAAGGGTCATCATAACCCTCACAGTTTCAATATCGCAACCAGAAGCACACAATTTAGCACAGAATTTGTCATGTAAACATAATAAACATACTTATAAAGTACATCTGCGAAAAACTATGCAGTGAAAATTTTCTTAATGAAAAGGTTATTGTTAAGGAAAACAATACACATTTGTAAAATCACTAACGTATTATCCCTGGATTAGGAAGAAAGTGTACTCCATAACCAATGATGAAATTGTGATCAGTTTAAACAAACAGAGTTTAATATATTATCAATGCGTGATTAAATTATATAAAACTGCGAGAAAAAACGATGTGTGCATCTTCTGTCTCACTACTTTCATCTTACCTCACTACCTGTGTCTATCTAATCCAACAGCGCCAAGTCCAACTACAAGTAACAGTGCCTCACATAATCCGGAAGTAAACATAATCGATGGCGCTATCTCAAAAATAAAGATTGACAACCCATTTTTTTCCGGAAAAAATTAAATTGTTGCCGAGTGCTTCTCATTACATCAATATATCAAATCAATATGCACCTATGTACCTAATGTAGAAAATGTGTAAAGAACAAATTTCAATGAATACACACTCTCCCTTAACATTACAATCAATATCCACTTTTTTTTTTAAACAGTGCAAAAATATACATTCAGTATGCTCGGTTGTATATGTAAATACATACCCCAGTGATCCAAAACTTCAGAATAAATCATCTGTTTAGAGTTTTATTTATAGAACAGGAACCTATAACCGTTTTCATGCAATCTTATTCCCAATATCTTTACTTATCTGTCTATCAGGAACTTTTTGTTCAAATAATGGCCTTTTTTTTTTTTTTTCTTTTTTTTTTTTTCTTTAGGAAAATCATTCCCACTGGCCTCCCTGCAAATTTTTAATGACAGTATTTAGGCAGCTAGACGATTGTTATTACACACACACACACACACACACACACACACACACACACACACACACACCAGTTCCTGATATTATATGAAGTCCTTCAAAATCATAATAAAATTTTAGAATGAAGAAGAAGAAGAAAAGAGATTGTAAAGGTTTGTAATCAGGCACAGAATATTCATCAGTAAGCATAACATACCTGCCGTTCAATTCCAGGTATAATATAATGAAAAATACATTTTAAAAAGTAAAATCAAGATTTTGATATAGTCTCTTGTTTCATATATCTACATCTATGAATTTTTTTTATTTTCATTGTCAGGTTTGTGAAGCAGAAAAATTAAGTTTGACCTCTTCGCACAAAGATAAAACTTTCAGAATCCCCACTGTATCATTATGTTAGAGCGTCTGAGACATACAGATTTTCCCCAAATTAAAATCAAAGCAGCGGCGGCCTGGAGAGAACCACAGAGTGAATTTATAAGTTTTATAAGGAATGCTAAAATAACAGAAGACCTCCCTAAAAACCTTCTTAATCCAAGTACGGAGGCAGAGAATTCACCGGGGGGGGGGGGGTCCTTATCCCCCCGCCCCTCTAAAATTGATCATGTATACATAGTTTGCCTATTTTTGCGCATTTTCTGTTAAAAATAAATGACTCCGATACACCCCTGGAAATCGCACGTTGCCTCATTTGATTGTAAAATTACATTTTTATAGTTTGCACTAATTAAGAAACACTAATGTCAATCTGTACACAGGTAAATATATACACGAAACGAATATTCTTACAAATGATATATAAATACGTTTATACACCTGTTGAGTGTTCCTCTCAGGTATATTTGTATCACCTTTAAGGTGTACTAAGCAGTGTCTGTTACATTCCATAAATCAACGAAATTTCAATCAATATCAATCAAACCAAAGTTCAGCGTAACTCTACACACCAATTACCAATGTCAGGATTTCAACATCATTAACGTGGTTCGAATCAACCAAAATTTTCAACTTGATAAATTACGGTTTTGTTGTGGAGTAGTCGATCTTTTAAATGCTTTATAAGAAAGTCTGAGAGACTTTAATATTTAATTAGTTATATAATACAAAGTCATCGATTTGGGGAGGGGGGCCAAACTAAATCCAGTTCCTAACGCCCACATTAAATGGTTGTCATCGTCTTCTATTTTCAGAGGGAAAGATTTTGATCCTGCACATGGAAACAACAAGAGACCCACAGGCCTTATCGTTCTCCTGAGTACTGGTTAACAGTATCACTAGTCCCAAGGGCTGTATGAAATCTACCAAGTTTCCGGTTAATTCATATCTAAGCTAAATTCTAATATTCAGCAACATTATAAACCAAGATGTGTTTTCAAATACAAAATGCTCCCGAAGGTGCCCACATTGACGAAAGAACTACATGATATAATATATGTGTTCATCACACATGTATGGGAAAAAAATTGAAAGTTTTTTGTCCTCAAGAACCACATGGGTACAGTTGGTTGAGACGATATGCGAGCTTCATCATGTAATGCATACTCATGCATGTTCACATCGTGGTCCCAGGGGCCAAAGTGCACTGACAAAGGGGGTTCAAAGTTTAATAAAAGAATATATCAGAGAAATCCTTTGAAAATACCCTTCACAAGAACCATAAGGCTACAGTACTTCAGATTACTAACATGCAAGCGTCCTAATGTAGTGTACACTCAAATGTGTACATATCATAGCCCCTACAGTTTTGATACGGCTGCATGGGGATTTTAAGTTTTGAATAGCAGTATGAAAGGAAAAATCCTCTCGGAAACCACGCGGTGATAATCATTCACCCCAGAGGCTAAACAACAGTCTACACATGGAAACACCCTGGCTCACCCCACTAAATTGATTGATTATATATTGTTTAACGTCCCTCTCGAGAATATTTCACTCATATGGAGACATCACCATTACCGGTGAAGGGTTGCAAAATTTAGGCCTATGCTCGGCACTTATGGCCTTTGAGCAGGGAGGGATCTTTATCTTGCCACACCTGATGTGACACGGGACCTCGGTTTTTGCGGTCTCATCCGAAGGACCGCCCCATTTAGTCGCCTCTTACGACAAGCCAGGGGTGCTGAGGATCTATTCTAACAACCCGGATCCCCACGGGCCACCCCACTAAAGAAGCCAAAGACTGTTCCATCAGCTGGAAAGGCTATGGTCTGGGTTTTCTTGGATGCTGATGATATTCTGATGGTAGAAGGATATGTCAATCAATGGCACATACCATGCGTCACTTCTGATGCAGTTACGGGAAAATGTTAAACTCAAGCTTCGCGGAAAATTCAGTAATGTTGTGTTCCACCAGGACAATGCCCCTGTTCATAAGTCTGTCATTGTCATGGCTGCCATTAACGATTGTGGCTTTAAATTGATTGAACATCCACCTCATTCACCTGATCTCGCTCCATCAGACTTTCATCTATTTCCAAAACTGATAATGGCCATTTCCGGTACCCGGTACCTGCTTTCAGTCAGACGATGACGTCATACATGCAGTGGAGGACTTTCTGGGCGGTCAAGAAAAGGACTTCTTTAAAAGTGGCAATGAGGCCCTTAAACATCGCTGGCAAAAGTGTATAGATACTGAAGGGGATTTTGTTGAAAACCAATGCAATATATCTGCCAAAATTAAAACCCTTAGAAACGAAACTCACAACATATCAATCAACCCTTGTACATGCACAAATATATATAATAAACAGGTATCGTCATGTACATAAGGTCAAAAGTATGAAATTTACAACAACCATTAATATAGTCCAACACTGAAACGAAACCACACACAACGAAAAGGATTACAATCTTTGCGTTTGTCTTTCGTCCATCTGAGAATTTTTTCTTCATATCGATGTTACCAACTGTAAGTGAAGTACCGTAAGTCAGACCTACGATCGTAGGGTTCTTTACCATGTCGCCGCCTGTCCTGCCCTTCTGAGGGACTTGTGGTATATTGATATTGCTAATTTCAATATTTACTTTATCAAATATAACCTTTCTTCATGTATATTTTTTTTTTCAAAACGTTCCACGATTAATCACACGCGTGTGCTTTTACCTGCTGATCCTTTCTCTGCAGTACAGCCAATGTGTTGTCTAATTTATCTGATTTAATGATTCAAGGAATGATTTTAAACTTTAATTTGTTTAGTGCAGTTTGATTGCTGAACAAACTACATGTAATGGCGTTGTTTTGTGCTGATATTTAAAATAAGTAATCAATTGCAGGTCCCAGACAGAATTTAGATAAGACAAATACACTTATTGACTGGTTCGTATATCAATACATTCTTTGACTGCCACCGTATTCATGAAGATTTTGATATCTGTGTTAAATCACTAGGAGTATATCGTGGACACGACCAAAGCGCACGATATATAAGAAAATGGACAAATTAAATTGGTAAACTGTACAAACTTTAAATGTAAAAAACAACCCGGAATTTAGCTGTCTTTAGAAAACGTACCATCACAAACACTATAGCAATATATCTAGATAAAACGTACCATCACAAACACTATATATCTACATTATTTTATAAAGCTTTTATTTTGCTTACTCATAAACCAGAAACAAGAAGGTATTCAAACTTGTATTTAACTCTTTATGGAAAAAAAGAAAAGAAATATACTTCTGAGTTGAAAGGAAGGAAAGACATGTAAATGATATCATACTATTATGACATCAAAAGATAGCAATGTAATCACGTGACCTATTTATAGGCAATTGTTGTAGGATTTACTGCAAGTGATTTTACAATATTCCGAGGCCGCCAAAATGAACGATGATATCTAAAACAGAAAATGACCATGGATTCGATTTGCGATGTGTTTGTCTTTCGTTTCTCGTGGTAGCTCAGTGGTGATAGCGTTCACTTTGTAATCGGTAGGTCGTGAGTTCGAGCCCCCCTCTTGCAATGGCCGCGTTGAACCTAAGACGTAAACATAGGTACTGATTGCTCCTTCGCCAAACGCTCGGCATTTAGAAGTGAGAATCACGGGGCTTTCGGATATGACCTTAAAAACGGAGGTCCCTTGTCGCGGCAGGGGTTGGCACGTTAAAGAACCCTCACTGCTACGACCCTGAGAGCTAAGCATAGGTCTAAATTTGTAGTACTTCACCTACAACTAGTGACGTCTCAATATGAGTGAAAAATTCTCGACGGGACGTAAAACAAACAAACAATCAATCAATCTCCTTAGACTGATAGCGCTGCTCGAGTGGATACAGTTTAGTTTGTTCGTCCTTGGGTGATCCTGATTACTACAACACGATCATGACCGTCTCTTCCATGACTCCTAATTTCCAGAAATTCCTTTTGGAATCGTCATGAATCTGGACAATATCTCCAACTTGAATGTTCTCGTTAGATCTGTTGCAAGGGCTTGTCTGGACTTGTAACGATGACCAGATAAGAACTTTTTTAAGTTTTGGAAAAAGGAAAAAGTCGCATAAGGCTAGATCTGGAAAGCATCGTTGGTGTGGCAGGACGGTAACCTTCTCCGACTTCAAAAATTGCTTCACAAGTTCAGATGTATGTGATGGAGCATTATCATGAATTAGACAAACATGCCTAAATCCCGACACAGATACAATTATGATAATATTTCTTGAGCTTTTTTTTAGTATAACATCTCGGTAATACCGACCTGTAACACTTTTGCCCTTTGGCACCGTGAATTTTACGGCTATACTATCAAATGAGAAGAATATGCAACAAAGAACCTTCTTTGTGTTTATGGTTTATTTGGTAAATACAGGCCTTCTACCTGTTTAGTTAGCCACATTCTTTCCAATTTTTTTTTACTGGTTCGAAACAGTAAACCCATGTTTCGTCACCAGTAACAATGCTTGCAAATGGTCTTTGATTGAATTTGGGAAACATTTTGAGCAATTGCTTAGCGGTTTGTACTCGTACCCGTTTTTGGTCATCTGTCAATATATGTGGTATCCATCTGGCAGAAATCTTTCGTACTTTCAAAATACGCTTCAAAATGAAATACACCAGCAATAGCGATATGCCAATAGCTTTGGCAATATCATGTACCGTGTACCTGCCATCACTTTCAATTATTTCCCTGACGTTTGAGACATTTGCCTTGCCTGTTACAGTCACAGGTCGGCCAGATTTTGCTGCATCTTTGACGGACTCTGTGCCGGTCAGAAATTTCTTTCTCCACCTACGAACTGTTTCATAAGATACGTTAACAGCCCCATAATTTCCCCCCAATTCAGTAAAAATCTGCATTACCGAATGATGGAGTTTTGTGTGAACTTTTATATAAGGTTTAATTTCTAGTAAAAATCTGCATTACCGAATGATGGAGTTTTGTGTGAACTTTTATATAAGGTTTAATTTCTAGTAAAAATCTGCATTACCGAATGACCGAGTTTTGTGCGAACTTTTATATAAGCTCTAATTTCTTCAATATTCTCAACCCGTTTCCCAACCACTGGCTCTATTGAAATGACTGTAAGTTTAAAACTATGTGGGGCTGAAGGCTCGTGTTTATAACATTGGAAAGGTATTGAATAGAGCTATTCACGAGTATCATCATCCACGAAATCGTGCAAAGGGACTTCGCGCTGTGGTACAATACACATTACATATCGAAGAGCCCTGGTAATAAACCACACTACATATCGTAGTATGCTAGAAGGTTATAGTTGTTGGTCGGAAGGTCGGTGGTCTCTTCCCGGATACATTGTATCTGGGTTCTCTCTTCCACCAATATAAAAGTGGACACCACCAGATAACTGAAAATTTGTTGAATGTGGCGGAAAACAACAAACAATGATTGTAGTTGTTGGTGATGTCACAGTACTAAGGCTCTTAAACCCAATCAAATGAGAAAATTGCAGAGTTGTGATTTTGAGGATTTTTATATATATTGTAAACCAACTTTTATTCGAGGCGACTTTATTTCGCGATTTACTAGTGATGAACTGGTTCATGACGACTAATTTTCTCCAACTAGATCATCTTTCTCACACGAAACATTAAAGGTTTGATTCGTGGCAAGAAATATTCGCGAGGATGAGGATCTCACGAAAATTTCTGGTGCGCAAATAAAAGTTAATATATTTTTATCGATTCTCTCAACCGATTCTTTTTCGAATTAAAAGAAACAACTTAAGAATAAGTTTAATTTATATACATTTTTGCAATTCTTAAGTATTTATGAGGATGAAAGGCACTCACGGTAGTGCAAGACCACAACTATAAATGTAGCTGTGATTTCACATTAAGGTAAGGATGAGTATTTCGTATTCCCGTGACGTATTAAGTCCATATATATTGTTTATTTGACGTGTTTTGTAAAAAAAAAAAATAAATCAATGTTGCGTTTTCTAAAAAGAAAGATAAGTAGTCTGTATCACAAGTGAAAACGTATTATTGATTATATTTTTGAATATGCCATCAACTCTGAATTGATACTGAAAAATTATTGAAGGAGTCTCCATTGTGTGGATGTCCGAGAAATTTCAACGAGCCTATGAAATAATGTTAATCAGTTTTCACTGGTTTTCAGGGAAGGTGCCTTGTAACTCTAATGACAAGAGCCCTCGCATGATTTGGGGAGATTTGTATTGATGGTTCCCTATACAGCGATTTTTACCAAGTATAGGGGAAATTCAAGACACTGCTGTGTATACCCATAAATTCTGTTTACATCTTTTTTTTTGCCTTAATTGTTTCGGGATTCAATAAGCCCAGTGGATCAACTATGTTGGAGGATTTCTCTCTTTGTCGACTTCTGAAATGGGGCAAATTTCACGGATTTTTTTTTTATTTCTAATACATACACCATTTTCCACCTTCTCGTATTCCTAGTATGTATTTCTCGCAGCTTGGCATGCTTTGATAATTTTTTTTTTTATTTTCTCTGGCTTGGTTTCTTTGTGTATTGTTGTTTGAATTCATGTATAGCTCTGATCCTCAGCCGGATTTGGTTCTAGTATTTAGTATTTTTTTGGTTCTTTCAGCTCTCCCAAGTTTGTTCTTATTTCGGATTTCCAACATGTTTGACTTGAGCATCACCGAACAGACATTATTTGTCGAAATGCGCACCTGGTGCATCAAAATTGGTACCGTTTATGTTTTATATTACACATCCTTTAAGCTGAATCCACTTTTGTTAAGTACATGCAGTTCTAAAACAATTTCGTAGAAGAACAATGATGATTGCTCGTCACTGAATCTCTCGTTGTCGACATACGGACTTCTTTTAAAGCGGTGATTGATGCGGAGGAATCTCATCGAACAAATTCAGTAGTATTATAGTAAACGATGAACGCGTAGCACCAAACAGGACAACTTTAAATCGATATGTGAGGATTTCAGTTCATCGATCTTTGAGATCTCGGAGCCAAAAGAATATGGAGTTATCTGTCTTCTGGGCCAACATGAAGAAATGCCTTTTCAATGACATATTTCTTAATACTGAGTTTATTAACAAACATTTAAGGTGCACATTCAGATGTGGAGTATTGGTCTCTAGACAGTCATTCAAGCTTGCTGACTTTTAGGTCACCGAGTCACTCGGGTGGCCTATTGCAATTGGTCTGCGTCTGTCAACGTGCGTTTAGCATCCTGCATTAACAACTAAACTTGATAACTACCTTTCCATTTTTTTTTTCAAAATCGAATCGGTTTGAAGCATCTTTGGGAGAAGGGAGAAAGAAATTGTGAACTTCAGCATTCCTGCACCACGGGGTGGGACCAAAAAATGACTAAAATTGATCATTTTTCAAAACTCTTAATTAAACCTACATAGACATTTAGGTAGTCCTTTATCAAAACTGTACATTTCATGATCCCAGGGGTTGGGGTTTTAGTTCCAGGGTGAAGCCAAAATTATCATAGTGATTGAAAGATGTCTTCTTTCATTTTGCTGATGCTGTACAAAAACTAAATGCACATTTAGGAGAAGCAGAAAGGGATGTACCAAAATTGTGAATTTTGCAACCCCCGGGATTCTGACCCTGGGGCGGGTCCAAAATAGTCCTTTAGTGTTAATGTAACATATATATTATGTGAAGTCTCTCGTTAGTACAGGCACTTTCCGGGGCATTTTTAAGCACACGTCTTGTTTTATCCTGCTACTGTATAATTTATAATTTAGCTTAGATATTCAAAACAGGAAAATTATTATAGATTTCAAAGCTTCTGGGGTTAGTGATACTTTTTCTTACTAATGCTAAGGTGACCGATGGACCGCTTGTTTGGATGTCGTTCTGTTACAACCAAAGATAATTCGCAGTGTTGTTCTTGGTATACAATGGAATTTCCTTTCCTTAATTATACCATAGTTCAATCCCAACATTCCTGGCTCTTCATTTAGACGAGGAAGAACATCGTGTAGTCTTTGTTGTTGGGCTGTGTTGACGTTTGTTGGGAATTCTGAATTTTCGTCCTTCCAAGGTAATCTAGCTATGTATCTGCCATCACATATATACTGATAACCCGCATAGTAGTGATTTTTCTCCACACTTCTGGTCTATACTGAATACACGAATTGCTCCTTGTTATATATAGCGCCATTTTTGCTGAATAGATATTCTGTAGAAATTGAGGGCAATAAACCTGTTTTCATGAAATCCTAAAATCGAGATTGTTGTAAGCACTTCATGCACACACAATCCAGGCACCAGAAGTCTTTCTAATGCACGGGTTCTTGATATTTGATTGCGTTGTCTTTAAATGTGGCCGCTTTTTGAAAAATGTCGCGTCTGAATGATGCTCAATGCAACAAAGCAATAAAACCTATGGAAACAGGTGTGTCCCATTATGCAGTTGCTAGAGATTTCAATGTTGCACAATGCACCATATCTCGCCATTGCAGCAGGTATCAACAACATAGTTCAACAAATGGTCGTCACAGACCACACGTGACGTCAGCAGCACAGGATCGCTTCATCCAATTGCGTCATCTTCGTCAACGATTGACAACAGTGTCATCTACAGCAGGTTCGCAGAATATCAGATCAGACTATTGGCAGTCGATTACGGAATGTTCGTAGCATTGTTTTAACTCCGCAACATCGCCGGGTTCCAAGACTTCTGTGGTCTCAGAATCATAGAACATTGACCTCGGCAACGCTGGCGGACAGTTTGATTCAGGGATGGATCTCAATTTTTTTTTTTTACTGTAGAGACCTGATGGAAGACTTTGCGTGTATAGGCGCCAAAATGAACGTTTTGCGCAAAATTGCATTCAGAGGCTGATTGGTTTGGAGGGAGTAGTGTTATGATATGGGCAACAATATCTAATACAGGCAAGACAACAATGGTTTACATACAATGTACTTTGACGGCTCAGAGGTATATGTTTTTTTTTTCAGTTACGGTAATTGGGCTTTTCTGTGTAATGGTCCCTGGTTTCTTTTATGTGCTTACTCCAGCAATAAACGTGGATGTAATATTTGCTTCCAAACGTTTACTGTTATACATTGGTAGCCTCGTTCGCGTTTGATTGCTTGACATGTTGTCGAGTGCTATCTCGAAGGTTGGTTTTATATCGTTTAACGTCCCTCTAGAGAATATTTCAATCATATGGAGACGTCACCAGTGCCAGTGAAGAGGCCTTTGCTCGGCACTTAATGCCTTTGAGCAGGAAGGGGTCTCTATCGTGCTACACCTGTTGTGACACAGTCGCCTCTTACGACAAGCAAGGGTACTGAGAACCTATTCTAACCCGGATCCCCACGGGATGTCAAAGAAAATTTGGCGGTAATGTCCCAGAAGAAGATTCCAGTGATTTCACGCTGCCTATATATGCCTCAGTCTTGTCATTGCTGGTATACTGCGTAACACTGTAAATTTTCAAAATTTATCATGTACGTTCTCTCATACTGAGACGTCACCAGTTGTAGATGAGGTACCATAAATTTAGACCTATGCTTAGCGCTCAGGGCCGTAGCAGTGAGGGTGCTTTAACGTGCCAACGCCTCCTGCGACACGGGACCTCCGTCGTTAAGGTCATATCCCGTGATTCTCACTTTTAAATGCCGAGTGTTTGGCGAAGGAGCATTCACTACCTATATTCACGTCTTAGGTTTGGCACAAGCGGAACTCGAACTCACGACCACCCGGATACGAAGCGAATGTTCTACCAATGAGCTACCGATCTGGAAAAAATATAGGTTCTTCAGTATTTAAGTTACGGTTCTCTAATTCTATTTCTGATTCATTTCTTGTAGATTCTGAACATTTTGATCTACAAATCTACATTAACCACATACTCCCTTGCTTCTATTTCTCTTCGAATAGACGTTTCGAGTATCTTTTCTGTCGGTAATTCCTAGGTATGTTTTCCTAGGACATCTCCATTGGTGATGATTGTTTTGCAGATTCTTTTTTATTTTAATTTATTTGATGGTATTCACTCTCTGAAATTTTCTTGAAAACGTTTGATGCAGTTCTCTCTTAAGCTTTGTTGATGTTTAACGTCCAGCCTCTATCCGCTGCAGTATAGTCAAGGCATCAATGTGATGAAAGTTAATGGTTGGTGGTTAGAAAAGCACTTATTTCACCAGTGTTTATTCAAGGGCAGAGTTTTACTAAAGGTCATAAATTTTGTCGGAGTCGTAAAGGTAAACGTGGGCTTGACGACTGATTTTATATGTGCAAAAGCTACGTTTTACGAAAGGGCGTATATGTTTGCTCGTAAACGCAGTATTAATCGAACGTTTTCATGTATCTTACAACTGGAGTTTTTCAAATATATCTTTTAACAAAAGAAAAAATATATATATGACTTGCGAAACACTTCAGTGAGAATGAGATGCTTTGAATTCACACAAAGTGATCAGATTTAAGAACTGATCATACGCAGAACATACTTTTGAGTATCGAATCAGTTTGGAAACATAAACATCCTATGCAGGTGATTTCCGTGGGAATCCGGGTTTAAATAGGTCCTCAGTACCCCTTGCTTTCATAAGAGGCGACTAAATGGGGCAGTCCTTCGGATGAGACCGCTAAAACTGAGTTCCCGTGTCACAGCAGGTGTGGCACGATAAAGATCCCTTCTTGCTCAAAGGCCGTAAGCCCCGAGCATAAATTTTTGCAGTCCTTCACCGTCAGTGGTGATGTCTCAATGTGAGTGAAAAATTCTTGAGCGGAACGTAAAAGAAAATGTATAACGAACCTATATTTGCAAAATAAACAATACCCTTCATTATGTCTATTGGTAGTGTGTTCACCTCGATCATCTTTCTAAATTGAAATGCGTAAAATAACTGTGCCAGGGTCTGCCCCGTCCCACAAGCCATTGAAGAATTAAGAATTAATTTCTTTTTTGAAAATACATGAGGGTATGAACTGCGACGCTTTACACGAGTATACTTCTACGGAACGCCAAATTAACATAAACTCAAACAGTTTGAGATATTTTTAATCATTTGTAAATATCAATTCATTTATCGCGCGCATCAATTCATTTGATGATTTGATGCACATATTAATTCAACTAATGAGAACAATAATTAAGTTGATGCGCGCATCGATTCAGTTATTGTTATCAATTCAATGGATGCGCATATCAATGTAATGGAATTATTACTAGCAAAGTTTAAGTTGGAGCCCGGTATAAATGATTTCATGACCTATTTTATTCAATTGAAGATATCTCTAATAATTTACAATGCTTTTTTTAAAAATGCGCATCGATTCTTTTAAAGAGAGCAACAATTCAATGAAAGCTGTCATTAATTCATTTGTGTGAGTTGAAGATATCTCTAATTATTTAGTTGCTTTCTCTATAAGAATGACTGTGCACATCAGTGTTATGTTATCTGATTAAAATCTGAAATCTGACTCGGACCAGTCGTGGTGTATCTATAATGAGGGATACATAAATACCCTTGTAAATGTGTTTCTCAGACTTTAGCAAACTCATTGCGGCGTTTTACTAAGCTCAATAAAATATCACAAATGTACTTAATCTTGAACCTAGTGATAACACAACGGGATGGATGTTGTTTATAGCTGATTGCAACAATGTTGGAACGGTTTAAACGTTTGACATAAACAGTTTTCTTTTTAGAGAAGGAAGTTTAAACATATTTTAAAACAATTACAACCAATCTGTACTTTGGGATTCATTCAGAGAATTGTATAAAGATGATCAATACTTCCATTACAATGCCAGTTATGTACATATTGGAGTGAAACGTTTTTGTTTGATAATATTATCGAGATTGAGAGGTATATTTATGATATCCTGGGAGGTTTTCAATTCTCGTCGAGTGAGACCGCGCGGGGGGTGGGGTTGTGGGTTGTTATATGCTCTTCATAAAGCATGCCGGTGTAAAACGTTCATGGATTTACAAAACTGAAATGTATTTCTTTTAATATATTACCTCACGTACCATTCCATGGTCTGAGCGAGATAAACTGAACTGAGCTAAGTTTCATGAATACAATGTGTTCCTCTCCTGTTAGAGTATTGGTTTAGTTGTCCAGACGATTCTTCCTTTCATTTCAAGTGATGTCATCTTCAAACCTGAACAGGTTCACGTCTCTTCTTATCGGGTCTACCGTCGTAACTTTTTTTTCTCACTAGAGTATCATATGAATTCACCTGTCATAAATTCCGAATATTTTTTTTTCTCTCCAAGCACTGCTTTAAAATCAAATTAAAATCAATTCGGAAAATTTAAATAAATATATCTCAACTTAAAAAAGTATCTCTTTAAGAGATAGATCTTTAGGTTAAGATATATCTCTAAACTAAGAGAGATATCCCTCTACGAAAGAGATATTTAGAGATATATTTGTTTCATTTAGAGAGATATCTATTTTACTTTGATAGAGTTATAAAGATTAAACTTAAAGAAATATCTTTTTAAGAATTTGCATCATTCAATGAGGTATCACTAAAACTAAAAAATTAATGAGATCTCTCTCTCTCTCTCTCTCTCTCTGTCTCTCTCTCTCTCTTATTCAATTCTGGCAAAATACACCCGGGATACAAGCGAAAGCTCGCCAAATCGCTCAAAGAGTAGGAAACGGGGAAATCTAAATATAGATATTACATCATCCCATTTAAACTTGTGACTACACTACTAGCCAGCGAAGGAATTGCTATCAATTTCAGATTTGGTGATTCAAACTGGATAACACTGTGGTATAACTTGTTGTGATGATATGTTTTAGCGTGCAAAGCGTAGGAAAAGCAGACCTGACGCGCAGTTCTGTGAACTTCATGTAGCATGTAAAACCTTAAAACCTTTGACCCATCAAATTTTGTCTCCTTCTCCTAAACCTGATTAATGCGGGGATACCTGATGATCGTTTGACTTTCTAGGCTGCTATAGAATACTTTATATCATGAGTTGCTCCATTTTGTTTAATATCACTTCAGCCCATTGGACAAATAGTACGAATCCTAATCGCTCCCTATAAATTCACTGATTAGCAAGTCAAAAACAATAAACATATTGCAGTGTGTGTGGTTGTGCTAGATGCGTAGATTTCCTATGGAGCACCAAATCAACATAAACTCAAATAATTGAAGATAACTTTAATTGTTTGACGATATCATCAATTCATTTCATGCGCGCAATACATTTAATTAAAGATATCCTCAAATAATTAATGATTTCTTCAATTCTGAATTATTGCGCGCATTAATTTAATTGATGATATCATTAATTATTCTTCTGAAATGATGCGCACTATAATTGAATAGCTGCTCACTTCAAATGAATGGGTGATATCAACAATTGACGTTCTACAATTCGGTTGAAGAGAGCAATAATTCAATTAATACACACAGTAATTGAATTATTGCTCTTTTTCAATTAAATTGATGATATATCATTAATTTAGTTGATGCGCGCAATAATTCATTTAGAGAGAACAATTACGTAATTAGAGATATCTTCAATTCAACATACCCACAATGGAATTAATGATCTCTTTAATCGAATTGCTGGTCTCTGTTAAAAAATTAATGTCCGTATTAATTCCTTATACAAAAGCATTGTAAATAATTAAAGATATCTTCAGTTGAATTAAAGAGATCATCAAATCATTTATACTGAGCTCTAAATTAATATTTGTGAGCGATATTTCCAACACATTTATACTCTCATCAATTAATGAGAGTAATAATTGAATTAAAGCGCGCATCAAATCAATCATTGCTGTAATTAATTGAACTACTGCGCGCATCCATTCAATTGATGAGATCATTAATTGAATTGATGTGCGCATTAGTTCAATTGATGAGAGCAACAAATGAATTGATGATGTCTTCAGATAATTAAAGATATCTACAGTTGTTGACATCTCAATAACAGTGAAAAATTCTTGTCGGGACGTAAAATAAACAAACAACAATATCAGGAATCTGAATTTTTGATGGTGATTCCACCTTTAAGATACCTAGATCTAGATAAGAAAACAATGCACTTTTCAAGTTTTACTGTTAGGCCTATTCACGACATTGTCACTGGAATCAGTCAATACACATGTGTAGAAACTGTATTTCAAATTTTGTGGGTAATAAACTTCATATCTATATTTTTAAATCGTAAATTCATTCACAACACGCTTGACTTTTGTTTTTTTTTCTTCTTTTTGGTTTTTTTCTTTCTTTCTTTTTTTTATTTTTACTTTTTTTTAAATTCATCAATTATACGCTGACTGTGTGTGTGTGTGTGTGTGTGTGTGTGTGTGTTTAAATCAATTACACGTTTGACTTATTTTTACATCATCAATAGGGGCCTACGTGGCCGAGTGGTTAACCTCTAGTCGGCGCGGGTTCGAATCCCGCTCGCGCCGATGTATGTGAGAAAGTTTGCAAGTTTACTTTCGGAAAGTCGGTGGTCTCTTCCCGGATACATTGTATTTGGGTTCTCTCCTCCACCTACACGAACTGGACGCCATAAGATAACTGAAAAATTGTTGAGTGTGGCGGAAAATAAACAATCAATCAATCAATACATCATCTATTACACGCTTGACTTTTTTTTAAAGTCAATTACCATCGCCACAAAACCACGGCTGAAAAGTAGTAGAGGAGCGTACATTTCATCCGTGGCTTGTGACGATGATCAATTACACGCTTGATTTTTTTTTTAAGATTCATCAATTTAATACACATTGACTTTTTTAAAATTCATCAATTTAATATACGTTTGACTGTTTTAAAAATTCATCAATTTAATACACATTTAACTTTTTAAAAAATTCATTAATTTAATACACGTTTGACTTTTTTTTTTAAATTCATCAATTCAATACGTTTGACTTTTTAAAAAATGGTTGGTGTGAACATATTTTTATTGCATATATAACATATATACAATTAGGTTCGAACACAAGTTCTTACAACTGACGAGGTTCTCACCTAGAATGGAATTGTTAACAATTGTCATAGAGCATGCATAAAAGATAACTACACACCTACATAACATAATTATTTTGAAAATCTTCCTAAATTCAATATAAATTTTTGCACGGTAAGGAAAATTTTATAATTGATATCAAACTCCAAATTTTCACTGCCCCAGAGTAATCTCCGAGTGTCAATCAGACATATCTCGTATACTAAATAATTCGTTGAACATAACATTTCTTTCAATTGAAAACCTTTTACATACAAAGAAAAAAATAACAAGCATCCTCTCTCATACCACCAATACAATTAGGAGAATCGACGATATCCCGTCTGTGTAAGTCATAAGTAAGCAAACAATTATGTCTTAATTTAGTATGAATTATATTTGCTATTCTTTTGCCGACTAGAAAATGTTTAGGCACGTTTGAAATATTAGTACAACTAGTTATATTTCGACGGAACTGAGAGATAGAAGTTATTTTTTTCTCTCGATTAATTTGCTAAAGAGTTCCAATTCCGTATGGCATCAAGAAGGATTTATTGTATGTTTCTAGCCTAGGTTTAGGAGGCATATAGTCAACTTCATGACGTGTACTGTAGTGAGTTGTATCCTTACGAAAATCATCAATGATGTCGACTATTTTAAAATTCATTAATTTAATACACGTTTGACTTTTTTAAAATTCATTAATTTAATACACGTTTGAATTTTTTAAAATTCATTAATTGAATACACGTTTGACTTTCTTAAAATTCATTAATTTAATACACGTTTGAATTTTTTAAAATTCATTAATTTAATACAGGTTTGAATTTTTTAAAATTCATTAATTTAATACACGTTTGACTTTTTTAAAATTCATTAATTTAATACACGTTTGAATTTTTTAAAATTCATTAATTTAATACACGTTTGAATTTTTTAAAATTCATTAATTTAATACACGTTTGACTTTCTTAAAATTCATTAATTTAATACACGTTTGAATTTTTTAAAATTCATTAATTTAATACACGTTTGAATTTTTTAAAATTCATTAATTTAATACACGTTTGAATTTTTTAAAATTCATTAATTGAATACACGTTTGACTTTCTTAAAATTCATTAATTTAATACACGTTTAAATTTTTTAAAATTCATTAATTTAATACGCGTTTGAATTTTTTAAAATTCATTAATTTAATACACGTTTGACTTTCTTAAAATTCATTAATATAATACACTTTTGAATTTTTTAAAATTCATTAATTTAATACACGTTTGAATTTTTTAAAATTCATTAATTTAATACACGTTTGAATTTTTTAAAATTCATTAATTTAATACACGTTTGAATTTTTTAAAATTCATTAATTTAATACACGTTTGACAAACTAGAGTTCTTATTACGTGTACCATTATCGTTTGGATGACGTTATTGATGATAGAATTGAAGAAGAAATATCCAACAACATTTTCTTTTCCTAAGATGCTACACAAATTGTGATACGTTGATCACTAAGGATAAATTCAAACACTCCAATTTCTTAACAAATTTGTGCCGTATTTTGCATTTGACGCGTGATATCAGCACAACGTACGCTTCTACAGATAAAATTAAAATCATATGAAGAAACTACAAACACATTTCTGCATCTTATGGCATTATATCCATAAAAATCAGCTACTAATAATGTTGCAATTTTTCAGTTATTTTGTGGCTTCCAGTTTTTGTAGAGAACCCAGATACAATGTATACGGGAAGAGACTACCGACCTTCCAAAAGTAAACTGGCAAACTTTCTCACATATATCAGCGCGAGCGGGATTCGAACCGGTGCCGACTAGAGGTGAGAGGCCTTGTGATTTTAACCGTAATGCTTTAACCACTCGACCACGGAGGCCCACCCACAATGAAGTATACAGTGAAAAAATGAAACGACGACTGGCTTATGGTCATATACTATATTGAGAGGGAGAGAGAGAGAGAGAGAAATGTTTGAAATCTCAAAAATCGAATTTTAAACCTGATGAGACATTGAGATCCTCGTGAGATACAGAAAGCGTAGTCCTAGTACGACATATTACGTGGTGCGATTTCGTGCAAATCACATGAAATCTGGCATAAAAGGCGTGATATACATCTAGAGATTGATTGATTGATTGTATGTTTTACGTCCCGTCGCGAATTTTTCACTCATATTGAGACTTCACCAGCTGTAGGTGCCAACGCCTACCGTGACCTCTGTTTTTAAGGTCATATCCGAAAGCCCCGTGATTCTCACTTCTAAATGCCGAGCGTTTGGCGAAGGAGCAACCACTACCTATTTTTCGTCTTCGGTTTGACGCGGCCATGGCACGAGCGGGGCTCGAACTCACGACCTCCCGGGTACGAAGCGAACGCTCTAACCACTGAGCTACCACGACCGGTACTACAGGGATATAAATTCTCTTTATGAAACAAATCAAAGAAGTATAGAGATAAAATGGCTGAAAAAGATGGGTCTAGATCCTAGATCCCAACTGTAGACCGGGTAGCGTAGTGGTTAACGCACTCGCTTCTCACCGCTGCGACCCGAGTTCGATCCTCGGGAT
This sequence comes from Ostrea denselamellosa, assembly GCA_024699665.1. Classification (NCBI taxonomy): domain Eukaryota; kingdom Metazoa; phylum Mollusca; class Bivalvia; order Ostreida; family Ostreidae; genus Ostrea; species Ostrea denselamellosa. Next base: position 429,833 of record JAMZEH010000093.1, read on the forward strand.
CGACAGTGGTTGTATGTGAGAGGGTATTGTGGTCGCCCACTCGGACACGTGGGTTTCCTTCGGGTACTCCGGTTTCCTCCCACATCAATGACCCCTTCACGCCAAAATCTGAGCCGACGAGAAGCATTAATATAAGTTGTAAAACTTGTTTGTTAATCGTCGTGAAATAAATAAAGTTTAAACTTTTAAACTGTAGACCTGCTCATGAAACGTGAACGAAGTGTTTGTGATGCAAGTGCGAGTGTTTTAAATTGGGCGACAAATCCGACTGATCAAGACTTGTAGGTCTACATTTCTCTGTGCAATATGAATTTTGCGGAAATACTGCGTATTTTAAGAGAGAATGGATATCACTCACCGATACTGCGTTAGCTCCGCTTTGGCGCCAAACCCTTGCGTTCCACAGTGACGACCCCTGTGGAATGAATATGTTCACATCAAATGAAAGGTTGCATCACATCGACATCTTGAAATTTTGGAAAGGATCATTATAAAGTATTTTTCCACACTTTCTAAAGCAAAACGTCAGCCCCTACTTCATACTAGCTCCACCCCATCCGTGATAACCCTCTATTGCATACCAGCCCCACACCCTCCTTGATAACTCTCAATCTATTGCATACCAGCCCCACTGTACCAAATAACCATCTATTGCATACCAGTCTCACCCCTCCCAAATAACCCTCTATTCCATACCAGCCCCCCTCCCAAATAACCCTCTATTGCATACCAGCCCCCTCCCAAATTACCCTCTATTGCATACCAGTTCCACCTCATCTCTGACAACCCACTATGATGCATATCAGCCCCACTCTGTCCCAAGTAACTCTATATTACATACCAACCCCACTTTATCAAAGATAAACATTTTTTGCATACCAGCCTCATCTCATACAGCTCCCTATTACAGCCACATTTCAGATAGCCCCTCTTGTCCACTAAATATCATGAGAGCCCTTTGCTAGTGAGACTTCAAACTTATTACACTGGTACCCACTGACCTATGACCTCTATTGATTTTGAGGTGATAAGGTTGGAGTATTCCAGACATATATAAGAAAATATTGTCTGCTATATATCTGGAGAATCCTCAGGTTAATGGAAAACCAGCTTAGCACAATGGTACCACAGTAAATAATTAATGACTAATAATAACCAATACTAATAATAACATGTTATTAATAGTACACAGATGTCATTACTTATTTACATAAAAAGTGCCTGTGAACGGTATCCCCAACTTTCTTTCTTTTTTTAACTATCATTATAGCCATTCTAAATTTAAAGCCGATTCTTTTCAATATATTTTGCCACACTGATTGTGGCCACAGAGAGTTGTCTATATATTTCTTAAACATTTTTTGCTTTTCATCCCATCTTATTGTTAATTTTCCCAAAGATAATAAAGAATGATGAAATTACACAATTATGACAAAGATCAATCATTATTACTACTTGCATATTTACAAAATGTGTTAAAATGATATTAAATTTATCCAATGAATAAATATCTAGGCTTTCCGAATGCATCATGGAGGAATTGGTTGGTTGGGGGTGGGTGGGGGATTAGGATAAAGGTCAATATGTCAAGGTGAAAGGTCAGTGCTTTTATTGATCAATTTAATACATTGAGAAAGCAACAGGTTTATTTTGCCAAAACATCGGTGTTCATATATATATATATATATATATATATATATATATATATATATATATATATATTACGTGCTGCAATAAAGCTCTGTATATAACATAAACATACAAGGCATAACATCATAGCAAAATAACTTGGTAATAATGGAAGATAAAATAAACATCACTAAAGGCATATAAAATAAATTCATACACATAGTATTCCTGCATAGAATACAAGACACATAAATATTTTATAGCAGTTTTAGCTTGAGTACTGGACAGAGAAGCATTTAGCATAAACATAGAACAAAGACATAATGCATGTACTTTTACACTTCTAAATAAATAAAATATAAGACATAAACACAAAGAATTGTTTTGTAAATCAAATATTGTTCTCTGACTTTTGATAAAAATTCAAATAAAATTGTCAAATGGGTATTACTTAGAAAGCCAGCAAGGGTCTAATAACGATTTTGATTTTTAAGGCATTTTTGTCAGGATCAAGTAAGAAAGGAGATTTTTGATTCAGATCAGAAAGATCTATGAGATCATTAAAGTTGTGAGAGGGGTGTTCACTATCAAAATAACAGGTTCTTGTAATACACTTGGCCACAAATTCAATGCTGTCCTGCTGCCCACAGATTATAATGCTGATCTGGACCTGCCGATGCTCCACAGAATTGGACGTTACAGTCAAACGAACCGTCTCGAAAACAACTTCATCTATTTCACAGTTCCAAAAATGACCAATCATTATGCAGGGCTTAAAAATCACTCCTTTGGGATAAAAATCTACATGCCAGTCCCACATAGAGATATCGTCTCCTCCAGGACCTGCGATTGGAGTGGAAAAAAATGCCCGTAAAACATCACCTTGGTTTAGTTTCTTCACATCGGGCACAGATATTTCTGTGCTCCAGGTGTCATTGGTGTAAATTCTGGGGTCAAAAGCCATATGGTGTGAAGAACTGGGAGAGGAAGGAAAAAGCCTGGATTTTTGTTCTTGGACTATAGCAAAGCAGTTTGAATGGGAAGTGATCTGGTGATCTGGTCTTGTATTGCTGCCTGAGTTATCTCCCTTGCAATGTTCATTACAAGACCTGCACAGCTTGTGAATCTGTGCTTGAACTTTTAATTTCCAGTGATCTTTTGATATGTCTGTGGTTTCTGGGGAAAATCTTTCTTCTCCTAAAACATTCAGCTTCTCATTCAACATCATTGGAAACCTTATCAATGGCATGACATGCTGCACAATATCATCCAACTTGTCTTCCAGCTTCCTTGAATTAGATTTGGATTCTTTGTAGAAAACAAACCACATTTTGACTTTCTCATACAATGTGTACTCATCGTTAACAATAATGTTCGAAGACTTTAAAAATTTGATCAACATATCAGGAGATATGCCCATAAAATCAAGAGTGTTTGTGACATATTGAAAATTCCATGTGATATACTCCTCACACACCTGCTGTAGTTGTTTATGGTCACACATGATTGCATACTTCAGCCATGATACCACTCGTGACTGAGAGAGTGGTGCCACATAGTGGCTGCTCATGTAATTGATGCAAACGTCAGACAGATCGTTGATGTTGTACTTGTCGGCGAGGATGAGGATAGGGAGGACACTGGTCTGGTTAAGGTGGATCCTCCCAGTGTACAAATACTGAAGAAAATCCTCAAATACTTCCTGACACTCCGGCTCTTCCTCCAAGGAAATCTGGGATGTGTACGCCTCAGGCCATGTAGGGCTTGTTAACATGGTTTTAAACACATCACTGGAAATACTAAGGATAAGCTTGTGAGCGTGAAAGGTCCTATCCCCTATGCAAAGACGAAGGTCACTTAGCTCTGGATCACTGTAGAGAATGCTCAGTTTCTTGATTGTTGACGTTGAGTTATCTACTTGATGACCTAAGTTCTTTCCAGTAATCCATCGTTTCCCCGTCATTTTTATGCTGCTTTCGTTAACATCATCCTGAAATATATCAAGATACAAGTTACTGAGACCATTTTGCATGTGCGAGATGGAATAAATCTTGGAGAAATTCAGATTTGCTTGGCTGTGATATTCTGACTGCCACAGATGCCTACACTGGTGTGGGTGTTAGTCATAATATTACATAACCAACCTTAATGAGATTAATAGCAACCCTAGTAGGCATTAAAATGAGTCCTAAAAACCAACACAAAGAATGCAAAGAGTTCAAGTCCAGCAAATTTTAAAAGCTATAATGCTTCTGCACACATAATGATATTCCTTTAGGTCATAGGATATTCAAGATTTTGGATACATCAAATGCAGTAGGATTTCAGTGCTTACATGGGATTTTCTATTACTTGATCAAACACAATGTAAATCTAACTGAGGGGATTTTTTTTTTAAGCAGTTGAAAGTTTTGGGTTCTTGATATACCCATCAATGCAAAGCATGGTGACAGTGTCTTTTTGTAGCGGCTAGCCAGATTTGATCACCAGTAGCCAGTGAGCGCAGTTTCCTATCTTTGTAATGGTCAGCTGGGTTTGATTGCTGGTAGCCAGTTAGCTCAGTTGGTAGAGTACCTGACTGGAGATTAAGGGGTCCAGGTTTGAATCCTGGTCTGGTTCATTACATTTTCTCCTCCCTGTTACACTTTCATTGTCTTAGGATAAGCTCATTTAGCTTATCATGTCCATACATGCAATGAAAAACTGCATGGCGAACTCAATTGAAAATCTTGTAAACATTAATTCTACACTACACTATTAAAATAAACAATAAAATATTACAGAAGATTAAATGTAATTCATAATTCAATTAAACGTAACTACTTTATACCAGAGTCCAAATGGAGTTCTTGTAATTTAATCAAAGGTTATTCCAAAGTACCTATAATTTATTCCTCTTTGATCTGTCCACCACTTTCTCTCTCCCTCCCAACTTTCTTCTCTTCTACCCTGTCCAATCAACCTCTTCCCCATTTTACCCGGCCCTTACAGCTGCACAATATACAATACTGACTACCTCTGATCATTATATCGCCCTAGCGGTAGCACTGTCAATATATTATATTGCCCTAACGGTAGCACCGTCAATATATTATATCGCCCTAACGGTAGCACCCTCAATATATTATGATGTATATGAAACTTTCAGAAATCCCTCAGCTGGACAGTATGATGACTTACAAGATTCTTACCAACTTACCAAGATATCGTTGACGTCAAACAAACAATGGTAGCAGCCATATTTAAAATTCCCGGATGTATGCAATTACTTTTATGAATTCGTGCAAATATGAATAAAACACATCTTTTACAGGGACCTATTTAATATTTTGTGGTTAGCATTAAGATATAATTTTTTGCTTGATAGACTGTCTTAGTAACTAAACCTATATTAGACTATATGATATCGTTGTGTGTCATTAGCAACTTCAACATAGAGGATTCTTTGAAAAACCCAAATGGATCCAAATAGGAATCAAAATTGAATATTGTAGGTATTCAGTTTTAGTGGTTTATTTTAGTGATTCACAATCCGAGGAATTTTGTGATTGTAAACCGACCAAATCCGAACATGTTTCATGTTATTATTGATGCATTGGAATAAACATGTTCAATATTATTTGGAATCTTTTTCTTTCTTTTTTTTTTTTTTTTTTTTTTAAAATAATAGCGGCAAAAGTGAAGGCAATAAGATTTAATTTGAAGATTGTTGCATGAGTTAAGACAGTTCATTTTCGCCTTTGCGAGTAGGGATGGGGTAGAAGATGTTCAAAAATTAAAATTGCCGTTTGGTAATTAAGTATTTAAAGTAATATTATATTTATTAAAGTCAGCATTATGTATACATTACACTAAGCAGTGTATCTTTCTTAAATTGCGAGGGGAACTGTGAGTGGGGTAACCCTTATAAAATGCACCACTTCAGTTTAACATTTAAAATGAAAGTATTTGTATCAAGTTTGTAATGTCATTTTTGGATCCTATTGGGTAAATCAACGTGTCGTATCGTGTACAGGGACAGACAAGTCAAATCGGCACCTGGTTATTTCGGTCAATTTGGCACTAAAATAATTTATCGCCATGAATTTAAATATTGGTGACGCCATTAATTCTACACATGTATATATATGGCATTACATGTAAATTATTTGTGTGTCTAGGGGCTTGCAGATATCGTAACTAACGTAGTTGTAAAACGTAAAGAATATATTATTACAATTTTAAAAATAAGTGTCAAATACCCATTCAGGGATTTAATTCATTTTAAAAGCATCCGTACACTCGTCGCTCTATATTCAATGTATATAGGTGTATATAGGTTGATAGAGAGTTTAGAACTTTCCCAGAATATATGGTGTTGTGATTATTTTTAAAACTGTCATTGAATTTTTTTTCTTTGCAGTGGGAGCGTTGATAAGTCTGGTTATGGAGAGTTTCAAAATACGCAATATATACAACATGCTGTGGATAAAAAGGCTCCAGATTTAAAAGTGTATACATATAATCAGAATGACTTACCAATGTGCTCACGGCAGGTGTAACAGGTCGACAGGGGATGCTTATTCCTTCTATAGGCATCTGATACCAGCATTGTTATGTCCAGGGATCCGTGTTTGCCTTACTCTTAATTTTGCATTCTTTATAGGAGTTACGATATTGCTCGCTGTTCACAGATAGCTGCAAGTAATTTTAATTGAAACTACTCAACCTGATTTTGTAAAAAAAAAAAATGTTTCTTTAATAAGTATAAAAATAATTGATATTTGATTTGATTGGAAACATTTAAAGACTCTAGAGAGACAGACAGAACTTCAGAATACGTGAGATACAAACAAAATAACGCTCTATACAGAATACTGGCCAAAGGATAATTTTATAGATCTAGATTCTGTATTCTACACGAGAGAACGTAAAAAAGTACGCCACATGCCGAACTGATCACCAAAGTGCCGAATTGACTTTCATAAACGTCGAATACTGATCATCACTAATGCCGATTTGACCTAATTCCGAAATGACTGGGTGTCGATTTCACCAGGTGCCGAAATGTCCAGAATTCCAAGCACGCGTTTTTACCCAGAATTCCGATATAAAGCGATGGCGATGGATAACTCAACGCCGAGTCGACATGAGAAAAGTTTAGGATTACTCACAACAAAATTTGTGTCATTGTTGCAAGAAGCGAAAGATGGTGTATTAGATCTAAAAGTTGTAAGTCATCTCTAGCTGTAAAAGTTATTTTTCATGCATGTTTCTGAATACTTGCATGCCGTCGTTCTTTGTTTACAAATTTTCAAATATTGCATACATGTACATATAAGTTGCGAATGGTGAAGATTCTTTATATTGCTATAAATGCAGAAATTGGTAAAATTATTGTGTATTGCGAAACATATCAGGTGGCAAAATTCGGTAGTAAATGCAAATAGTTGCCCTACATCTAGACAAATATAGCTATTAAGTCTACTGGGACCCCCCCCCCCCCCCCCCCCCCCGAACTTTGCACAGTGCAGTCCAACTAAATAATGCACGAACAACCCCAGAAACCAAGTGTAGGTCCGCAATGAAATAAGCAATAAATTTTAAGAAAATAAAAGTGCATATCAGTGGAGCACAAGAAATTTAAGTATGACGGATATTGTGACCATGTTGTGAATTTTTTCTTTTTTTAAATATATATCTTTTATACACATGCTACTCCATTTTTAAATTTAAAATCAAAATTTCTGAATTTATGATTAAAAACTTCAATAATAATTACTAGTTTTTTTGTTTGTTTTTTTTTGAACCATGAAATCACAAATTATGAAGTTAAAATTATTGTAAAACTGATTTATTTTTCTGTGGTATTTTTATGAAGATATATTGGCAGTAGAATTCTTGATCATGAAATAAGAATTGATTCCTTCTCCTAGTAAAAATAATTTGATAAAATGATGACAAATTCTGTTAGACAACTCTGAAGGCATTCTCTGTAGAACAGAAGGTCTAGTGTTGGAATCTCAAGAAAGCTTAACGTAGGGTTGAGTATTTCAGAATCCCAACATTCGATTCATGTGCTGGCAATATTGTCACATTCAACATCAGGACAAAAACAAAATCAGCATTACAATCTTGTATATGCATTTATTAGACTATAGAGTGCATGTAACATACAGTAGCAAGCACACCAAAATATATATGTGAGGGTGTATCCTTTTTCTCTTAGGGTGACATTTTCATCCAAGGGCTTATTTTTGTAGGGATGCTATTGCAAAATTAAGATGTCATACTATGTCATGTTCAGACTGTTCAGTAATGTCATACTATGTCATGTTCAGACTGTTCAGTAATGTCATACTATGTCATGTTCAGACTGTTCAGTAATGTCATACTATGTCATGTTCCATCGTCGCAAGCAACGGCTGAAATGCACGATCCTCTCCCCTTTCACCTGTGACTGTCTGCATGAAAATTTTCTTGTTTCTCATAAATAAGCATGATGCTATTCGGCCAGTTGCTGAGCTTTCAAGCTCAGGTTAGCATACATTTCAGCTGTGGCTTGTTACGATGGTCATGTTTAGACTATTCAGTAATGTCTTACTATGCCGTGTTCAGACTATTAAATCAAAACCCATTATACCATGTTGTTTTAGATTATTCAATAATGTCTTCTTATGAACAAACTAACTGTAAATGGGTTCAACATTAACTCTAGTCCAGTAGTCCGAGGCTAGTAAATTTTATCCCAAACTATCTGAATATCATTCGTAAGTAGTCCGGTGGACTAATAGAAAATTAGATCCATGGACGATGTGCAGTCTTTCTTTCTACTTTCATTTCTTGTTGCATATTATTGTAAATGTAGTGGGGTAATCTTTGATCAATCTGTCTAAGTTGAAAGTAACCGTGTCACTACTGCTTTTAGAACTATTCATAATACATGATACTGTGATTTAATCATATGGTGGTTTGATGTGAGAATCAGTAAAACTTGGGCATCAAATTTTCATTTGTCTGTCTTAAATTTTATTAAAAATGCACTTTTTTGCAACTAGATTTTGACTATTTTTGGACCCCCCCCCTTTCCCTCCCTAACAATTCCCCTTTCGTTGCTTTGTGAATTGTCTTCATCCTTTGATAGCCGGACTAGTCACCAATCAGTAGGACTAGTATATTATAGAATTTACTAGTCCTTTTGACTAGTATAGAGAAAAACGTAGTGTCAAACAGATAGACTATCCAAAAAAAAAATATCTAAATGTAGAAACATTTTAAATCAAATAGGCTGCTGATCAACTAGCTGTTAGACAGAAACGAAGGATTTATGACATCACCAATGTGTTGGAAGGCATTGGTCTCATTGAAAAGAAGTCCAAAAACAGCATCCAGTGGAAGTGAGTGGTATATATTGCTAATTCAGCAATGGCATGCTGCAGAATAGGTTTTAGTATTTCTTCAAATGAAACAAATCTCATTTCTTTACTATTTTTATAAATTCTTCATAACTTGAAAATCTGTTTGAAAATAATTCACATTTGGAAAGAAATACATGTATGTTCATTGTTAATTGATAAGTACTTCTCCAGTCTTAATTGATAAGTAATTATAATATCATATTAAAGTACTCTTCATTTGTTTTGAACAGAGGTGCCAGTGCAAATTACTCAGGATCTGAAGATGGGTAAGAATTTGGACATAATTTACCCTGCAACTTTCAAAAACTGGTAGATTTTTTCATTAAAGTTTATTTGTTTGTGTGCAGTGTAACACAGGGAAATGGGAACAGCAGCGAGATATCCGACCGTCTTTTGACCCTGAAACAGGAGATCGATGATCTTGAGCAACAAGAAAAAAGATTAGACCTCCACAAATCTTGGGTCCAGCAAAGCATCAAGAATGTCACAGATGAAGTCACGAACACACAGTAATATGTCCTATAGTTCAGATATGTTTGTGTGTGAGCAGGATCAAATGATACGCATATGACAATGAAATTCTCTATCATATTGTGTGTATCACAAGGTCCAATCTCCAAGTGTGTGTACAGTGAAAATGTATTAGGACAGAAATAGGGTTGTAATGTAAAACAGACATGGGATCGTACTATAAAACAGAAATAGGGTTGTAATGTAGAACACTAATTGGGTTGTAAATATGTTAAACTGAAATAGGGTTGTAATGTAGATCACATATAGGGTTGTAAATATGTTAAACAGAAATAGGGTTGTAAATATGCTAAACAGAAATAGGGTTGTAATGTAGAACACATATAGGGTTGTAAATATGTGAAACAGAAATATGGTTGTAAATATGTTAAACTGAAATAGGGTTGTAATGTAGAACACATATAGGGTTGTAAATATGTTAAACAGAAATAGGGTTGTAATGTAGAACAGAAATAGTATTGTAAATATGTTAAACACAAATAGGGTTGTACTATACATGTAAAACAGAAATAGGGTTGTAGTGTAAAACAAATAGTGTACTGTAAAACAGAATTTGGGTTGTATTGTAAAAGAGAAATAGGGTTACACTGTAAATTAGAAATAGGGTTGTACTGTAGAGTAGTGAGTTGTATTGTTACCAAGGTATGTGAACATGGTTTGTTGTTTTCCCTTTGTTACTAAGTTTAGACACAGTCAGAGTTGTGATTTTTAAAGATTAAAAACTGAATACAAGAAAATTTGCAAGAATGGCATAAGATATATCAGATGTTTTTGTGCTTCGCAGGGCAGCATATGTAACACATGAGGATATCTGTCGGAGTTTTCGAGGGGACACATTATTAGCAATACAGGCCCCCTCAGGTACCCAGTTAGAGGTCCCCATACCAGAAGTGGTAAGTAATGCCAAGGATGTAGGTATGATAATCTTCAGATATTTTGTATGTAAGGGAAGTATACTGAATATTGGTAATGAATTTTGTTTATGTACTTTATTTCCTGTTGAGTGGATTAACAAGTAAGTTACATGTGTATGATTCGTTGCATTTAGGAGAATAAATTATTATACAGGGTCCTGGTTTTAAAAAGAACTACCAGATGCATCTGAAGAGTCACTCTGGTTCTATACATGTTCTGTTGGTGAACAAAGACACTGAAGAAACCAGTCCTGTGGTGGTGCAGGTGCCCCCTCCAAAAGAGGAGGATGCGGAAAACCAGAATGTAGATCCAAATCTAACACAAAGTAAATCTAGGAGTGCCAAGGTAAGAGATAGATTCAAAAGTGTTATTACAATATTTCATATGCTAAGAACTCCAGCTTTGCATTTGTTTCAATATTTCTTCATTTTGGTAATATTTTTCTGACATGACTATGGGAGTTTTTTTTTAACTTTTTTATGAAAATCATTGAACACGGAAGAAGCTGTCTCTCATGGATGATCCTCCATTCTGAATAGCAATGTACATTTACCATTAAAATGGCAAAGAGTTAAATTGGTTGCAACACTGTTAAGTATTATTTTATAAAGTTACAGAAATTAAATTGATATTAGAAATTAGATAACTGACTGACAGGTAGATAATGTAATTCTTAGAAGGTACAACCTTGTGTACTTTTTCAAAAATAAAGATTCTGTAATCAATCCAGGCAATATAGATGACATTAGACTTAATTTGTGACTTGCATTGAGCTTGGCCTCAGCCCTATAACAAACCCTGTATGTTATTACACTACTATTCCTTCTATGATACTATTACTGAGACTAAAAATAGAAAAAACATAGCAGGTAGATAAAAAAAAACAAAAACAAAACTAATTTTCTATAAACATCACAGCCTTGTTGGTTGATCATCAGTAGTGAGATTCTACTTTTAAAAAAATTTTGAATGCTGCAAAAATTCTCAACTCTTTCAGGTTACTATGTTATTGACATAACTATATAATTTTTAAGGTGTTGAGCTTGTTCGAGAGCCTTCCAGCGATCATGCACAGTTTTGCCACTGCACCGCTCTTCAGCTAATCTCAGTGGGCAAAATCAAAATAGTGCCTACTGTTTTTGAAAGTTTCTTACAATTCAAGAGATTTAACTGATATTCTAAAGGTGGAATGGCAAAGTAGTATTTTATATCACTGTCCAATAATTAAATAATGACTGTTTGCTAACAATAATTAAATAATGACTGTTTGGTAACAAGTTCATTATTCGTGGAGGAATTTAATACAAAACAGATCAATGAGTAGTCTGATCCTCTTTCTTACAGTACTCTGTTTGCTAATGTAGAGAGTGAGCGAACGGGATATTGTGGGAAGGGGGACCAGAATATCAATGAAAAATTTTCCTGTGAAATATGTGGCTCATGTATATCATTAAAAACTTACAAAATAATGTGCTCAAATTCCAATTATATCTAAAGTCTCAGTTTCATCAAGAATCCTTATTTTGGATTAGCAGAATGGATAAATACTAAAGTGGTAAATAAATTCTTAAAATATGCACAATGTTATGGTTCAGTTGCCATTCTTACAAAAACACTGAAACAGTATTTCTGAATTTGTTTTCGGTAATCCCAATCCCAATTTTCTACTAAGCAAAACAAAAGTAGCGTGTGTATTGCAAAGAAAATACCAGATTATTTCAAGAAGAAACCCAGGCTAGGTAGCATTCAGTGGGAGTTAAATTTTGTTCAAATTTACAATGACCATCATATTACATTAAACTTTTGAATTGTTAGATTTATTTGAAAACAGAGTTAATACTGAAATTGTTACATCATAATGAAATGGAAGATATGACTTTTTGTAAACTAGTAGATACACTCTGAAGCAGTGATATTCTTTTCAGCATTTTTCATCTGCATTTTGAAGTTATTGATTTAGCCTTTGTAAGGTAACTAGGCTTGAGGAGATACTTTCTAGGAAGAGGAGGGTATGAACTTGTTGGGATAAGCAACTTCAGTCCAAGCTCGCCTCTTTATTTCTTTTTATGTAAATAAACAAATTTTGCTGACATTTTACAGTGATTTTAATGCTATATTTAAGTGCCTAAAACAAGGAAATGTCTACAGCAGCACTCAAATATTTTTCCTCCTACTTTCTCTAATTTCACCTGCCTCTAAATTTATTGAGAACCCTGATGCACATGATATTGCACTTGATGTCTTTGTGGCCCTTCAGGTCTTTGATTTTTCTATAGTAATTTACAATAAGTGTACAAATTATAAATTGATAGAAAATTGTTCATTATCTGAAGTGTGATCTACAGAGACTTTAATCTTTTATTGGAAGTCAGTTTCATGTCACAAGAGACAAAATTTTAACACTGTCATAATGGCCGACTTCTTTTTTAACCATTAATGGCAATATAAATATCAGCAACATTTGTCTATCCATTTCAAATTTCATTGCCAAACTGAGTAGATCAGTAGGTTAGTACAATGACTGCTAAACTATAGATTGTGGGTTTGAGTTCAGCAGGGGTTTTAATTTTTTTCATATTGCTTTCTACTAAAAGTGCTTTTTTGGATTAAATAAAGTAAATTTGAAAAATTTCACTTTCAGAATATTGTTGTTCACATCCATATCAAATTTCCTTGGTGTAGCATTCCTCCTTAATACAGTTTCACAACAGGAATTTGTGTTCATCCTGACACTGTAATCGACTCCAAATAATCAGGATCTTTAGAAATTTTTTTTTTTCATAGACACACAAAATGAAGATTTGGCCCAATTACTGAGGTGGAACTTAATAAGTCAAATGGGGGATACATGTCTTATATTTAAGAGTGAATATCTGCACTACGTAGTTATGCTATTTATGCATTTTGTTTTTGGAAGTTGATCAACAGTATTCCACCAGACTGCACTGTATCAACTTGATTGAGTGAAGCAGTTTCAGGCTGATTGTGGTTTATTTTTAGCGCTCACTGCAGAAATCTCCATTACGTCCATCACAACCTTCAGAAGTAGATTTTCCCACAAGAATGTCCACAAGGTCATCTCCAAGGAAACAAGGCCAGTCCTCACAACCAGGTAGGATTGATTTTATCTGAAAGTCTGTCAGTATTTGAGAATCAAAATACTCTCAATATCAAAATTACATTGGATTTTTCAGATGATAGTATTGAATATAAATGGCCTGATTTTCATTTCCTTTCTGTAGCTCCTTCTGCTGCTGATACACAGACCACACTCGACTCTCTCCCGAGTGACATTCTCTTTGACCCTGATGACCCACGACATACTGGTCTTGGTAAGTTCATAACTTAATGACCCACGACATACTGGTCTTGGTAAGTTCATAACTTAATGACCCACGACATACTGGTCTTGGTAAATTCATATTGGTAAGTTAATAACTTAACAACCCACAACATACCGGTCTGGGTAAGTTTATAACTTAATGAACCACGACATAATGATCCAGGTAAGTTCATAACGACATACCGTTAAGTTAGTAACATAGAGACCCTCCGATCTGGGCAAGTTCATAACTCACCAATCCATGATCCTGTCTTGGTATGGCTGTAACTTAATGACTCATGACATACCAGTTTGGGAAAGTTCGTAACGTAATGACACACAACAAGAACAGGTCTGGGCAAGTTCAGTAACTTTTCCCACTTTTATTTACATCCTTTATTTCCTAACAATTTCTTCTGCAAGTGAATTATTATGTTTTAGATATCCCCAGTGAAGGAGATCTAATAGAGGAGTTAATGTCTTCTGAAGGTATGGACTTGTCTATCTTATTTAGAGTTAAGGAAACTGTTTTGATTGAAAACCAAAGAATATGCAGTAACTTATGCACTTCAGCAATGTGTGATATACCATAATTTTGTTGCAGCGTTTGCACCCCTACTGCGTTTAAGCCCCCCTCCATCAGACAGAGACTATTATTTCAATCTGGATGACACAGAGGGGGCCTGTGACTTGTTTGATGTTCCTCTCCTCACCAACTACTGAAATATCTACAGCAGGTGCCTCACTACCTCAGTGTGCCTTACAGGGACCAATAAGTTAGGTTAGACTGCCTAAAGGGTACAGACTCCACTCGGCTTGTCGTGGCTGATTTTCATAAGGCTGATTTTCATATCAAGAGGATCAGAGTGCATTAAATGAAAACCACTGCAAACTTGTCAAGTTATCAACGACTTTAGTGCTGTTCTGTTGCATCAGGCCATTTACAGTTTAATATGAGATCTCTCTCAAATGTGAAGGTCTCTCGTGGATGTCTAATACATATTGTATGCTGAAAATTAAAACTGTTATATATACAAATTCAGTAGCACAAATAATGTATTTCAGTTGTAGGGTTACTAATTTCCCATTAAGCACCATTAAAAAAGTGCTATTGTAATTATTATAGTGTTGTTCAAATGGTAGTGCTATTATTTAATATGGTGATTTTTAATTATGAAAGCCGTGATGATGCACATTTGGTTTGTTGAAACTTTGAATCATCCGAGTAATAAAAATGGAGATGTTACCATTGGAAAAACAATGTCCTGTATTGAAAGCAGAATAGATCTCAAGTTAAAACTTTCCTCTGAAAATCATTGTCAGATGAACTCCTCATATTGTATCATTTTCATCTTTGCTTTTCCACTAAGCGTATTTTATCCATCTACAGACAACACATGGCAATTTATGCCCACTGCTTACTTTAAGAACTAGTAAATTTTCCAAAATAATGATGAGTATTTAAAAGATTGGAGTCTAAGCAAAATCTTTGGGTTGTCAGTTAGTTGATGCACTGAATTTCATGGGTCTGGATATAGAGTGATCTAAACTGTAAAAATTTACATAAATTTATTTCCGTTTGTATGAACAATTTTGAAAATCATTGAAATTGAGATAGAAAAATATTTGTTATTTTTTCTATTCAGTAATTTTTTTTTTTTAATGAAGACATTAATATGTGTACATTGGTATGTAATGGTCATGTTATTGTTGCCAAACAGTTATCATTTTAGTATGGAAGATTTGTTTTGGTATAGTTTTCAATATTTATATGTATATAGAAAATGGTAGCCATTTTTTTTTTAAAATTGTGCAACTGTGCTATAGATGTAATCAATAGCATGCAAGACAACTAATAGCCATCAGTGTGTTCCTTACCAATGTGATGTAAGAGGGTACAGTTTTGTGACTGTTCTGTTTGTTATGGTGTGTATAATCCCATTGCAACACAATGTTCAACAGGTCTTTGCATGATGTGTTATTTATCTGTAAATATTGTAGAGAAGATCAACATTTACATTTGTTACATGTCAGATTTTTGTTACTTGTATTTTCTTGTTAGTGTTGAAAAATTTAGGATCTTCATATTTTGTTCAAGTTGTTGAAAATGAAGACTGTAGGTCTTTGGGTGGAAGACTTGCGACATTGAGCCATTCTGTATCGAGTATGATGTCATCAAGAGTTTTGTAGAACACTAATAAGATGCCTAATTTTTATGTAGAAATGTTCAACTTCCAGTGACGAAATACCAATGGCTCCGTTATCAGTAAATGTTCAGTTTCTCACAATTATGTTTCATGCTAGATTTATAAATTTATCATAAGTTTTATATTGTCCATTTAGTGCAAACATCTTCAGAAATTCACTATTTTAAAGAAATAAACTGTGATAAGAATGATTTCATGAATTTTGTATTATTGAGAGAGAGAGAGAGAAAGAGAGAGAGGAAAAAACACCACGAGATTTTAAATTTCTGTAGGTCACTCAGGTGACCTGGTTGTTTTTATCTGTCGTAGTCGTTTACTTTTGAAGATTTTTATTTTCTCAGGAACATCTGAAGTGATTTCAACCAAGTTTGGTATACAACATCGATGAGAACAAAAATTTTGAATTTCATGGTCTCTTGGGCTTGAGGGATGTGGTCATAAGCATCAATGTTAATGAAATCTAACATCTTTACTCTTGGACAGAAAGCAGTCAAACTATTGAATTGATTACAATAAGCAATGAGCTCTTCGTCAAAACTGTGAAGTTGATGACTCATGGGTGTATTGTTTTATATCATAAAAATTCTTATCAAAGAGGCAAAATGTTTGCATGATTGAATCTTCTACCGAAACTAAAATTCATGATCCGGTCAACCTTAGGGTTGGAAGAAGTTTCCATGTGTTAGAAATAGATTATATCATAGAAAATCTTATTTTTTACTTTGAACAGCATGGAGGTAAAATGTTTGCATGATTATAGTGGTTTTGGAGCAGTCTTCCGTAATTGTGAAATTCATGACAGGAAGCAGGGTGAGACTAGATTGGCCAAATTTATTACATATTGATAATGCAACAGAAAAATGTTCTTCATTGCGGGGCGTCAAGCAGACAAACTTGTATGATTATTATGTACAAAGTGAAACTTGTAACTCCTGGGTTCAGATCCTAGGGGGTTTCTTAGTTATAACTGCTGGGTTAGGGTGAGGCTTAATTATAACTGCTGGTTCAGATCCTAGGGAGGGGCTTATTTATAACTGCTGGGTTCAGATCACAGGATGGGGGTTAGTTATAATTCCTGGGTTCAGATCCCAAGGTTGGGCTTTGTGGTCATATGTTGAAAATGCAATATATGTTAGGAAATCTTCCTTGCTCCTGGAAACCTTTTTAATGATTAAACCCCGTGGGGATCCTGGTTGTTAGAATAGATCCTTAGTGCCCCTTGCTTGTCCTTAAAGGGGTGGTCCTTCTGATGAGACCGCAAAAACCGAGGTCCCGTGTCACAGCAGGTGTGGCACGTTAAAGATTCCTCCCTGCTCAAAGGCCATAAGCGCCGAGCATAGGCCTAAATTTGCAGCCCTTCACCGGCAATGGGGACGTCTCCATATGAGTGAAATATTCTCGAGGGGGACGTTAAACAATATTTAATCAATCTATTGATTAATGTGAAATTCATGACCCCTGGATTCATACTTCAGGGTGGGGCTTACTTGATTTTATGTTAAAAGTTCTGAATGATTTAGATACTAGTACTTCAGAATATAAGTCGGGCAAGTTCTGAATGATTTAGATACTAGTACTTCAGAATATAAGTCAGGCAAGTTCTGAATGATTTAGATACTAGTACTTCAGAATATAAGTCAGGCAAGTTCTGAATGATTTAGATACTAGTTCTTCAGAATATAAGTCAGGCAAGTTCTGAATGATTTAGATACTAGTACTTCAGAATATAAGTCAGGCAAGTTCTGAATGATTTAGATACTAGTACTTCAGAATATAAGTCAGGCAAGTTCTGAATGATTTAGATACTAGTACTTCAGAATATAAGTCGGGCAAGTTCTGAATGATTTAGATACTAGTACTTCAGAATATAAGTCAGGCAAGTTCTGAATGATTTAGATACTAGTACTTCAGAATATAAGTCAGGCAAGTTCTGAATGATTTAGATACTAGTACTTCAGAATATAAGTCAGGCAAGTTCTGAATGATTTAGATACTAGTACTTCAGAATATAAGTCAGGCAAGTTCTGAATGATTTAGATACTAGTACTTCAGAATATAAGTCAGGCAAGTTCTGAATGATTTAGATACTAGTACTTCAGAATATAAGTCTGGCAAGTTCTGAATGATTTAGATACTAGTACTTCAGAATATAAGTCTGGCAAACTGCATAATTTTATTGAGCAACGAGCCCTTTTTGAAAACTGAAAATCCATTTGCCACGGATTCAGGCCCCAGTTAGGGCTAAGTTGATCACATGATGAAGGTGCATTATGTTTAAAAACTTTCTTCTGAGCGTCTTGTAGTTGCGTGATATTGAGCATGCAACAAATCCCCTGCATTTTACCAAACTTCTGAAATCCAGGGAACTTTGGTAGAGGCCTAAAACTGGGGAAAAGTTGATGATATACTGAAAGTGCATTATTTTATTCACAATCATCTGTATTTCTCGATATCCAGCAGAAAAAAGTTTGTTTGCTTTATTATAAATAAAAGTCCTATGGTTAGGGAGTAACTTCTGGTTCCATGTTAGGATTGTGTTTATCATAAACTTCTCAAAAAATTTCTTTATTCTTACATAAAGTACACACGCTATGTGTATCCTTATGAGCTTTGGGTTTTCTACTAAATGTACTGAAAACTCAAATAGAAAATTGCATTTCGCTGTGATTTGATTAAACTTGCTTTCCTATGAAAATTTGGGTGTTAAATGATCAGTTGTCTTTTTCTAATTTCAAACTTCTCTAATATTGAAGTCAAATGAGTTTGCAAATTTGGATAGAAAAGAAATTGGTAGAAGCGTTACGTTTGCCAACATTTTCGCTTGTAGTTTTTAATACCTGATCCCGAATTCAAATGAAGTAAACGAACAGTATAAATTTTAATCTTCTCAAGCAAATAGATACACGATGTGTAATGAAATGATTGTGAATATTGCTGAACAAAGGATTATTCCCATTTTTCTGGTTCCTCTGAAACAGTTTGTAAGCGACAGACTTCTGTCGGGTTCTGGGAGTCACGTGACTGATATATGCGGCTGCGTGAATTGATTTGATCCTGGAAGGGGTCCGAGGAAGTTTCCTTCACTTTGCTTCCTAAAATTATCAAGAAATGCAGTAAGAAATTGAAAATACATCTCAAAATGAAGGTTAGAGCAGGCAGACAACGTACGTATTCTATATGCAAAGCAGGCTATCCAGGCAACAAGGAGGGACCCAGCACAAGTCAGAATGATGATGACGCTTGAATTCATCCGCAGTTTGACTGCAAGAGAAACCATGAAAGAAATTCAAACAAAAAGGCTTCTGGATATAGACTATAAACATATTAAACATTTAAAGACTTCAGGATGTAGACTACAAACATATTTGACATATATAATCTAAGGAAACATGATACAAAGATTTCCATTGCGTGGAAAGACACATTAATTGCTACAATTTGGATCCAAACTCAGTGAAAAGAGTTCGTTACGACTTTGGAGAAATGTGGCCCTCACACGATCGTAAAAACCTCAGGGTTTTATGAAATCTGCTCAATGGTGTCTTCTCTAGTTATTGTAAAGCACTTCGTTAGTTTTACAATTTGATTGATTGATTGATGTTTTCAACAATTTTTCAGTTATCTGGTGGCGTCCAGTTTTTATTGATGGAGGAGAGAACCCAAATACAATGTACCCGGGAAGAGACCACCGACCTTCCGAAAGTAAACTGGCAAACTTTCTCACATATATCGGCGCGAGCGAGATTCGAACCCGCGCCGACCAGAGGTGAGAGACCGTGTGGTTTTGAGCACGATGCTCTAACCACTCCGCCACGGAGGTCCCTTGCAATTTGAAAAGGTATCTCTGGTGTTAATTATGTATTTGTTGTGTTAATTATATAGATGTGGTGTTAATTATGTAGATACGGTATTAATTATGACGTTAAACAATATCTAATCAATCAATCAATTATGTATTTGTGGTGTAAACTATGTATTTGTGGTGTTAATTTTGTAGATACGGTGTTAATTATGTAGATGTGGTATTAATTATGTATTTATGGTGTTAATTATGTAGATGTGGTTTAATTATGTAGATGTGGTGTTAATTATGTATTTGTGGTGTTGATTAACTGGCTTAACTCCAATGTTAAAGTTTTTATTCACAATGAAAATGATACATAATTAATGTTCAAATTTCCAATTCATCGAACGATTTTTATAGATAATTTTAGACAAGCCCAGTTCTTGATATCTTTTCTGTTAACTTGATGAACGGGGATCGCAATATGCATACGTACACAGAGTAGTAATGCAATGACTTACATAGATTGATGTTGTTGTTTATATGTTTTACGTCCCGTCGAGAATTTTTCACTCATATTGAGACGTCACCAGCTGTAGGTGAAGTACCACAAATTTAGAGTCATGCTTAGCGCTTACGGCTGTAGCAGTGAGGGTTCTTTAACGTGCCAACGCATGCCACGACTCGGGACCTCCGTTTTGAAGGTTTCGTGATTCTCACTTCTAAATGCCGAGCGTTTGGCGAAGGACCAGTCAATACTTGTGTTTGCCTTTTAGGTTTGACGCGGCCATGGAAGCTCGATTTTCGCGACCTTCCGGTTACGAAGCGAACGATAGATACCAAGAAACGAACAGGCATATATTTTATTTATTCAAAAATTATAAAAACTTATTTCTTCTGTAAGATCAAAATCAGGCATCG
Source organism: Ostrea denselamellosa (assembly GCA_024699665.1). Lineage (NCBI taxonomy): Eukaryota > Metazoa > Mollusca > Bivalvia > Ostreida > Ostreidae > Ostrea > Ostrea denselamellosa. The sequence goes on from JAMZEH010000093.1 coordinate 450,539, forward strand.
ATAAACATAACCATTATTTACGGATTTACCTCATATGGTACTATTTTAAGCTCTCATTAAGAAAACAAATCACACTAGCTTAGATCCGCCAAAGCGTTTCCACTCCTTTACTCTCATTTTTGCTATTTCAGAGTAGTTTAGAGACAATAAAAGTAGATTTGTAATAAATTTCTCGATAATTACTGAACAAGTTGAATTCAATTATAGTTTACGGGCTTCACCTCATATATGAAACAATATTAAAGGTGCCAACAGTAACTCTGGAGCAAGCATTTCAGAGTTTCCTGGCAATCAGTGAAGGTAAAGCAATCGTATCCACTATTGAAAGTTCTTGGTAAAACTGACTCTTTCAAACCTTTCCAGGGATGTACGATTACAGACTTTCTTGTAAGACTAAAGTGTTTCGTGGGGCCTGGTGTCATCAGTCTTTTTACATAATAGAAGAAACCGATTTGCTTTTTAAAGTAACTGAAAATAATGTGGTGAGCCAATAAATCAGTCATATTTTCTATATTGAATAAACTTTCGTATTCTCCAGAGGCTTGTAGAGGGAGTTGTACAAATTGTGCATTCATACCAGTGACCTCGGGTACACAGTCAGCCTCGTCTTGAGCCTGGAGACAGTGGGGGACTCCATCGCATACTCGGTCCTGCCACATTGTCACGCTTGTGTTGATTCCAAATCTAGTATCCACGGGAACACATGTCAAGAGATCAGATACCTTGCTTTTTGTTCTGTAACACATATCTAGTAAAAAACAATTTTTTTTGGCTAAACATTGATGTCCCCGGATTACAACAAAGTGGAACTGTTAAACATTGTAGTTAAAAGTTATGTGGTATGGCTTATATTCGAATTATCTAAAGGTAGGTCAAAGGTTAATGTAAAGGTCATCAGGTCAAAGATATTGGTGTTAATGGAATGGTCTTGCCACAAGAAATGCACATACTAAATATGATATAAAATGTAAATATAAAAGCAGTACCTCTTACGATTTGAAATATATGGCTTATATTTGATCTTTCCAAAAGCAGGTCAAAGGTCAATATTAAGGTCACCAGGTCAAAATATATGGTGCTATTTGATACAAGGAATACATATACCAATCATGAAAGGTCTACTTCTTATGACCAAGGTAAAAGTTTGACAGAGACAGACAGATGGACAGGCCGAAACTATATGTCTCGAATCTTCGATTCCGGGAGTATACAATACGTGTGAGAAGCTTATATATATAGAACGTCCATACAGTTAGTGGTCTGATTATTCTGTGTATTGTGTATAATGGCGAACCTTTCCTTTCGTCTGTGCCATCCTCACAATGGTGATATCCATCACAGAGGAAGGATAACGGTTTCTCGAAGTCTTCATCGTACACTGGAAGTATGGGATTAATGCAGCGTCCGTCAGCGCACTCGAAACAAGCAGGTCTGTCCAATAACGCCCCACTCTTAAAAGAGGTATTCACTGAAAGCATTAAAAAGCAATGGAGGAGGGTTGCACTTTGTTAATACGCCTATTGTTTAACAGAGTTTAACTGTGTACAAGTCTTCTTATTGTTGTAAATAAAGGGTGATAACAAATTGTTTCTTTGTTTTACTTTACATCTTATGTTTTGTTTTACTGATGTCACGGCAAATAAGGGACGTGAGCGCATAAGATATGGTTTCTGCTGGAATCTAGACGCATAATAAAACATAAAATTGATTGATTGATTATTTATTGCTTTCCGCCACACTTAACAATTTTTTCAGTTATCTGGTGGCGTCCAGTTTTTGTTGGTGGAGGAGAGAACCCAGATACAATGTACCTGGGAAGAGACCACCGACCTTCCGCAAGTAAACTGGCAAACTTGCTCACATAACGCCGCGGCCGAGATTCGAACACGCGCCGACAGAGGTGAGAGGCTTTGTGATTTTGAGCCCGATGCTCTAACCACTCGGCCACGGAGCCCCCCCCCCCCCCCCAAAAAAAAATGTCATCAACCTACATGTGATAAAGAATAAATTAATGAAAACAAATTACAGCAGTTTTACTTTATAGCTTTGATATACTAATTTCAGTATGTTCACACGTGACAGTGGCATTTCAGTGAAAATTTATCATTCATTTGTTGTCTCAGCAATTCAAAATGCCTAAAATATGTGTTTTGTTGAATTAAATTAAAAAGTGGACACACACCCAGAAAAAATGAAATTTGATTAATTGTTATCGGATTAAGAAGTTTAAGAAAACAGATATTTGATAATAATTTATTCTCTGATTTGATGACTCTAGGAGAGAATAAATCACTTCTGGGTGACTTGGTGTCACTAATATCAATATATGAAATGTCGGAAAAATTTAATTAAACTTTTGGTCCTTATCACAGAAAAGATTATTAAAAGCGATTCTTACAACAATATTCATCTCTCCTGTTCTGGCAGTCTATCTTGTTGTCACATACTTGATCACGTGGTATACACTGGACCGGAGAACACCGGAAGTAGTTGCTGGGACAGGAGATCACTGAAATATTCAACATCTTAATCATGTTCCGGCATTAGCTTTTTTATGTTTTAGCAGTTGGCTGTGGGAATGAAATAACAAGAGGCCCATGGGCTACATCGCTCACCCAAGTCACCTTAGCCAATATTAAAGATTTTTTTTACTATATATTCGCATGTAAAACTTTGATCTCCTACTGAGGTCCCACCCTACCCTTGGGGGCCATGATTTTAACAAATTTGAATCTGCACTGTCACAAAGCCGGCATGTAAAACTGAACATTTCTGGCTTAGTGGTTCTTGATAAGATTTTTAAAGATTTTCTCCTAAATTTTCACACATAAACTTTGTTTCCCTATTGTGGCCCCACCCAACCCCCAGGGGTCATGATTTTACATGATTTTCTGCGCTATGTCAGAAAGCTTCATCGTAAATTGGAACTTTTCTGGCCCAGTGGTTCTTGAAATTTTTTTTAAATGACTCCATCCTATTTTTCTGATTATCTCTCCTTTGAAGATGACATTGTCCTTCATTTGAACAAACCTGAATCCCCTTCACCCAAGGATGATTTTTTTTTTACCAAGTTTGATTGACTTCAACCTGCTGGTTCTGGAGATGATTTTCAAAACTTGTCAGTATTTTTTCATTGTTTTGCTATTGTCTCCCCTTGGAGAAGGGCGTTGCCCTTCATTTGAACAAACATGAATCCCCTTCTCCCATGGATGATTTTTGCGAAGCTTGATTGAAATTAGCCGGGTGGTTCTGGAGAAGAAGATAAAAATGGGAAAAGTTTATGCCTACGACGACAACACCGACGACGGACAACGGAAAGTTTTGATTAAAAAAGTTCTCTTGAGTCTTCGCTTCAGGCGAGCTAAAAAACTGAAGATAACGAACCAATCTCATAACTCCCAATAGGAATACAAATTAAGAGTTGGGCATACAAGGTGGGATAAGGTGTTTAGGTGTAGTTTGTATCTCTTGTCGACCTGTCAAATTCGCTGTCAATCATATATCTTAATCAGGTTAATGGACTAGTCCGTTGTCAAAATCAGTGTGTAAGGAACTCGGACAGCATTCGACCTAATGGCAAGTTGTATCGGCAAACTAGATCGCTAAGGTGACCATACAATTTGTAAAATGCTGACTTTAAACGAGACTGTTGAAATCCCTGCGACATCAACTTAATTGTCAGTAACCTACCTCAATTTAAAAACTGATCACACGCAGAACAAGCTCTTGCGTATCGAATCAGTTGAGAGACATAAACACCATATGCAGGTGATGGAGGAATGTTGCTACATAAATATGGGAAGTTGACGATAGAGAGGCTGAAGTCATCCCGTTTGTCATAAAGTTGAGCTGTCAATTTGCCGTTAATACTTATGTTCAATAAATTATCTAAGGATGAAGCAGTTGTGAAACTTTTAGTTCGAGTTCACTGGAATATATCGAATCAACATATGAGTGAAAATAATTATTGTTAATTGATAAAACGTCGTCAATATATCTAAATATCGATTTGAAGGCCACAGCAAGAGATTTTGTTCTTCTCATGTAGAAGATTTTGAATAAAGTCTGCCTCGTAAGAATATAAAATAGGTCAGATAATTAAGGAACACAATCCGTGCCCATGGGAATTTCAACAGACTGTTGGAAGACCTAATCACCTAAAACTACGAACATATTGTTGGTGAGGAACTCCAGCATCCTTTTAATATCAACTTCAGAATACGTATACGTAGAATCAGAATAGTGTTTAACAAACTACCTTTTTTGAATGAATGATCACTATATCTGAACATTCCCGCTTTCCATCTTTTTTGAAGAAGTAACTTTCTATAATGTCAAAAAGTCTAGACTTTACCGTGAGGCATGGTCGTGTAAACTGTTGAAAAGTAAAACGTTTTGATGTTGTTGATTTGAGAAAAGTTATCTGATTTAAATTAACTAAAAGTTTTTAAAATTTGTTTTAGAATCTACATTTGATTTACACTACTTCTGGCACATGGCAGAATGATTGTTAAAAAAAAAATACCTTCTTTAAGAACTTGTACGCCAATTTCCGGTTTTTCTCGGCTGTGTTTAATATTTCCAGAATTGTTGTACACAATCCAAATAAATTCGCCCCTGGAAACTACTTCCAAATTCCACACGACGTCACAAAATTTATATGACGTTAGAGAAACTACGTCAGTTCGATAAGCGTCATTTCCGATATGTAAGTAAGAATGACGACATCCTGAAATATTCGGAACGTATCGGATGGTAAGGCGTAATAAGTACCCTGGGTCTGTTTTCAGGCGTATAATGCACTTTTCAGCACCGAAATTGTTTTTCCCCTGAAAAGTTAACGACTCATTCGGAATCAGATTTGTCGTTTTTCCACAATATTCTTCCCATCTCTTTTTTTCGTCAGTTGTCGATACATCTGTTAAAAAAAATCAGTTTTGTGATCAACATATTTTGCAATATGTCAAGCAGCACTTCATGCTATTCTATTTACTTAGGATGAAGTTTCTTTTGCTTTCTTTTTGCGGATACATACAATCATCATTGCATAGTTTGGTTTTAGCTCCACATTTGGGGAAAAAACCGTGGTATGTGGCAATGACATTTGATTTCCTCATACAGCCATGGATAACGTGAAATTCCTCGTATCAAACGTACACTGATTCGGAATTAAATCAAATAACTTTATATTATGAGAACGAAATAAGGATATGTTCAATAAATACTTCAAACATGCTTGAATTTCTGAATATAACCCGATCATTGTGTTAAATAGATTGCTGAGGATATCGTAAAGAGTTATCTATAAAAATGTCTTACCTTGTTGGTAGCTTATCAGAGTCACAACAAACATGTAAACTGTAATGAAATAATCTTTATCTAAAACAATATCGTGGAGTTATACATGGAATGAAACAATGTATGTGTAACAACACCCGAGTAACTTTAATCATTCAGTATTTCTGATCACGTTAGAAAGTTTGGGAAAATTAGTAATAAAGAATGAAGAGAGAAAGTAGTCAAATAAGTCCATCGTTTGATATTGATACAGGTGAACAGACACATGGACAAAGAGAAAAGGAATTATACTCACAGTGACTGAGTCTCATCGCTCGTACATCGCTGTGACCTGTTCGGGTTTGTTTATAGAAATATACAGGACAGATTGTAGCAAGATCAACGGTCAGTGATAAACGAAGGTTTATCATAAGTAATCGCTGCACTTCTCAGATAACAATTACAAGTATGTGTGTACACAATATATATCTCAGAGAGAGAGAGAGAGAGAGAGAGAGAGAGAGCTAGAGAGCTATGTATTTTGTATCAACTTCAGTCTTTAAACATACACAAGAAACATTGTTTCAATGAATTTGCATTTTATTCATGGATCTTGCACAAGTAATATTTCTTTGCCTGTTAAATACTACAAGTAAATAAGGAACATTAAAATAAAATGAATCTAATAAACATATACATAAAAGATACATAAACTAAAATATACATCACAGGCATGCATGATCTCCATTTTCCACTACACAGAACGAGCATCATTTGGCACAGACAGTAGCTGACTGTCGTCTGTAACTGTCATGTCAACTATTGACTGTCAAATTGTATATTGAGATCTACAAGAAGTTACAGGATTATTTTCAACACGTCTATTTTTAGAGATAGCAACACCTACTGATAAAGAAACTAACTGATATAAAAAAAAGTACAGTTGTATAAAAACAAAACAGATAGAGTAATTTTTCTTACAATAAACGTGAATAAGCAGACGAAAATTCTACACCTTTCAAATTATGAGAATATTGGAAGACAATGGAAATATGAAAACAAAGTATAAAATAGACAAAATTTGTTCAACAAATTGTTTCCATAGAACTTAAAACAGACGATGCATTGTAGGTCTGATGCTTCAACAGGGCCCGAGGGACAGAGACATGTCTGATGCTTCAACAGGGCCCGAGGGATAGAGACATGTAATCCACAGCTATATCTCCCTTGTCGCCAGACCCAACCGTGGCTCGAATGATCAGCTGTAAATAACAGAATCAATAGCTGTAAAATAACAGAATCAATAGCTGTAAAATAACAGAATCCATAGCTGTACAATAACAGAACCCATAGCTGTACAATAACAGAACCCATAGCTGTACAATAACAGAATCAATAGCTGTAAAATAACAGAATCAATAGCTGTAAAATAACAGAATCAATAGCTGTAAAATAACAGAATCAATAGCTGTAAAATAACAGAATCCATAGCTGTAAAATAACAGAATCCATAGCTGTACAATAACAGAACCCATAGCTGTACAATAACAGAATCAATAGTTGTAAAATAACAGAATCAATAGCTGTAAAATAACAGAATCAATAGCTGTACAATAACAGAACCCATAGCTGTACAATAACAGAATCAATAGCTGCGAAAGGAAAAAGATGGAGATTTTCTGTATCTGTTAAAATTTAACAACTGAACAGGCCCACGCATCGTTAGTTGTCTTTTACACTCGCAACATCTAAAGACGCACACACAGAACAGCTCCATAAACTCAATATCTAGATATGCACACATCAGACAATAACTAAACATACACTCATCAGACAACATCTACATATGCACACATCTGACAACATCTAGATATGCACACATCAGACAACAACTAGATATGTATACATTAGACAACATCTAGATATACACACATCAGACAACAACTGGATAGGTACACATCAGACAATATCTAGATATGTACACATCAGACAATATCTAGATATGTACACATCAGACAACAACTAGATATGTACACATCAGACAACATCTAGATATACACACATCAGACAACATCTAGATATACACACCAGACAACATCTAGAAATGTACACATCAGACAATATCTAGATATGTACACATCAGACAACATCTAGATATGTACACATCAGACAACATCTAGATATACACACATCAGACAATATCTAAATATGTACACATCAGACAATATCTAGATATGTACACATCAGACAATATCTAGATATGTACACATCAGACAACAACTAGATATGTACACATCAGACAACATCTAGATATGTACACATCAGACAACATCTAGATATACACACATCAGACAACATCTAGATATGTACACATCAGACAACATCTAGATATACACACATCAGACAACATCTAGATATGTACACATCAGACAACATCTAGATATACACACATCAGACAACATCTAGATATACACACATCAGACAACATCTAGATATACACACATCAGACAACATCTAGATATACACACATCAGACAACATCTAGATATGCACAATTATAAGCACAATATCTATACATGCACACTTAATACAGTTCATAAACGCTATATCAACAGACATATATACATGGGGGTAAAACACATCCTTAGTATGGGGAATACACACACACACACACACACACACACACACACACACACACACCCCTACACACACACACACATACACACACACACACACACACACACACACACACACACACACACACACACACACACACACACACCCCTACACACACACACACACACACACACACCCCCCCCTACACACACACACACACACACACACACACACACACACACACACACACACATACACACACACACACATACACACACACACACATACACACACACACACACACACACACACACACACACACACACACAAACACACACACACACACACACACACACACACACACACACACACACACACACACACACACACAAAACATAACCAACATAAACATACCAACTTTGATGCATCAGATATAATATAGAATGTAACTTTTTTATTCTTAGGTCATTTGAAATAAGTGTCCAGTTTCCCCTACATTATGAAATTACAGAAATCATAAGTGTAAAATTGGTGAGCATTAGTTAAAGAGTATATTTGCACATAAAGAGTATGTTTGTCTATGCCCTCCTCCCCTTGTTTGGTCTCGTACTTTAAAATTGCTTCCAGCAAGCCTGACATTTGAGTATAACATTGAGAGAGTTAAACTAGGTATCTCATAAAGTTATCTGTAAACCGTAAGGAGAATTAACATTTTACAGCCTTTTGAGTTGGTGACGTCTGTAGAAACATACCTTAGTTCCACTATGAAGCTGCAAATTGGAAGAACTTATGTTCCAGCCCTTTCTGTTGGTGACGAGGCTCGTAACTATGTTTTCATTGCCATCTTCTAATGTTAAGACCTCCAAGGAACCGATATTTTTTCCTTTCATGTGGTTATAAAACACAAAACAGTAGGTTGCGTCTGAAAAGAAGAGGACCATGAAACATGAAAATCATCTTGCTTACCTTTTTTTTTTAATCATCGAGTGGTGTATTTTGACTACAATTTCATATATAGAGGTACCAGTATCTGAACATTCAAGTCCGTACAGAAAGATGCTACAACCGGAAGTGCAGATTTGTATCTGAACACAAAACATACCAGTATATACAATGTGCTGAATTATCTTTATGATTCTATTGGGTAAGGTATGGCGGGAGGAATTTGTATCTGTATGACAGTATTGTTCTCACTGGGATATTAAAAAACCCAAATAGATCTATACCAGAAATGAGGTTCCAGTAACCTTGATGTTCAACCCACTCATCGAAAACTTATCATTTTTAAATAACGTTGAGCTTTGTTCTAGTGGGCAGTGCATGTGTGACGGATTTTCAGATCATTCCACGTTTGATCATCCGTTACCTTGACCTTTGACACACTCACTGAAACCTTGACATTGACAATAGTGTTTTGAGCCTGATGAGAGAAGCCTTTGCTATTTGCCAGGTGTAATCCTTATCAAATGACCTTTCTAACTGTTTACAGGTAAACAGGAATTAACAACCATGTACTGTGTTGTTGCTGGGGGCGTATTTAAAGACGTTTTGCTCCAAGTTTATTCCCCTT
>JAMZEH010000093.1:465000-590000 GCA_024699665.1 Ostrea denselamellosa
AAGTAAATGAAGGCTAAGTTTGATAAGCCTAAACATATTAAGTAGATATGATTGTCTGAGATACTTTGATCTGGAATCTGTGTAACAGAACTTGTCCTTACCCTGACATCCTTCTGTCGTACAGGTTTGTGTCTGACTGCTCTCCCCATCACAGTCAGAACCCCCATTTGCTGGAGATGGATTTGTGCATGTACGTGTACGTGTCTGGGTTCCTCCGACACAGTCGCACGAGCTCCACTCGGACCATTCCGTGTAGCCACCATCAACTATTACAAAAATTCAGCATACTTTGATATTCTAATGGACTAGCATCTTGTAGGCTTGTGAATGTCTTGCAATAAACAGACCGTAATAGATGTATATGTATTTGTTCTGTATGATTGACAGAAGTAATAAAGAAATACAGAGGCATATTTACATGAAATGCTGAGTAACATTTCAATAAGAATCATTTGTTTTACTAGAAGTGCATTTTCTAAACTTGTTGATAATACTACCGTGTTGAATATGTTAATAAGGTGCTGTTAAAAATACGGCATTGGTCCCCAGAAAGACTCATTCATATGGCTAATGTATGTAATCCCCCTATACCCACTAGAAATTGATGTGGAATCATTAATGTTCGTGGGTCCAATGTTCGTAAGTAGCGAAATATTTACTACTTCGTGGGGATGGAGTTTCGAGGGTTACCATTATTTTTAAATCATACAACATTACATTAGATAAGCTATTGCAAAGAATAACTCGTTCGTGGGGATGTAAATTCGTTGGTAAAAGGTATCCACCAAATCCACGAACAATGAGCTCCCACGAACAATAATGATTCCACAATATATGCAAATCATAAATATATTGTGACAAGACCTTATTTCTGGAGGAAGATATCTAAATGAATGCGTTGGACCAATCAGGACATGGTGCATATCAAATATAAAAGTGATTCCATTTTGTTTTTAAAGTTTTCACAAAATCAAATATAGGGATATATGCTATCTTGTTTAAAATTGATATATTTCTAATTCTTTTACTGGTACCGGATAATTATCATCAATAAGGCTATTCATAGTTTTTTTTTGGTTGATTGGTCGGATTTATGTTGTTTAACGTCCCGCTCGAGAATTTTTCACTTATATGGAGAGTCACCATCGCCGGTGAAAAGCTGTAAAATTGAGATCTATGCTTGGTATTTGAGCAGGGAGGGATCTTCATCGTGCCACACCTAATATGACACGAAGCTTCGGTTTTTGCGGACTCATTCGAAGAACCGCTCCATTTAATCGCTCCTTACGGCAAACAAAGGTAATAAGGACCTATTCTACCTCAAATCCCCACGGGAGTATATCTTTTGTTGATTGGTAAGTCATTACTCGCTACATATTTACAGATATTTTATGAAAGAGATAGGAGATTTCGTTGTGTTTTTCTTTCACGCTCTGCGCGTACCTTTCGAACCTAATACAGTACGTAAAATTTCTCTTGGTTGTCTTCACAAACCTCACTGACAATTCCTGAGGTGTTATTTTGCCACTTACGTGAAAACGACATTGAGGTACGTAATTGAATACACATTGTGTTTTCCTGTATCAGTACTTTGAAATATCTTCCAAATTCCCTTTGAACTGTCTTGTGGACATTCAAGACATTGTGTTCTCTGAACGTACTTGGACATTATTCATTAATACGGCTCTGTTTTTGATCGCTCTCTCAAACACAATGTAGCCCTCTGTTCTGTGGACTCGAATTTGTGGGCACGTGTCTGGTTTCCATGTTCCCATAGTGAAGACTAATTTGAAGTTAATTTACTCGGACAACCTTGGATGTCACACGTACCGACAATGAATACTGAGCTGACTGACTCGGACAAACTAATTTGACTTACTCGGACAAACTAATTTGACTTACTCGGACAAACTGATTTGACTTACTCGGACAACCTTGGATGTTACAGCTCTGAGTCTGACTGCTTTCGCCGACACAGTCAGCTCCACCATTCTGCGGAGTCGGGTTTGTGCACGTGCGTGTACGGGTCTGCGTTCCTTCTCCACACGTAGCTGTGCATGTGCTCCAGACAGACCATTCTGTATAACCACCGTCAACTGAATGGACAAAATGATGAGCAATGTTATTGTAGTTCTTGTAGAATTTTTGACACGGTGTTACAGAAATAGCATTTGGTTGACACTGTGAATCGTGAATGTTTAATACGCTGTATAATTTTGAAACTAATCTAGATATTTGTTTTGATAGGTCTGCATAGATTTAAGGTATTAAAGTAGATATAGTTTTCTGAGATGACTTGATCTGTAATCCGTGTAACAGAACTTGTCCTTACCCTGACATCCTTCTGTTGTACAGGTTTGTGTCTGACTGCTCTCCCCTAAACAGTCAGAACCCCCATTTGCTGGAGATGGATTTGTGCATGTACGTGTACGTGTCTGGGTTCCTCCGACACAGTCGCACGTGCTCCACTCGGACCATTCCGTGTAGCCACCATCAACTATCACAAAAATTCAGCATACTTTGATACTCTAATGGACTAGCATCTTGTAGGCTTGTGAATGTCTTGCAATAAATAGGCCGTAATAGATGTATATGTATTTGTTCTGTACGATTGACAGGAGTAATAAAGAAATACAGAGGCATATTCACATGAAATGCTGAGTAACATTTGAATAAGAATCATCTGTTTTACGAAGTGTATTTTCTAAACTTGTTGATGATACCTCCGTGTTGAACATGTTAATAAGGTGCTGTTAAATATACGGCATTGGTCCCGAGGGAAACAAATTAATATGGCTAATGTAATCCCCTATACCCACTAGAAATTACATGCAAATCATAGATATACTGTGAGATCTTTTCCTGGAAGAAGATAGCTTAATGAATGTATCGGAACAATCAAGACATGGTGCTTGTCAAATCTAAAAGTGATTCCATTTTGTAATTAAAGGTTTCACAAAATCAAATATAGTGATAGATAAATCATAAACGGTATACCAATTTTGATGCACCAGATTCGACAAATAATGTATCTTCAGTGATGCTCAAGTCAAAAATGTGGGTAATTCGAATTAAGAACAAACTTTGAAAGAACTAAAAATACCAAATAGTGGAGCTAATCCGGTAAAGGATCAGGGGTATGCATGAGGGAGATAATTCTCTATTTTCAAATGAATTTCTTAATTTTATCACAGCAAATGTTTTATCCGTAATTCATGCTAGTACCAAAGTACTTAGCAACTGGGTTGGTGAACACCTTCGGGGACTAATAGTCCACCATCAGCGGCATCAACCCAGTGGTTGTAATGCAAAACATAAACGGTACCAATTTTGATGACCAAATGGACATTTTGACAAATAATGTCTCGTCAGTTATGCTCAAGTCAAAAATGTCGGAAATCCGAAATAAGACCAAACTTGGAAGAGCTGAAATAATCAAAAATACCATATAGTGGAGCTAAATCTGGTAAAGGATCAGAGATATGCATAAGGGAGATAATCCTTTCCTTTCAAATGAATTTCTTAATTTTATCACAGCAAATTTTTTATCCGGAATTCATGCTAGTACCGAAGTACTTAGCAACTGGGCTGCTGAATACCCTTATCTAAAATAGATACATTTCTAACTCTTTTACTAGTATGGGCTAATTATCATCAACAAATTTATCGATAGCTTTTGTTGATTGGGTGGTGGTTTATATATTTTTTAACGTCCCGCTCGAGAATTTTTCACTCATATGGAGACGCAACCATTGCCGGTGAAAGGCTGCAAATTTGAGGCCAATGCTTGGACTTTGAGCAGAGACGGATCTTCATCGTGCTGCAAATGATGTGACACGAAGCTTCGGTTTTTGCGGTCTCGTACGAAGGACCGCTTCATTTAATCGACCCTAATGGCAAGCAAGGGTTAATGAGAACCTATTCTAACCCGAATCCCCACGGGGAATTTATCTTTTGCTTCTTTGGTAAGTTATTATGCGCTACATATTAATAGATATTCTATGAAAGAGATAGGAGATTTCGTTGTGGTTTCTTTTTCACGCTCTACGCGAACCTTTCGAACCTGACACGGTAGTAAATTTCTCTTGGTTGTCTTCACAAACCTCATTGAGAATTCCTGAGGCGTGTGGTTTTGCCACTTTTGAGAAGACGACATTGAGGTATGTAATTGATTACACATTGTATTTTCCTGTATTAGTACTTTGAAATATCTTCTAAATTCCCTTTGAACTGTCTTGTGGACATTCAAGACAATGTGTTCTCTGAACGTACTTGGACATTATTCATTAATACAGCTTTTTTTGATCGCTCTCTCAAACACAATCTTCTCCGTTCTATGGACTCGGATTTGTGTGCAAGTGTCTGGTTTCCATGTTCCCATAGTGAATGCTAATTTGAAGTTGATTTACTCAGACAACCCTGGATATCACATGTACCCACCGTGAATACTAAGCTGACTTACTCGGACAAACTGAGCTGACTGACTCGGACAAACTAATTTGACTTACTCGGACAAACTGATTTGACTTACTCGGACAACCTTGGATATTACAGCTCTGAGTCTGACTGCTTTCCCCGACACAGTCAGCTCCACCATTCTGCGGAGTCGGGTTTGTACACGTGCGTGTACGGGTCTGCGTTCCTTCTCCACACGTGACTGTGCAAGTGCTCCAGACAGACCATTCTGTATAACCACCGTCAACTGAATGGACAAAATCATGAGCAATGTTATTGTAGGTATTGTAGAAACTTCTACACAGCGTTACGGAAATAGTATTTGGTTGACACTGTTAGTCGTAAATGTTAAATTCGCTGTATGATTTTGGAACTAATCTGGACAACGTAAGTAAATGAACATTTTTGATAGGTCTACATAGATTTAGCATTTTAAAATAGATATAGTTTTCGGAGTTGACTTGATCTGGAATCCGTGTAACAGAAATTGTCCTTACCCTGACATCCTTCTGTTGTACAGGTTTGTGTCTGACTGCTCTCCCCTACACAGTCAGAACCCCCATTTGCTGGAGATGGATTTGTGCATGTACGTGTACGTGTCTGGGTTCCTCCGACACAGTCGCACGTGCTCCACTCTGACCATTCCGTGTAGCCACCGTCAACTATTACAAAAATGCAGCATACATCGATAAATGTAATGAGCATGTGGATGTGTTAGATTGAATGGACCCCTAATAGCTGTATATGTATTCCTTCTGTATCATTGAACATTAACTAGCGTAATGGAGAGACAGAGAAGTATGATCTTAAAGAAAAATGACTTATACATTATTATTTCCTGTCTATTTAATGGGTTTTTATAACATTTTCTATATCAGTACTCCATGCTGGAGAATATGCTACAAATGTTATGTGAAATATACGATATTAACCCTGATAAATACACATCAATATGTAACTATACATCAATATGTGGAATGTATGCAATTTTCCTTAAGTACACGAAATAGATAATGCATAAAATGCCAGTAAGATAAATTATTTGGAAGAAAAGCAAGAGGATTGTTTTTGCTTTTATACAGGAATGGATTTTGGGCAGCACAGGTGATCTTACATTGAGGCTTGAATTTGTAAAATAAATATGAAATTCGATGAATAAACTTTGTATCTGTTTTGTTTTGTTTTCCTATCGAACGGGTCGTTATTAAAGTTTTCTTGCTTTTTCATGTTCATGCTTCAAGTTATTTACAGACAGTGATATGGATCGCAAAATAATAATAATAATAAATAAATAAATAATATAATAATAATACCCCCCCCCCCCCCCCCCCCCCCCCCATGGATACTGTTTAATATACTGGACAAAAAAAGTTAAGGATCATTATTTCAGAATTATTTTATTCATAACAAAACCAAATAAATTATGTTAAATATATACTTAAAATGTTCAACGACAATCGAACAATACTTTTTAAACCTGTTTTTACAAATTCATCAATACGTTAAGCAGCCAGAGCAACCATTGTCAGGTAACCCCCCAAAACAGTTTGAAAATCGGTATGAGCAACAATAACAAATTTCATTACAAATGATTGAATCTTTATAAAGGCAATATCAATAGGGTGTATGTCCACCCTGAGCCTGTATAACGGCACGACAACGCCTCTGCATACTTCTGATGAGCCTGTGGAACGCAATTTGTGGCAACCTTGCCCATTCCTGCTGTAAAGCTAACGTAAGCTCCTGGCGGTTTGTCGGAAGTACAGGGCGTCTGGAAGCAGCTTGCTGCAACATGTCCCAGGCATGTTCTATTGGATTTAAATCCGGAGAACAACTCGGCCCAAATCATCACAGAGCCACCTTCAAAACGATCATGCCCTGCTACACAGAAATCAGGGTACCGCTCTCCACACATGCGCCATACACGCCTACGACCGTCATGAAAGTCCACGCAGAACCGTGACTCGTCTGTGAAAAGAACAGGCGTCCAATGACGCAGTTGCCAGTTTATGTGATTTTGAGCCCAATTGAGTCGTGCTACACGATGTCTTTTCCTCAAAATGGGACGAACAGCAGGTCGATGAGCCCGAAGGTTAGCAGCATGAAGTCTCTGTCTGAGAGTTTGTGGTGTTATGCGCACCCCACTTGCTGCATGAAAGTCAGTATTGAGTTGGACAGCACTCTGAAACCTGTGTCTACGAGCCATAAGTGACATATAGCGATCCTGGAGAGCGGTTGTGGAGCTTGGACGACCTGATCTCGGTCTCTCAGAAACATTACCTGTCTGCCTAAAACGATTCTACAACCTTGAAATCACACTTTGGGACACATTAAAACGTCTAGAGACAGTTCTCTGGACTTGGCCAGCTTGAAGAATACCTTCTGCCTGACCAGGTTCCAGAGCAGTTAAATGGTACTTCATGGCTTTTAATGTCAATAATTGTTTACCTAAGAGTCGATTAGAGCAATAAATACCCACAATAAAATGAAAATCACAATTTTTCAATTTGAATATACACGTTGGCACACTTTGATTTTGACCCCTTGCTTGTGTTTGGGCGAAAAAATCGTGCACTTATGACGTCAATATGAAACCAGGTAAATCTATCGTGTTAAGGACACACTGGAGATACTATACTTGTTAAAATTTGTCAAAATAATTATTTGGTTAATAAAAATTTTTGAGGTCAAAATTATGATCCTTAACTTTTTTTGTCCAGTATATATTGGTTGTAATATTAAGGAGGAGCATTTTTATGAAGTGGATGTTGACTGAGTCTCTGAGAGAGGAAACAAATCCTAGCACAGCCAGTAGAACTATTTTGAGTGTAAACAAATCGTCCTCCTACTCTTAAACAGTTTATTGAAACTGAAGAAAACGTGCTTTAAACATTTTCTAAACCTTAACTGTCATAAAATATTCATAGACATCATTAAATATACATGTATGCACATATTTAAATGCTGTTGGTATGTATTTGAACACTAAACATTCTAAAACAATCTGCTAGTTTTTTAGTCTTTAGATTTTCGTTTCAGCCAGTGTGTTTTCTTTGTTATTTCAACTTACCTGGACACCCTTGTATTTCACAACTCTGGGATTGAACGCTTTCTCCTACACAATCTGATCCATCGTTGGCTGGTGTCGGGTTTGTGCACGTGCGTGTACGTGTCTGAGTTCCCTCGCCACAAGTAGTTGTACACGTGGTCCATGCAGACCATTCTGTGTAGCCACCGTCCACAACATTAGCTGAAGATAAAAGGAGTAAACATATACGTACATTATCTCCCCTTATCCCCGTTTCAGCCTTTTCTTTGTAAGCGATTATTTTATAACATTGCTTGTATGTAGACAAATTGTAATATGTTAAGTAATTTACATTTTGTATTCGCCATTGTGACGTCATGAAATATCTATGGAGTGAAAGAGATATATTTCTGATCATGAATTTGTCGTGGTATAGAACAACTGTATAAGCAACTCATAGATATATATTTTGTCAAGAATTTATCATAGTATAGAACAACTCACACAGATATGCTTCTTATTATCGTGGTATATAACAACTCACATATTTCACAGTAATCTCCGGAATACCCAGAATCACACTGACAAGTATACACCCCACCATTGGGCACACACTGACCATGGAGGCACTGGTGGCTGACGCAATCTATCAGTAAGGATGGAAAATATACAAAATTAATTCTGTAGAATGTCAACGACTATATTTACATATTTGGATTTTGTTCTATTTTAGATTTTTAAAACGATAATTTAAATGTTATTATTCGATTTCAGTCTACAATTGAAATTATCACGAAATACGGGGGGAGGGGGTGTTGTAAAAGATTGTTGCATTTGACTTAGGTTGTGCATGCTGTATCACTTAGATTGTAAACTCTATATCTAACTTGGTTGCGAATGGATTAGATTGTGAACATGTTGCATAACACTTGTCTTGAAAATGCTGTATTTGACTCACATTTTGAATAGTGCTTTATATTTTTCTTGTAAATGCTGCTTTGGACGTGGATTGTAGATGTTGTATAGGACGTGGATTGTAAATGTTGTACAGGACGTGGATTGTAGATGTTATATAGGACGTGGGTTGTAAATGTTGTATAGGACGTGGATTGTAAATGTTGTATAGGATGTGGATTGTAAATGTTATATAGGACGTGGATTGTAAATGTTGTATAGGACGTGGATTGTAAATGTTATATAGGATGTGGATTGTAAATGTTGTATAGGACGTGGATTGTAAATGTTGTATAGGACGTGGATTGTAAATGTTGTACTAGGTTTGGATCTTGATCGCTGTATGAAGTGTTGAATTGTGATAATGTTGTATATGACAAAGATTGTAAAAGCTTAGGTTGAATTTTGTTGTTAACGGTATGAAATAAAATGAAGTACAACAAGAATTGTACTCCAGTAGTAAGGCTACAAAAGTAAAGAAAAAAAATCATCTTCTTATGGAAAAGCATGGTGTGATAAAGAATAAACATATATTCTCGTGTGATAGGAAAATAACGAAAATTTTGCAGGATATATTTGGTTATAATGAACTGTATTTGGCTGGCCCTGGAGGTTTGCTATAACTGATTAATTGATTGATTAAATATTGTTTAACGTCCCACTCGAGAATTTTTCACTCATATGGAGACGTCACCATTGCCGGTGAAGGGCTGCAAAAGTTTGGCCTATGCTCGACGCTTATGGCCTTTGAGCGGGAGGGATCTTTAACGTGCCACACCTCCTGTAATATGTATTACTGTTCAGCCTTAACGAACCATTACTACTTCATACGATGAATCATTTCTGAAAATGAAAGTAATTATAATCTCACAAATATTACATGAGGAAATAGCACGTACCACAAGGAGTCGGAAATATAACTAGGTCATCCATACCAAAGGTGTTCCATCCGAAGACACCAGTTATCTCCACCTGAAAAAAGACACGTATCTGCTAATCAAGGAAGAGGAAACGCCCTGCTTTGTCAGATGCTTATCAGAATCTATTGATTTTAGGATTTAAGGATATTCTAAAGCAAATTATCAAAGAACAATATATATATACCCTTAAGTTATCAACAGCTGGAAGATCCACGAGTTTGTGCCGCCATTTTGTTCCTGTATCACCAAAGTAAGTGTACTCGTTTAATACAGTCTCTCCATCACGAACGGTAACTAAGAACTTGGTGAAATATTCGGGATAAGTCGGATGAGTCTGGTTGTCCATGATATAACTGATGTTCAAGCACCGCTCAGCGGCTGCAGGCAAAGTTTTAAAAAGAAACAAATGTATAATACATCTACGTTTAGTTTATTACGGGTTTGATAAAATGATAAAAGTTCTGTAAAATTATTTTTCCACTAAACACTGCGCTTGATCTATCTCGGGAAATGTGTCAGCTAAAAGATTAAAGGCGACTTAAAAAAAAACCCCACTCTTCGATTTCTGTAAAGTTCCATGTGGAAGTACTAGTTCTAGTGTTCAGAAAATATACAATGTTGAAATTCTTTTATATGAATGCTTTCTATTTTGGAATATGAGGTCACGAAGCTGTTGATTTCCTACTTGTCTTTGAAAATTGATTAAAATGTCAGTTTTGTAGGTCAATATGCGTCTAGATGTAATCCAAACAATACTGACTCCAGCAATTTTCTCACAATAGAAAATGTTACACATCCCTGTACCTTTAAGGTTGACGCTCGCCGTCAATTCTTTTGGAAGTATAATTTTGATTTTTACAGTGAATGGGAAATCATAAACACATTAATTTTCATTTACGAAATAAATTTCACTTTTGAAAAATACATGAGGGTATGAACTGCGACGCTTTATGCCGACATACTTCATGAAGTGAGTTATCGCTTCATTAAAAGTATGTCGGCGTGAAGCGTTGTTGTTCATACTCTCATGTATTTTCAAAAGTGAAATTTGTTATATTTACATTTTACTTTCATTTCTATCGGAATTTCAAGCCGTTAAAATTGCTGTATTATATTTATCAAGATTCATACGCATATTTTCACATGCATGAGTAAAATGAAACTGCTATCATTGCAATTGGTAAAGATATAGAAGGCAAAAACATTGGAAATTTAAATATCTCCAAATATAGCTGCTTCGTTATGGACTATCATCGAAACTAAACCTGCAAAATTTGTAGAAAGTCTCGGATGGTTACCTTTCTTGTATTAAATCAATCTGACGGTAAATCACTACATTGTTATTTTACCTTCAAATTTGGCTTCAGTGCGGAGTCTGGAGGTTGTGTATAAATACATGACAGTCAGATATCCGATCATGGAGGCGAACAGATTCCCAGAGTGGGGATACACGGTGGTGCCTCCAAAGTTGTGTTTCTGCAACAATGGATCAATACTTACTGATATGAATTGCTGAGGATTTGAGAATTTTAAAATCGACTATCATTATTTCTTTTTGCAATACCCCCTTTTAAAGTTTTATAATATGTTTTTAGATATTTCTTTCTTAATCTGATTGTGTATACAAATGTGTTGTGGAATTGCGATTTTCTCGGGAATATAAATTCTAACCGACACGATGCTCCACCAAAACGTTGACGTTGGATCTTGTTGAAATACACTTCCGGCGAAGTCCTCTTCAAATGTAGACCTGACGATCGCAGTAGCTGAAATATAAATACTTGTTTGCTTATTTGTATACTTTACCGATTTGTTTCGAGGTTCTGATCACCTTAGCTGTCTTTGATCAGTGTTTTATAAAATTTGTCAATACAAATTTTTGCCATTAAACTGGAATAGCTCGGAATCATTGAAATTCTAATAAAACATAAAAGGATGCCTGGATTGAAATATATCTTATAGCTTAGTTTGGTTGTTACAAGTACAAATATAAATTTCCTCTTTAAAGGGATTTATAAATTTCCTAAGGTACTCAAAAGTTAATTGATTGTTCGTTATACGTCCGTTGAGAATCTTTCACTCATACTGAGACGTCACCAGTTGTAGGTGAAGTGCCACAAATTTTGACCCTATTCAAAAGTTGAAATATATTACTCCCCTCTATATAACGCTGTACAAATTTACTCCACTGTTTTGACTTATTAAGATATAATGGAAATAAATTGCGGTATATTGTATTCATTTTACTTACCAAAATACATAAATATGCAAGTTTTCATTTTCATTATTTTTTTCAAAAAAATATTGTTCGTAGCAAGTTTCATTAAACCATTGTAAACACTGTTACACTACCTGTAACGATATCGCAGTTCTTTCCAGAAAACCCTGGGTGACATGAACAGGTGTACTGGTCAACTGAAGACTGCTCGTGACAGATGGCACCAAACTTACAAGGGTGACTATAGCAACCTGAAAAATGTTTGATAGAAAGATTCGTTTTAGTTGAAACTAAGACATTTCTAGTAGTTTTTCTGACAATCTATCTTCTGTTTTACATACCCGAGGGCACTGCTTCGACCTTAACACTGAAACCTGAGCCAGGTGTCACGTCAGGATACGATATGCTGTCGAAACGAATCATCATCATGTTCTCCGTCCCATGAAGGTATTTGGAATACACAGCACCCGGGGTATTTCCACATGCTCTACAATGAACATAATGAAATGATCTATCAGACATTAACAATATATATATATATATATATATATATATATATATATATATATATTTGTATTCTAGTCTCTGATTGGTCAGATTCAAATTATAAAACACGTAGATAGGAGATTTTTATTAGTTTGTTTTTGGTATTGTTTGAGTTCCCAGCATTTCCTAAGTACAATAATTTGTGATAAGCGATATATAGAATGCCACACTGTTTTCCGGGGTCGCCGATCAGGTAGTCCCTAAAGATGAGGAAGTGGTAGCAGTTGTTGTTTTCGCTGTCGGGTAGATCCAGCTGTTCAATTGTCGCCTTCACTTTGGTCTTTACAGGAGTCTGCAGACGACCAAAGTCTAAGAATTAGTATGTCGGCATGTAGAATAGTAAATCTCGCGTCTTCCGAAATCAATCATATCGTACCTTTATCAGCCATGTACACAGAAGGTTCGTGTTGTATGACGTCATCTCGATGAGTTGACTGCTTCCTGGTGTGGTGAGGTTAATGAAACCTCCACAACCTAAAGCAATCGAAATTCAATCTACATATAACTTAACTTATATACTTAAGAACACACACACACACACACACACACACGCACACACACACACACACACACACACACACACACACACACACACACACACACACACACACGATACATGGGCTAATATATGTATTTTGGCTCAGTTTGGTTTAAGTACAAATATAAAATTTCTAAATGTATAATAATAATAATAACAATAGATAAAAGATTTGTTAATAATATATTACTCTTTCCTTATAACACTAAGTAAATTTTCCTCACTGTTGTGGACTTAATTAAAACTCAAGGGAGATAAATTACATTCCACTCAGTAAGTGGTAAACATTTTGCATGTAAAAGGTTTCCATCATTCTTTGAAAAAAAAAATTCGTTTCTAGCAAGTGTCATTAATTTTATTGAAATTCGTAATTATTTTAAACTATCGCCAACATTTCACAATTTTGTATATACTTTTTTTTATATAGAAGTTGATTTATACCGATCTATAACTTGATTTAATGGTATCTTGAGTTTCATTCAGTGATGACGTACCTGGTGACGTGTCTAACTGAGAACAGTCTGATCCTATTAGTCCATCCGGGCACTCGCAGGAACAGACACCTAGATAGTTCATCTTCTCAAACCCGCCATTCAGACACGAGAGTGAACAAGTTGCTGTAAATATATTTCACTTTATATGAAATATTTTCTGTAATAAGTAAGTATAAAGTGGCAGAAAACATAAGTACCTTTATCTAAAATCTGTGTAACATTTTAAATGTGCTTGCACATCAGGGTCCCTTAAACTAGTGCTGATAAAATTGTACTAGAAAAAAAAAATCAATTTTATGCACTTTAAGGTACAAACATTATAAGAAATAAGATGTTTTGTTATGGTTAATGTATCTATAACGGCAATATATAGTAACTTATGCGTGGTGAAATATTTGCTTTCACCTCAGATGACAGGAATAGATCAAACTTTTAAGTTCATTCATAACTACTTTAACTTTCAAACATCTTCGGTTGGCCTTAACTTTGTTATATATAGTGAACGTATACATGCATTGCACGTGCCTTCATCACAGTGGTCGTAAAGTCTGACGTACAGTCACCTTCATCACAGTGGTCGTAAAGTCTGACGTACAGACAGTCACCTTCATCACAGTGGTCGTAAAGTCTGACGTACAGACAGTCACCTTCATCACAGTGGTCGTAAAGTCTGAAGTACAGATAGTCACCTTCATCACAGTGGTCGTAAAGTCTGACGTACAGTCACCTTCATCACAGTGCTCGTAAAGTCTGACGTACAGACAGTCACCTTCATCACAGTGGTCGTACAGTCTGACGTACAGACAGTCACCTTCATCACAGTGGTCGTAAAGTCTGAAGTACAGACAGTCACCTTCATCACAGTGGTCGTAAAGTCTGACGTACAGTCACCTTCATCACAGTGGTCGTACAGTCTGAAGTACAGACAGTCACCTTCATCACAGTGATCGTAAAGTCTGACGTACAGTCACCTTCATCACAGTGCTCGTAAAGTCTGACGTACAGACAGTCACCTTCATCACAGTGATCGTAAAGTCTGACGTACAGTCACCTTCATCACAGTGGTCGTAAAGTCTGAAATGTAGACAGTCATCTTCATCACAGTGGTCGTAAAGTCTGACGTACACTCACCTTCATCACAGTGGTCGTAAAGTCTGACGTACAGTCACATTCATCACAGTGGTCGTAAAGTCTGAAATGTAGACAGTCATCTTCATCACAGTGGTCGTAAAGTCTGACGTACAGTCACCTTCATCGCAGTGGTCGTAAAGTCTGACGTACAGATATTCACCTTCATCACAGTGGTCGTAAAGTCTGACGTGCAGTCACCTTCATCACAGTGGTCGTAAAGTCTGAAGTACAGATAGTCACCATCATCACAGTGGTCGTAAAGTCTGACGTGCAGACAGTCATCTTCATCACAGTGGTCGTACAGTCTGACGTACAGTCATCTTCATCACAGTGGTCGTACAGTCTGACGTACAGTCACCTTCATCACAGTGGTCGAACAGTCTGACGTACAGTCACCTTCATCACAGTGGTCGAACAGTCTGACGTACAGTCACCTTCATCACAGTGGTCGTACAGTCTGACGTGCAGACAGTCACCTTCATCACAGTGGTCGTACAGTCTGACGTACAGTCACCTTCATCATAGTGGTCGTACAGTCTGACGTGCAGACAGTCACCTTCATCACAGTGGTCGTACAGTCTGACGTGCAGACAGTCACCTTCATCACAGTGGTCGTACAGTCTGACGTACAGTCACCTTCATCATAGTGGTCGTACAGTCTGACGTGCAGACAGTCACCTTCATCACAGTGGTCGTACAGTCTGACGTACAGTCACCTTCATCACAGTGGTCGTACAGTCTGACGTGCAGACAGTCACCTTCATCACAGTGGTCGTACAGTCTGACGTGCAGACAGTCATCTTCATCACAGTGGTCGTACAGTCTGACGTACAGTCACCTTCATCACAGTGGTCGTACAGTCTGACGTACAGTCACCTTTATCACAGTGGTCGTACAGTGTGACATGCAGACAGTCACCTTCATCACAGTGGTCGTACAGTCTGACGTACAGTCACCTTCATCACAGTGGTCGTACAGTCTGACGTACAGTCACCTTTATCACAGTGGTCGTACAGTGTGACATGCAGACAGTCACCTTCATCACAGTGGTCGTACAGTCTGACGTGCAGACAGTCAGAGACTATTGCCTGGTCCGTGCGCTTACTGTCAGTAGCTTTAATTCCACGGTGCTAAAATTCCACAACTTTTTTTTTACAAGGGTACAATCGGGATTGTTTCAATAATTTCACGTTATAGGAAAATCAATTTTTAAAATTCCGATTACGAATAATTGGCTGGTTGTATATTGTTTAACGTCTCGTCGAAAATCTTTCACTCATATGGAGACGCCATCATTGCCGGCGAATGGCTGCAAATTTTAGGCCGATGCTTACGGACGCATTGAAATATTTTTAACGTACAATGTATTTATTCACTATGGGTTTAATATTGCAGTAAATTTATAAATCGTGAGCAGGGTAAAATTAAAACTTTCGTGTTAATTACCCAAACATCCCACAATTTATTTTCCTTTTTTAGGTATAATTAGAGAAAATTACAGTTCCGACATTTTTCTGATACAGTCTGATTGGTGTTCTATTTCTGGTTCCAAACCCCAAATGCTCTTTGTACACTGTTTCTGAACTGGCATATAATAACGTTGACCACTGTACACATATAGTAACCGTATACGTACCCGCGCATTCGTAGTACCAGTTGAGGTTTAATTTATCATAAAAAGACAGATCATTCTTGCTGTTAGTGATGAGATATTCCAATTCGTCATCCGGGATCGACATTGTCTGAAGACCAGTCTGTGTAGTAAAACTCTGAAATAGAGAAGAGACTGGTTGTTTGAAATGAAAATATTTTCAAATCAGTAATTCGCTGAGGAATATGTCGGCAGTAGAACTGAGGAATATGTCGGCAGTAGAACTGAGGAATATGTCGGCAGTAGAACTGAGGAATATGTCAGCAGTAGAACTGAGGTTTGAGATCTTTAAAAATCTATGACCGCAGTAATGAAATGAAGACGTGAGAATTTCCTGTACAAGGAATAAATGATTAACAAACACACCTATCTCACGGATCGTGAGTCTTAAAACTTTTGTAAATACCTGTAAAGGCAAAAAAGCATATTTATTCATAATTCAGCTTCATCTGAAATTTATAAACAGCACAGATTCTGCAGTCATTTATTTCCGCCAGTTCAATTTTTCGTTGTTTGTGTGAGCCCCGTGGGGATCCGGGTTGATAGAATAGATCATCAGTAGCCCTTGCTTGTGGTAAGAGGCGATTAAATGGGGCGGTCCTTCGGATGAGACCGCAAAAACCGAGGTCCCGTGTCATAGCAGGTGTGGCACGTTCAAGATCCCCCCCCCCCTGCTCAAAGACCATAAGCGCCGAGCATAGGCCTAAATTTTGCAGCCCTTCACAGGCAATGGTGACGTCTCCATATGAGTGAAAGATTCTCGAGCGGGGCGTTGAACAATATATAATCAACCAATCAATCGTTGTTTGTGGTAAATGTAGATTTCTCGTTATAAGAGTGATAATAAGAGTTGTCGTTCTTAATTCATGGACGTTTACTTTCTCCTGTTTTGTTACAGGTCGTGAAAACAATGAAACATTTTGTACATTATTAGATATATTGATGAATGTACAATTTAATCATAATGTATACATGCAACTCTATTATGCTTGTAAGGATGTTGTTACATGTCCATGCTGATACACATCAGGTGTTGTCTGTAATTGACAATTTCGAAATCAGGTGCAAGTTTTTGTTTTGAAAGTCTTTGAATATCTGGCGTCCATTAAAAAAAAAGATATTGCAAGCACTTCCTGTTATCTCCATTTGTGAAAATATGGTTGCATATATTTTATTTCACTTGTTTCTTCAAAGTTGCTATAAAATTTTAATTTTAAAAAAAGGTGTTCCATTAACACATTTGCAGAAAGTTTGTTTTGATCTGAAGTCGTAACAGCATTTGTAAAATTGATACTGGAAGGTATCCTTGATATTTCTTTTCGTAATAAAGATAATTAAATGGGTGATCGATGTCCTTATCATATACAGGCGGCAAAATACACAGGGCAGCAATCTTCTTGGAAAAAGCCAACAATACGCGAGTTGTTATGTTATCAATACCTAGCAATATCTCTCCAGCTGATTCGCGTTTTTTGGAGCCAAATCTCTTTTCATTCCTCTTAAAATCAAAGTTCATATTTCTATATTTATCTGATTCTGAGCCTTGTTTAGTTTAACGAAATCAATCTGTGATGTATTGTACGAGTTATTTTCTGTTGTATGTTCCAGTTTTCATCAATGTATATAGTTCTTTTACTTTAAATATAAATTTATGGTAATTTACCATATATATTTTTTCATGTAGATAATATCCAAATCTTTTTTTAGCTAGATTCTATTAATGCCTTTATTCTCAGTGGAAGTGAAACTTTTAAACATGGTAGACATAATTGACACCGTCTTCCATTTTTAATGATTTTTAAATTTTGTGAAAAGAGCAAATATATAACTTGAACACCAAATCTATGTAGTCTGTCTAATCTATGTAGTCTGTCTAATCTATCCTCATTTTATGCAACATGGGTGAAGTGTTTTAAACAATACAATGCTTTCTTTATTGTTTTATGGAACGTCATGGGGAAGTTTTAATGATTTTAAAGCGATAATGTGGTGACAGAAAACATTACAAACATGTATCTGAAAATAAGAATATTTGAATATATGAATTTTACGAAAGACAGTGCGCTAAATATTTTGGAGAGCTACTCACCGATAGGCCGTACTGAAGGACGGATCCGAGATCAAACGGAGCGTACTGCCGTGTTTGTCGTAGCTCAAAGTTCCCAACTGCTTGGGGGTTAATGTTTTGAAAGAGGATATCAATATTTCCCTGACGGTCATTTCGCTGTTGCTCATGCCACGCCCCCAAAGCGTGAAGCACTTCATGAAGAACTATGGAAGTCTTTAAAAACAATGAAATGAAATAAGTACACGAAATGAGCTTTTTCAGTATTTCATCACTATCACTAGCATGAATCATGGGAGAGAGAGGGAGGGAGAGAGAGAGAGAGAGAGAGAGAGACAGAGACAGAGAGAGAGAGAGAAAAGAGAGAGAGACCCATAAACATCCAGGTCCAAGCCAAATTTTTTGCTCTTTCGTTCTGATATATCCCACATACGAGGCACACCTACAAAAAATGATAAATTGTATGAATTCTAGTTTAATCCTTTTCATCCAACACCTTTGTAGTGCGTTCCTTAAGTATTTCGACCCTTGATTTATATTTCTCTATTTCTTTATATGTATTGTTTGTAATTTGCAATATCATATCCTCTATAAATCTGGCACCGGAAACATGTCGGACTACTTCACAGATGACAATACAAGCTCACGCTGTCGTGTTTCCGTAGAACAAGATGTGATTGTAGGTTGTACTGGTCCCCGTGACATCCTCCCAGTTAATGCATGCGGCGTCCTCCAGGAGGGCCAAGGACGACTTAATTTTGTCCTCCGCCTCCGCAATGAAAGGTGCTAAAAATAGTGAAATTACATGACAAGGATTCCTGTAAGAGATCATTTCAGTAGAAATCATTTCAGAAGAGATCATTTCGTTCGTGATCTTTTCAATACAGATCATTTCAGTATAGATCATTTTAGTAGAGATCACTTCAGTAGAATGGAACGATAGTAAAGTGATGCTGCAGTCTATTCTGCTCTTATTCTGTTGGTGGAGGAGAGAACCCAGATACAATGTACCTGGGAAGAGACCACCGACCTTCCGCAAGTAAACTGGCAAACTTGCTCACATAACGCCGCGGCCGAGATTCGAACACGCGCCGACAGAGGTGAGAGGCTTTGTGATTTTGAGGCCGATGCTCTAACCACTCGGCCACGGAGGCCCCCGCAAGTCTTCTATGAATTGAAAATCGTGCACAATAAAATGCATTTTGTTTATACACATTTTCTTTCATGATTTCAAACAAGACGTATATTTTCTTACAAGTAACAATACACAAAACACTAATAAAATTTCTATACATTCTGACACAACGATATCATATGCGAAATAATGGTAATTAAGTATTTGCAAAGTTTACGAGAGAGAGAGAGAGAGAGAGAGAGAGAGAGAGAGAGAGAGAGAGATTGCCCTTGATCTGCCTATCTAAGTAAAAAATATGTCATGTCTTACAAAATGTGCATTATATGACGTCACGTTCCATCGATTGACATCAAGCCGTGAATTGTTTACATATTTTACTGTGTTGGATTTTATTGCATGCTATGGTGAGTTATAAGGAAGTTTAAAACTTTTATGAAATCAAAAATGTTTAAATCGCAAATTCTATTGCACTTTCTGGTTTTCTGCGTGATGTATTCTGTGTGATGTTAGATCTAAACTTTCGCTTTCTGACTGAACAAATCCAAAGTCAGTCTTGGGCTACGAAGTAAACATCAGGCCCACACATATCTTCTGTTATTAAGATGCGTTGCAAACTCAATCTGGCGTTTTGAAATTTCATGAACAAAGTTATGTTTCAGTTATGCGAAGAACCAAGATGGCTTCTTTCACGTTCGACACTTTGTCAGTATGTTGCTAAGCGAATCATTGCGCAGTGCAAGCATTTTTTTTAATTTCACATTTCGATCATAAATTAACAATTGTCCAATGTAATTTTGTTTTATTAAATTAAATTATAAGGAATGAAGCTAATTTTGACCTATGTTATACGGTATAATGTAACTTGGTGCAGTTTACGCTTTATAATCCGCGAAGCTTACAGTTAGAGTGCAAGACCTAATAAAAAGTGATTAGAGACGCCAGTTTTCATTGGTTACCAAATGGTATCAATTTCCGAGATACCAGTTTACTTTTGGTCCGATGTGAGAAAAATCAAATGTATTCACTTCGAAGGTAGGTGAACATAACAGTCTATTTTTCTAGTTTGCTGAATCTCAGCCAATCAAACAGCCCGGGATGATTCTATCATAAAATAATGGAATTTATTTCACCAGCGAGTCAGAATCATATAAAGAAAATAGTTTGATCTGTTCTTTGCACTCGTTAAATTATAAAATACCCCTGTCCCATCCGTGAAGCGAATTCTATATTTAGCAACAAACTTTTGAATATTCTCTACACTTAACGTAAAATTTATATTCGTTAGACATGGGAAAATGCTCGCGTTGCTAATAGATTGCATATTAACTAGTAGCAAGCTTTATTGAGCGATGATGTTTATTTGTAGTTTGATGACATCAGCTGGTGTGCAGACAAATTCACTAATAAGTTTGAATATAGAAACTGAACACTACGTTCGGTAGGAACAATTATGATCATATGACGTGATGCATAACTAAGATTCATCCAGATATGAGACCATTTAAAACTCTTTATAGTAATTTTTTTTGTATATTGCATAAAAACACTACTTACAAAACGACGGATAATCAATGACGTAGTAGATCGTGCGGTTCGGCCACCTCCAGCCAATGTCATGGTAATAATTCCGCTTGGTGGCGCTGTTTGGAATCTGTAACCGATGACATTTGTACAGCGTAGTGATCAACAACTGTCTTGTTCAGTAGGGATATTTCGGGTCCCCTTACCTCTAAGTGCGTGGAGACTTTGTGGACATCTTTCTCCTCTGCTAATTGTTCTTCTTTATTATGTTTATTCAAGTTCTTTGGCTGTAGAAAGATATGATAAGCTAAGTATTTTTATATACATGTGCATAAATCTCTCTCTCTCTCTCTCTCTCTCTCTCTCTATCTATCTATCTATCTGTTTGTCTGTCTGCCTGTCCATCCATCCATCTATCCGCCCAATACGGTTACTTGACTAAATTACTAAATTAATGACTGGGAGGACAGATGCATAAATTTTATATTATATTATCAATTTATACATGAACATTTACCGACTTAAATAGAAGACTGAGAAATCACCTCATGAGCTCCATCCGGGAGGTAATCTCGCTGTCGTTCTCCGTAATCCTGAGCTAGTGAGTTTAAAACCAACTCTGGCTAGAAGAAAATAGTAAAGAAAGTGTGAAGAATGCAATGACATATTCACTCTGGCTACGAGGAAGTAGTAAAGAGAGTATGAAAATTTACTCTGGCTACAAGGAAGAAGTAAAGAGAATATGAAGATTTACTCTGGCTACGAGGAAATAGAAAAGAGAGATTGAAGAATGAAATAGCAAATTTACTCTGGCTACGAGGAAATAGAAAAGAGAGATTGAAGAATGAAATAGCAAATTTACTCTGGCTACGAGGAAATAGAAAAGAGAGAATGAAGAATGAAATAGCAATTTTACTCTGGCTACGAGGAAGTTGTAAAGAGAATATGAAGATTTATTCTGGCTACAAGGAAGTAGTAAATAGAGCGTGAAGGATGAAATAAGAAATTTACTTCGTGTAAGTCTTAATTAGTATACACCTCTACTTATTCATTATTTATGTATAAACTATATAATGTAAAAGTTGTTTAAATACGCTTTTCCCCCTTATGATATGAAATAAAATATTTTTTGGTCACTGAAATGATAATTCCGTGCTATAATTTCTATCATGTAATTCAATAATTAATTTCAGTAATTAATGTCTTGTCATAATGTATTAACGTTATTGCTTTCATAAGTGCGTGACGTTTATGCATTTTTAGTGTATTGACTGCTGGACTTGAATCGGTCAATATTTCATTCATAGGGAGTAAACGTTTCCATATTAAATCGGTCAGCGATCCCCAATGAATCAAACGACGGAGTTATTTCTCTGTTTTCTGTTGTGAGGTTCAGGGTCGAGCTTTACATAACGTTTAGTTACGTTGATTGAATCAATATACCTAAACACTTGCATTCCAAACAGTATTTTCATATTTCCACAAAAGATATTTGGTATTTGTGATTTCGTTACATGTAGATTACATGTAGATCAGAGACATACACAGTTTATCATGATACATTTTGCTCATGTCTCATTATTAAAACTGAATTCATACAACGATAAAATGAAATAAACATTAGCATAAATTTCCGATTGTCGTCACAGACGGTCATTTGACGGTGGATGAGAAGCAGCTCTACGTTACAATGACCTACTCAAAAACTAATCAAATGGGGTGGAACGCTATCATTCAAGTGAATTCCGAGTGAACTTTTCTTTGTAAAATTTGCATACGTTTGACTTTTACTTAATGAAACGTGTAATAAAGAAGACGAGATATTTAAATTCAAATTGCCATGATAACAAATTTTCGTTTGATTTTCTGCCTCATTAAATTTATCTTCAACCAAAGTAATCTCAAATTGGTGACAAATTGCAAGGGAATGAAAAATTGACGCATGACAGAAAAAAAAGGAAAAAATGGCGATTGGCGGTATATCTCTGTTAATTAAAAGTCTAAAAATAAACCTTCTTGAGGTCCTCCGAGTTGAGACTGTCCGGGTTGTTTTTCCATCCAAACCTCGGATTCTTGTGACCATTCCGTCTTCTGTTGTGAAGTAGCTTCAGCAGTTCCTCAAGGTCATCTGATGTTGCAAAATGGCGAATTAATTTTTTGTACGAAAAGTGTCACCATATTGAGAGGAAAAAGAGAGAAAGATAAAAATACAGTAGACTGAATTGGTATTTAGTCAATGTGATAAATCTGTTTATCACAGAAATACACGAAACTGCGAAATATTTGTTGACAACTACAGAATATTTAGACAAATCACGTCCATGATTTTATATATGTCTGATGTCGTGAGCCTCTTTCCCTTTAAGATGTTCATAAGCATCTTTGAAGTAAACTTGACACATTCCAATACTGTAGATTCGGAAATCTCATTTTTCAATAATAGCGTTATGGCTCGTTGTTTCAACACTTGCTGAAAGATCTTCCACATCTGTGCACTGCTATACATATAAGTATAAACATTAATACTATGTAATAACATTGCAAACATTTACTGTAACAAAGTATAAATTTGTTGTTTCACTGTAACAAAGTATAAATTTGTTGTTTCACTGTAACAAAGTATAAATTTGTTGTTTCACTGTAACAAAATATAAATTCGTTGTTTTACTGTAACAAAGTATTAATTTGTTGTTTTACTGCTCGTATGAAATGCAGTAACCTATGTCGGAGGTATTAATTTAGTTTAACATTTTAAACATCTCGGCGCAGTTGAAAGAAAATGAAATATTTGGATAATGCTGGAACACTTACCATCTGAATTTTTGGTTGGAAGAGAATAAACCACTTGAAAGAGGAGAGTTGTCGATATCAGAATGTAAGAAATCATGTCTGTTAACGGAATATCTATCAACGGTGTCAGTTTACTTATATACGTCAGAGAATCCCTTGTTAACACACCGGACAAAGGCATCAAACGAAAGAAAAATGAAAAGGGGGATGTACTACCCGACTTTAAAAATGAATGCAAAGCCATAAAGGTGAGGTGAAAACAGGTCAAAGTTCACATGTAATTTAAGTGGCAAGCTAGCCGAAAAGCATGCAATATAGGAAATAAGAATTTTATTCTAAGAAAGTCTACATAAAATTCTGTGTGATATTTTTTAGTGTTAAGAAAGTACATCATGAAAGCTTAATAATTTGCTATACATATGTGTGTGTGTTATAAGTTAATTGACAATTTGTGATTCTTCTCTCTCTCTCTCTCTCTCTCTCTATCTATCTCTCTCTCTATATATATATATACATATATATAAATAAATATATATATATATATATATATATATATATATATTCCAGAAATAAGTGTAGAAAATCTACACAAGTAGACTCCTGAAGATTTGAAGAAACTAGTCGAGTATATACTCAATCGGCTTTATATTTTTATTATATATATATATATATATATATATATATATATATATATATATATATATATATATATATATGATTAATTGAAATGTCATCAGCCAATTGGGAAATATTCTTTTCTATATTATTTACAGTGATACCTTTAATTATTTTTTTTATATCTAATCTGAATTGCTTTTTTGTTTTTGTTTGTTTGTTTTTTTTATTTATAGTCGCCTGAGCAATTTTTCAGCTATCCGGCGACTGTAATCTGAATTGCCAATATTTCTGCACAAATTATGAAAATATATGGTGACAAAGGGTCACCTTGTCTGCACCCTCTCTGAATATTGATTTTTTCAAAGGGATTACCACCTTGATTCACTGTAGATGTAATAATCTGTAGAAAATAATGAAAACCAATTCCGAATAGAGCTGCCAAAGTTAAAGAAAGTAAATGCTTTCTGAATAAATTCCCAAGACACTGTATCAAAAGCTTTTTCAAAATCGATAAATAATAATAAACCAGGTATATTTTCTTCCTCAGTGTAACGCATAATATCATAGATAAGCCTTGTATTTTCTGCAATACATCTATTAGGAATGAAACCCGTTTGATCATGGTTGATTAATTCATCTAGATAACGTTTCACTCAACTAGCTATTGAACCTTATGCAATATATTTTATATTTTTGTGGTTATTTGATTCTAGTTAAAGCACAAACAAACATAAATAATGATATTTCAAATACGTCTAGAGATTTGTTTGAACGTATTCTTAAAGAATTTTGCAAATAGATCCAAGGGCCCATTTCATTTCATTTTGAGATTGAAAATATGGTAGAAGAGACAGATGTAACTAATTCTACGGAATTGTAAAGCCAAATATGTTTTTAAAGAGACGAGGTGTCTTCAGAATTAAAGTGTTAAACGATATCTCATTAAATATTTCAAAATTTTGATGGAATAAAATTCACATTACGGTCGAGAGGAGATTATCCTTATGGGAAAATCCGTTTGGGGAGATTCTCGCCAAGAAGCATAGGGACCCAGAATCTAACAGACAAGATTCGAATTAAAATTACAATCGTTCCAAATTAAATATAGTTAAAGTAAGGCATTTCTATTCCATCTCTAACTACGTTTGGACTCCAACGTTTGATAACTCTTTCAGAAAGTTAAAAGCTGTAAAAATTGGATCATATGTATATCAGACATCAAAGGAGACAGAGTAGTCCACCTGATCAAATATTGGTTCATGATGCAAATTTAATGTCTGATATTACATATCACAGAAACTATAAAACAACAATGTATGATTTTCCATCTACTCTAATACTGTGGTACAGAAGTGTTATTGTCTTAAGTTACAATATTAAGACCGTGGTGATAATAAAAAATTAATTTTAAGCCCAGCGAAATTTTCTCTACATTAGATGCTTCTGTACATGCATTTGATATGATAACTATTTCTTCATGAACTGTGAACACTGTGCGTATGAATCTTGATAAATAAAGGTCGACTATTTTAACGGCTATGAAGAACTCCTACAGAAATGAAAGTACAATGTAGATATGAGAAATAAATTTCATTTTCAAAAATGAAATTTATTTCTTAATTGAATAACGGAGTTGTAATTCCTTGTACAAAACAAGTTCAATGTGTTGAGTGAGGTCTGTGTGTGGATGATACAAGTTAGCTACACACACTGATACACTGCTTCAGATGTTGATAAATCAGTTACCTGAAAAGAACTGATTCAAGTACAATGTGGACTTTTATTTACTTCTCAATTCCTGTTTCAGACTGTGTGAAGAAAAAGAACACGAATAATATATAAACTTCCGTCATACTTTTTTTAGATCTAGAAATATGCTTGGCATGTTAAGATTATCGTGACGAAAAGCAACAGATAATGTTACCGTGAGGGATGTTTCTTCAACATTTTGTTGAAAAGAACGAATAATGAGTTGATTTTAAACACTCCCGTGACCTTCGTGGCTTATGTGACCCCCATGACCTTTGATCCAGTAATATATCTGATGTAATAACATTTATAATTTGGACATTTAAAAAAAAATGAAGTTGTTAATACATTGCTACTCCTTGATGTTTATAATATAAAATATATACGGTACCATTTTTGATGCACCAGATGCGCATGTCGACAAAAATCTCTTCAGTAATCCAAAATAAGAACAAACTTAGAAGAGCTGAAAGAACCAAAAAATACCAAATAGTGGAGCCAAATCTGGCAAAGGATCAGAGTTATGCATGAGGGAAGATAATCCATTTAATATTAGGTAATTGTGAACATGATTAATTATGATCATGGTTAATTATGGACATGGTTAATTACATATTTTCGAGACGATTGCATTCGCATAAACAGGTGGCATTTTTACAGCCGTGGAATATAGTTTCAAACCTTTTCAGGTAAGATAGCAAATTTTATAAAGTGAAATAAGTTGATCTTTCAAGCAATACATGGGGATGATATATCCTCAGATTTGGAAACTGATTCGTAATGTAACTAAATTTAGTACGAAGGGGGGTAAGCTTCAGAAATCAATTTTGTAATCGATGTATATCTGTCGAAACAGAAAGCTTTTAAAGAATTAGAAAATTAGTGTCTGTCTAAAATAATTTTAATTCTTTCATGTTCAGTCATTCAATTTCCAAATCATCATAGTGTTATAAATCAGGTCTATATGATAGATCACGTGACCTAAACTCGAAGTTGTGTTCAGAGTTGAGTCTGTCGTGGATGCATCAAAATTGTTCAGTTCAACGAATCTCGATTTTATTTAAAATAAATAAATTGTAATCTACGAGTATATCAGATTCTTTAATGTTGTCGACATGTTTTCGATTAACTCAGGCATGTGATCACGCTGAAAAGGATTTGAAGCACAGTTTAAGGTTGCGATTTTTAGTATACACAACTTTGAGGTTTTAAGCAGTTTTTGTGTTCATATGTTCTATTCACCGCAGTTCTAATTTCACGGTTTCCGTCTTTAATAAAAATAGCGAAAATTAAAACAGCGTTGAAATAGGGACGTACACCTCTACGTCATTAAAAATGCTAATTAATAAAGGTTGTATTCTATCATCATATGATCAACACCTGTCAGTTCTCTTATATAAAACCTATATGATATGGAGAAAACTATACCCTGCAGTAAATGCGGAAGAATTTGTCTTTTGTATATAAAATAACACGTGTATCAAGGTATTATCTTGTCGCATTGTAAGGAAATATATTACTCAAGATAACATAGTCAAATTAAAGACCAGTCACTTCCGTGTATCGTTAAATCAGGATATCAATTCTGCCTACAGCCGTTTCCACTAATACGCTAAAAATTATGTATCTACTGCAGTGAACGATCAAAATAATCACGCAGCATGGTAGAACATTAAGTCTGTAAAACAGAATTTATGACTCCAAGTGATATAGATTGTTTTCAAATCGTAAGGAGGACCTAGATTTCATCTTGATCAGACTAGATCTTGTAACGTGTGTGGATGGAAAGATAGACCAAGCATCTATTTAATAAGATAATCACAAGTGGAATCGAAAGACAGGAAGATAAAACAGATCAGTCAATCAGAATGTTATTTACATCAGAACCAAAGTATACCAGCATATCATGATATGGGAAAGACGTTATAAATCAAGGTATCGGAATAACCAATCAAAGTATCGGAATGACATAAATCAAGGTATAGGAATGACATAAATCAAGGTATCGGAATGACATGAATCAAGGTATAGGGATGACATAAATCAAGGTATAGGGATGATATAAATCAAGGTATAGGGATGATATAAATCAAGGTAAAGGGATGATATAAATCAAGGTAGAGGGATGATATAAATCAAGGTATAGGGATGATATAAATCAAGGTATAGGGATGATATAAATCAGGGTATAGGGATGACATAAATCAAGGTAAAGTGATGACATAAATCAAGGTAAAGGGATGATATAAATCAAGGTAGAGGGATGATATAAATCAAGGTATAGGGATGATATAAATCAAGGTATAGGGATGACATAAATCAAGGTATAGGGATGATATAAATCAAGGTATAGGGATGATATAAATCAAGGTATAGGGATGACATAAATCAAGGTATAGGGATGACATAAATCAAGGTAAAGGGATGACATAAATCAAGGTATAGGGATGATATAAATCAAGGTATAGGGATGATATAAATCAGGGTATTGGGATGACATAAATCAAGGTATAGGGATGATATAAATCAAGGTATAGGATGACATAAATCAAGGTATAGGGATGATATAAATCAAGATAAAGGGATGACATAAATCAAGGTAGAGGGATGATATAAATCAAGGTATAGTGATGACATAAATCAAGGTATAGTGATGATATAAATCAAGGTATAGTGATGATATAAATCAAGGTATAGGGATGAAATAAATCAAGGTATAGGGATGACATAAATCAAGGTATAGGGATTTCAGAGAACCTAGGTCTTTCAATTGGCGATAGAACTTCATCTCTAATATGAATTCTGTCGAAGATTATGAAGATGGGCTAAATATGAAAAAGAAGTTGATACTTTGTCAGAATGGAGGAATATTAAATCCCGTATTAGACACAGCAACACAAAAGTACGTACCACCTATCCTTCTGTAGTTAGTGAATCAGAGATGATAATTTTTTTTTAGATAGGTTACATGAGGAATATGTTTTGTTCTAGCTGATAAAGCTTATAATAATATTGTTTTTGTAAGTTTCATTATTACAACTATATTATAAAGGAACTTTGTATTAATTTCACATTAGGTAATCATACTTATACTCCAATTGTCCTTTTCGCCTCACAAAATTACAAAAACAAGTCAGCTAAGAAAGGAGGACAATTTATGCTCATGGGAATTCCAATAGAATGTTGGAATACCTGATCACCAACGACTACGAAGATATTGTCAATGAGGAACTCTAGTATCGTATTAATTTCAACTTCAGAGCACTTGTGCGTGGACTCAGAGTGGTGTATAACAAAAGTAATGTTTGGATGACTGATTTCCCTTTTTGCAATCTTTTGTTAAAGAAGCAAATGTCTATTATGTCAAAAAGTCTAGTATTTACTAGAACGGAAGGAATGACCGTATAAAGTATTATCAAGTCTTACGTTTTGATGTTGATTTGAAAAAAGTTTTGCGATTTACTGAACGGTCTTTAGATATCTTTAGGGTCTGTGAGCCACAGGATCATTGGATATACATGTAAAGGTGAAGATAACATAAATCAGAAAGTTGGGCAAACACGGACCCTGAGGTGGGATCAGGTGCCTAGGAAGAGTAAGCATCCCCTGTCGACCGGTTACACCAGTCGTGAGCCCTACGTCCCGATCAGGTAAACGGAGTAATCCGTAGTCAGACTCAGTGTGTCAATAATGGCCTAACAATTGGTATGAAACACGTCAAACAGCACTTGACTTTATGGAAAGTTGTATTGGCAATTAGATCATTATAACAACCATATAATTTGCAAATGCTGACTGTAGATGAGATTGTACAACCTCTGTAACACCAACTTCTTTGTCAGTAGCCTGTCTCGATTCAAAAATTGATCATATGCAGAACAAGCTCTTGCGTATCGAATCAGTTGAGAAATATAAATACTATATGCAGCTGATGATGGAATATTGCCACTTAGATAAGGGATGTTGACGATGAAGAAATTGAAATCATCCCGTTTGTCATAAAATTGAGTTCTTAGTTTGCCGCCAACATCTATTTTCAGTAAAAAAAGTGCGAAACAGATGTGTCTTTTATATCAAGTTCACTGAGATATATCGAATCAACATATGAATGAAAATGATCATTGTTGATAGATAAAACGTCGTCGATATATCTAAATGTTGAATTGAAAGCCACAGCAAGATATTTTTTCTTCTCATGTAGAACCTTTTGAATGAAATCTGCTTCATAAGAGTATAAATACAGCTCAGTTAACAAAGGGGCACAATTCATGCCCATGGGAATTCTAACATACTGTTGGAAGACCCGATCACCAAAGACTATGTAGATATTGTCAATGAGGAACATAAATATAACTATTAATATATATATATATATATATATATATATATATATATATATATATATATAAACAAAAATGACATTGTGGAAATCGAGTAGGCATCAATGTTACAACGATTCAAACTAAACAAATAATATAACACCGTATGAGAATTTCGTAGTTTTGTTGCATATTATTGTAAAAAGAATTCCAAACCTAACCAGTTCTTTAGTATTTTTGAAGTAATTTAATCAGTTTGACAACACTGGGTGTTGTATAATAAAATTTCTTAACAATTTTTTTTTCAAGTCATCAAAGATAATGACGACTTATCAGTTGTCCGGTAATTATATCAGCTAATCAGAAAAGTATGTCTACTCGTCAGATATTTATGTCGACTTGTCCTATAATTATGTCGATTTATTGACTAGTTTGTATTGTGATGCCACACCGTTGTAATTGGCCTATTACATTTTCCAGATTTGTTATGTTCCTACAGCAAAATCATGTTCAGTGTCAATATTTGTCATTGTGGCCCGCTTTGAAGATGATATCAGGATACTAGCATGCAATATTAAACAATTATTTACTTCGTTGAAATTAATGTAAGGGTTTATAAATTCATGAAAAAAAAATACTCACAAAGGTGAACTCAAGGTCAATTTCATTTTCTTAGATTGATGAATACTTATGTTAGCCAAAATCAAGTACGTATTGTATCATATGACAAAAATTAAGGAGACAATCAGTAGTCAACAGGGGATGCTTACTCTTCCTTGACCCCGGATCTCACCTCTAGTGTTTACGGTTTGTTCTGCTGTCACTTTTACATTCTTTACAGGTTTTATGAGATTGATTACTGTTGTTCACTTCACCTTCTCTCATCAACAATTTTTACTTCACAGTGTCAATCTAAAATAACGATGATACAAAGTAGATGGTTGCATTTGCTATCTAAACTTGTATTCGTCATTGTCTTTTCTGCACAATGTCACCGTAGATTGTTTTATTCATGGCTGTACAAATTTAAATAGTTATGTATATGTCACAGAAGATCGAACAAAGACTAAAAAGCGATGGAAGAATGTACTTTCACAATCGCCGAAATTCCTTGTTTTCATATTTTTTTTCACTAGACCATTCTGAAACGCATCACGTGTTTAATACATCGTTTTTATCGAGACATAAAATAGAACGAGAAAGTAAATATATAGATAATGTAAATATTAAAGTTATCACTCTATCCATTTGTCTCGATACTGTAGGTCCTGTCAGAACTATCAGAAAAAAATGTTTTAGTTTCTCATTTGGGGTTAATGATAATTGTCAGATTAAGGCCAAAATAGAGGTATCCGGCGCCGAATATCATTTTGCCATGTTGATCCAAAGTTATGTTTCCTAAGCAGACACCGGTAACGCAAGAGGCAGTTTTGCAAGAGGCATATAAGATTTGTCCGTGCTTGATAGTTTGTTTATGTGGAAAGCTGTCCTTAATTTCCCTTTAGATA
Source organism: Ostrea denselamellosa (assembly GCA_024699665.1). Lineage (NCBI taxonomy): Eukaryota > Metazoa > Mollusca > Bivalvia > Ostreida > Ostreidae > Ostrea > Ostrea denselamellosa. Next base: position 496,641 of record JAMZEH010000093.1, read on the forward strand.
GCAAATGAAGAAAATGAAAACTATGGAAATATTTAGAGTTACATTGTTTAGTTCATATTCATTAAATACCTTGTATTGGATGAAAGTTTTCTCTATAACACACATGTAAGAAAATCTATGTAATATAGTGGCAGAAATACTTTTATCATTATTTTAATCATTCTAAGCGAACTTGAAAATATTTCAGGAAAAAAGTTATGATAGTCCTTTTGAAAGAAAGGAGAATTTTCCTGTTACTGAATTCAATGACATCACAATAAAAACCTACAGTAAATATCTAGAGGATACCTTTTGATGGCGTTTAAATACATGCATACAAATTTGACCAAACGGTCAGCGGAATAAAGTCAGCCATACTCTGGTCAACAAATTGATCCGGATCTCTATGACAACTGAGACCTCCTGGGTTGTCCATTCAAATCAAATAAACTGTGTCGTGGTGACCTATTTCATTAAATTGACAATATTGATTTTTTCCTTTTTCTGCAGGATCGTTTTCACTCCGTAAATTGAACACGATATAAAGATTAATGATTTATAACTAATTAAATGAAAACATGCATTTACAATATATTTTGTTCGCCTAACGCTTAGTTTCTTCCTGCAAACAATCCAAACTAACCAACGACTTTCGATGACGTTTTGTAGAAATGTGTGTGAACCTAAATTTATTTGATAGATTGGGACTTTTGAAAATATACTTTTATTGTAAGCATGCATTCAGTGTAATATAAAGAATACAATTAAATCAGCAGCATACATTCAGGACATTACTGTATATACTCTGTGGGAGTGGTGGTAATATTAAACAATGACTGACTTCTGTTGAGGTCGATATAAGTAATTAGCAATTTAGAATTATATGATGCTTGCTCCTCCTAGACACCTGATCCCACCTCTGGTGTATCCAGTGCTCCGCGTTCGTCCTACTTTTTATATTCTTTAGATGATTTATGAGACTGATCAAGATTAAGCCCCTGTCTACAGTCCGTGTCTTGGACCGATGAAGTGAATCGTTTTTGCTATGCTTCACTAAACAATTGTGGCTTTCTGTGTGACCACCTTTTGCTATATTTGGTGATTTGGCGTTTATATATGTTTTATTGCCTGGGCTATTTTGTGTCATATGACTAGTTAGCCTGTAGTCAATTTATAGTTATTAGTCAATTCTCTGATGTAAGCCCAGCCAATTAATTGTTATCTAAAATTATGTAGTATAGATTTTTAGATTCTAGTCATTTTTATTATTTAAATAAATGACCAATTCACATACTCCTACTTTTTTCTTATCCCTTCATTTGTAATGTACTGCAAAAACAAGCTGTAAAACAGATTTGTTTTTCTTACAGTCTTTGGGCAAAACTGTGGAAATAAATCCCTATATCATCCAGGTTCCTTATTACCACGACATGACACCATAATGTACCGGTCGACTAGGGGTAGGGTACTCGCTTCGCAACCGGAAAAACTCCATGTTGTAGCGACGAAAACGGGCCCAGATTAGACTTTTCCGCTTGGAGGGGGGTCCCCATAAATAAATCCTTACATAACAACCCTTACTTTTGCTTTTTCACCAAAATCTATACACTAATATTCATATTTAAATTCAATGAAATCACGAAATCCACCCAAAATATGTCATTTGGAAATCCTGTGTTGGGTCGGGTTTTTTTCTTAGGGAAAACATGGGTCCAGGTTACTTCTTCCTAAGGGGAAATTTTCTGCTAAGTCCATTTTTCCGGGTGGGAAAGTATAACCCGGGTCTGTTTTTTCGGGGGGAAATTCTATACAGAGAGAAAGACTATACTACAACATCGAGGCTGATTCTGCATTGCCTAGCCTAAGGCGTTTTGATACCATAGGTAGTTGCTATTCATTCGCCAAGCGCTGGACATTAAAAGTGAAAGTCACGGGTACGACGTCAAATTTTAAAAATTTAAAGAATCCTCACTGCTGCCGCATGAGCGTCATGTATAAGTCATAGTTTGTGGCACTTCACCCTTTGTGACGTCTCAATATCAGTGAAAAATTCCCCATTGCGACGTAAAACAGCATACAAAAAATACAATAAGATTACATTGAACTATCACATTAATTAACACCTCGATAACACTGACATCATAGTATCGGTTTAACCATTATACTTTACGAAAAACGAAAATTTCACGAAAACACGCAAGGGTAATATATAAACCCAAATCTGGTCCTTTTGTCGATTTATCGATTTGAATTTCCGTAGTCACAGCCAGTAGTTGTGCAGTCATGTATCCAGTCATACAATGTAGATTAATCCATGTTATTTCATGCATTAAGTAATTTGAAAAAAGGAAGACAAACCTGCTGTATTGATCATGGATTCAAGAATATCAAATTTTCTATAAAGCATTTCTGAGTATGCGCGGTAGTATTTACTTCCTTCCGCTTCATTCTCTACAGGTTGCATAAATTCATCTCAGAGGAAAATTCTACAATCATCGTCCTCCCCACGATCATCACGCAAAAGGCAGAGTGCCAAAGAACTTCAAAATTGACGAATATGTACGCTTCACAGTTGTTGTTTTTTTTTCTAAGAGCTTATTAGTCCGAGGACATTCAGGTCTTAGCGGGACGCGGCCAAGACCGTCCACAGTAGCTAGTGTTTCCCATTCGCTCGCTCCACAGAGACAACACAGCCTTCACAGACAACAACACATGTTCCATAGATAACGCAGGCTCCACACAGACAACACAGGTTGGTACCAAAAATGGTTATTTTCAGTTTTGGAAATAAATGAAAGTCTGATGGAGAGAGATCAGGTGAGTACGGCAGATGCTCGATTAACTTTAAGCCACAATCGTTAATGGCAGCCATGGCAATGACAGACTTGTGAACAGGGGCTTTGTCCTGCTGGAACAACACACCTTTACTGAGTTGTCATCGGCTCTTGAGTTTAATACCGGTATATTCCTGTAACTGCCTCAGAAGTGATGCATAGTATGAGGTATTCATTGTTTGTTCCTTCCTTTTGGAGGTAATCTACCATCAGATTACCATCAGTATCCCAGAAAACCGAGGCCATAACCGTTCCAGCTGATGGAAAATCTGTCTTTGCCTTCTTTGGCGGGGGTGAAACAGGGTGTTTCCATTGTTTAGACTGTTGTTTGACCTCAGGGGACCCATATTTCATCCATAATAACAAATCTCTGAAGAAAGTTAGAAGGATATACCTCGAAAATGTTTAGATTAGCACGCGACAAAGTGCACCCCGTGTGCTTCTGATCTACAGTCAGAAGTTTTGGTACCCAACGGACTGAAAACTTTCTCATGGCAAGATCTACTGTCACAATGCAATGTACTCTTTCCTGTAAAATACATATTGTACTGGCTATATATCTTTCTGTAACTCGCCTGTCAGTCATAACAATATCATGATCTTTATTGACCATATTTTGGGTTGCAACAGTGACAGGCCTTTCAGGACGGGACATCCTCAAAGCTCTGCTTGCTGTGTTAAAATTCCGCCGTATAGTCAGAAAATAGTAGGACTGAAAAAGGACATCGATGCTAACCTCCTTCAATACAAGGTTCACCCGTTTTTGTGAAGAAAACAGGCTATTAATTTGGGCCATTGAAGTATAGGGTGGCCTTACGGGACTGATAACTTTCAGTCAGTTGATGTTCAGAGGAACGGATAATATAGTAAGTACCTTGGTCATTACTGTAGGTATTTAGAGGAAGAGATTATGTAGTAAGTATCTTGGTCATTACTGTAAGTACGAGTACTTATACTCCTGATGATTCCAAGAGGCAGACAAATGTCGATATAGTAGTTCCACTGCAGAAAACTAAAAGACTTACCACATAGTCTGCGGCTGTCAGTTCAGACCCTCACAATCGTCATCCTCGTGACAAGAAATAACAGTTTCAGAAAATTCTGCACACATATGAAGTGTTCAAACTTGAAGTGTTCAATCCTGACTCTAAGGGCTACAATAGAGCAATTGAACCACTTAAAGCCGTATATGGAACCAGTTAAACCTCCCCAAAGAAAAGGACGTCTACCACAATACAGCAAACATCTTCTTTCAACATTTCGAGACAAGTTTAATTAATTGGAGGCATGTGGTGTTTTCACCAAACCAGATATAGTGAAAATTAATGTAGAGTATGTGAATCCATCGTTTCTAGTAAATAAAAATCATGGGAAGGCTTCAGACTAGTTACAGCATGTGCAGATGTCACGACGGTGCTCAAAACCACAAAGCCTCTCACCTCTCTCGGCGCGTGCTCGAATCTCGGCCGTTTTACAGTTTGCCAGTTTACTTGCGGAAGGTCGGTGGTCTCTTCCCAGGTACATTGTATCTGGGTTCTCTCCTCCACCAACAAAAAACTGGACGCCACCAGATAACTGAAAAAATGTTGAGTGTGGCGGAAAGCAATAAATAATCAATCAATCAATCAAATAATCAATCGTACCAATCAGCATATATGGCCGCCTTGCGAAGTGGAAGCTCTCTCCATATCAACGGAGTAAAACATTTCAGTCCATGCATTGTACAATCTTCCGTCATCACATGTATTCTTACTACTAGTAAACCGTGCTTACAAGCCTTTGACAAAATGTACCATGGCGAGTTCTCCACCTGATAAAGTTGGATATCTATTGGCAGCTGATGTTTTGAAGTGTAAACCCCAGCTCATTCCGGTACTGCGCGAGTACAAAACTTCTACACAAGGATATTCCTTATTGAAAACGAGCGTTATGGAAATCTCAGAGAAGGACTACTTATCTTGTCTCTGAAATCCTACCATTGGATGGTCCGTTTGTTGTGATTCGGACAGGTCATGCTCCAGGTTTACTGCATGAGTCAACGACAAACTCATGGTCATATCTATTGAAGTTGGACGCGTGAAAAACAATAATAAGAATCCCGTAACAGAGCGCACAATAAGGAACTAGAAAAGAAATAATACGCAGTGGTTCGCGTTACCACACAGTTACTACATTACCTTTGTGCTTAATTACATTTCAACTAATTACATGGATTCGGAGTAAAGGACTTTTAACAAAGGAGCTTTGGACCCATCGTGACCAATACTCCCATGATCAACTTCCTGTAGACTATTATCAGCGTATCTCACAACAACTTAATGTAAAATTGATACTGTAGATTCCTTATTTCACACGAGTACTTAATATCGCGAAATAACTCGTAAACGTCAAGTCGAACAAACTGGCGAGTGCTATGTGGATCAAAAGTTTTTACATGAATTTTAGCAATATAAGAATAAAAGCGAATAATTTTATTTCGCCAGTGATGCTTGTCGCGAAATTACGAGATAATAAATTCCGTATATTTAGGAATTCACGGTAATCGCTCTCACAGTCACTCATAGAAACAACCTGGACAGACCAGTACCCCTGGTTGTCAAGCAAAGCCGGTAACTTAGTGTATATGCATTGCGACCGGAACAAAACAAACGACAGAGACAGATATATTGTGGTACCATGTGATGGTGAATGGCGGCACGTGAGCAAATTTTGTGGATCCCAGCTTCGACGTACAGCATATCGCGTTAAAGACAGTGATTATTTCCTATTGCCATCAGAGGAAACCATTAGCGATAATGTCAGCCCACAGTATGAGAAGGAGTGTGAAGAACTACCATATGAATTGTCAACAGAGTCTAAATATCCATCTCCACTACCAGTACCACCCACATCAACCAATCTCTTGGATCCATCTACGCTACAATATCCTTCACTTCCTGCAGATACATGTAACCCTACAGGAACAGTACCTTCCGACACTGACCCTGATTCGCCCAATAAGCCGCGCGAAGCATGTCCACCTAAACCTAGACGCACACGATGCCCACCAAATGGTTATCGGACTATGTTTGAGATTAAGCAGTGCGGTTTGTGTTTGTGTCCCCTTTCGTGCTACAATTGGCTGTTGGACAATAGTTGTGATTAAGCCGTGTGATTTGTGGTGGCAGGGGCATGATAATCCCTTTTTGTGCTATTTTCAGACTCAGTTGTATATCATAATTGTATTACATGTATCTAATGCGTATTCATTTGTCTAATTGGTGGTCAACCACTCCAATTGTCACTTTATTGTTCCTTATGGTTAAAAGAAAAGAGAAAAATAGTGACAACAGTATGATATACATGTCTATTTCGGGTTCGCTTTATGTGACCTTTTTGATTCTGTTTGTTAATCATCGTTCCTGTCTTCTTCCGGTTGTTTAAACGTGCTACGTTTACGTGGTTGTTGCTGTGTGGGATAATTACTAACTGGCGGAGATATACAATCAACAAGAAGGGACAGTTAGCAATATCTTGGGTTGACTGGAATATGATGGACACTTGCGCATATTTACTCTCTGTGTGTTTTTTTCTGCCTAATTTCTTTGGAAATCCATTGCTTGTCATTTGCATTAATGAACAATATAGATAAATGCTTTTTTAGTACCGTCTGTCCGCGTATGAATATTTACTCCTGTACATTTCATGATATACTTTTGAATTACTAGCAAATAAACTAACAAATATGTTCAAACAGTGTGCAGTGAAATATACTGAAATTCCCATGACCACCGTTGACAAAATGTTCGGAACATGGTGAATTTCTGGTACGTGGGTCGCGAATCTGTTGTTTGTGAACGCGCACACGTGCGTTAAGTGTGCCGGTTTGTCCGATGTAGTTTTCTTTACAGGTAGGGCAGGTAGTGCAATATATTACATTTTCTGATTTGCATGTCATGTTGGAATTTGGTGTCAATTTTTTTCCACGTGTAAGAATTTTTCTCTGCCTTCCTCCAGATGACTACATGTAACGCAGCGTGAATCCCCACTTTAATTTACGGATTATATATATATATATATATGCATGCAAATTTTCATTAATAAATCGAGGGGCCTCCGTGGCCGAGTGGTTAGAGCATCGGGCTCAAAATCACAAAGCCTCTCATCTCTGTCGGCGCGTGTTCGAATCTCGGCCGCGGCGTTATGTGAGCAAGTTTGCCAGTTTACTTGCGGAAGGTCGGTGGTCTCTTCCCAGGTACATTGTATCTGGGTTCTCTCCTCCACCAACAAAAACAGATAACTGAAAAATTGTTGAGTGTTGCGGAAATCAATAAGTAATCAATCAATCATTAATAAATCCAAGTCGAGGTAATGACAGGTATTTGAAATGCAGTATACGTGTTCAAGTAAACTCCGCATTAAAAAAAATATACAGTATACCACGCGTGTAGCGAATGACTGGTGACGAAGAATTCTAATTCATTATAAAGGTAATTCATTATATGAGTTCATTATATGATTTAAAATTACAGATAATAAAATCAGTTCGCTGTATGAGTTTGCACTTTGAAATGTGTACATTACGTTTTCTCTACATCAGTATCAGAAGGTCCATAAAAAACTGTAAAAGCAGACTAGTTAAACATTAAAATCACTGTAGTGATATAAACTACATTAATTTTCGGGGGGGGGGGGGGATCAGAGATCAATGTTATTTCCATTTATGCATTACTCTTCTCATTGGACAACTTTGCAATTAAGACCAGAATATTTTAAAGTTCATTTACAGGTTAAGTTGTTCTGAATGGATTGCAAAATCAATTACACTGATGTCATTATGTCAACAATTTTATCGGCAGATACAACGATAAATCCTATTACCGGGTATTCATTGAGATTTTAGTAGGATTATTTAGTTGTTCCGAGTAACAAGCCTCTTCATCTCTGTTGGGAGTATGTCATTATTGGCTATACATTTAGAATATAGATTACGTTAAAGATATTGATCGTCCATGACATGTACAGATTTTAAAAGAATGCAACTCAGCTCAATATATGAGAAGATACACATTCAATGAATAAATAATTGACCTTAAAATCCAATCTCTTAGAAGCACGTTTTTCGTTCAATATAACAACATGACAATGTCTTACTTTAGTGGGTAGTTTCTGAGTGGTTTAGTAGTAAGTACAAACGTACTTTAATGAGAACTAGTCTGTGGATGTGGCAATGGGCTCTTTCTAATGACTTGCCTGATTGTCTGTTTGTTTTATGATCCTTCGAGAGTTTTTCACTCATATCACGTTATCAGCTGTAGGTGAAGTACCTTGCGGCCGTAGCTGCAAAGATTCTTTAACGTGTCAACACCCTGTCGCGACACGGTACCATCCTTTTTAAGGTCATATCCTAAATACCCGTGATTCTCACTTTTAAATGCCGAGCGTTTGACAAAGGGGTATCACTACTCATGTTTCTGGTTTTGGTATTACGCGGCCATGCCACGAGTGGGGCTTGAACTCAAGACCCCCCAGTTACGAAAAGAGAACGCTTATTTCTAATGGGAGCGCTACTGACAGAGATATTACACAGTGGGTTCTGTTTTGTTATGCAGTGGTTACTATTTTGTTACACAGTGGGTACTATTTTGTTACGCAGTGGGTACTATCTAGTCACGCAGTTGGTACTATTTTGTTACGCAGTGGGTACTATCTAGTCACGCAGTTGGTACTATTTTGTTACGCAGTGCGTTCTATCTAGTCTCGCAGTTGGTACTATTTTGTTTCACAGAGGGTTCTATTTTGTTACGCAGTGAGTATTATTTCATTGAAGGCTTTTCTAAGACTTTAAAATGGTAGAAATCGATCGTAAAACAAAGATATTTCCCCTTAAGCATGAAGAGAAGAAACATCATCGCAAAGGATGTCATTTTAGATGATGAAAATAAGGGTGGAAATTCAAAAGTCCTGCCAATGTTACTTTAGACGTTATAGAATTGTTTCCATGTAGTTGCTCACAGATGTAAACTAACTTCAAATTATCCTATAAATTCTATCGAAAGTTTGAAATAAAAAAATAAGAATATAGAAACTGTCATTATTTTAATTTTGCTTTATTACAATACATTTATATATACATGACTGTCACAACCTTAGTTACAGGTGAAATGGTGGAAATTTGTCAATGAATGATGTAAAGTCAACATTGAAAAAGAGCTCATAAATTGGAAACAAATTTTAATTGTCAACATAATATTTACATTTTCAATGTTTTGCCTTTGATATCTTTGTATATGGTAATGACAGTCACTTTCTCGTAAACACGCTGCAGTTGCAAACAATGCCAGTATGAATACAAAACTACTTAATGAAAATTGTACGTCTATTTCAACGGCTGGAAAAGCCGACAAATATGAAAGTAGAATGTAAATTTCATTTATGAAAACACGTGAGAGTATGAACTGCAACGCTTCAATCAGCATACTTTTCTTGAAACGCTAACGTTTACATGTACATTAATCTGTGTTGAGTGGATTTGACAAATGAGTATCTGAATATTTTCATAATTGATAACGCACATGTTTACAATACTGATTCACGTGTAAAAGTAAAATTATCGATGACAGCTTAGCAACCATTCTTATGATACAAGAATTAACATTTTCAACCAATTTCAGATGATGAATAAATTATTTAGCGCATTGACAACCGGACAGGTGGAGCAAAAAGTCACCTACCGTTATAGTGCACAGACAGTATCTTACTGCAATGGAATTCTTACTACAATGATACATAAGTATGGAAATTCTTTCCACGGAGCAAAAGCATATATACACTGGACAACAACGTCTGTAAACGTTATGTCGGATTCGATGTCATCATTTAACGGTATTTACAGAGAACAGAGGATGTACCAGTCGTAAGAATATCCCTAAGGCAACTCGGATCACTACAGAGGACGTCATCTCACGCCGCCTGCCTAATATACTCGTTCTTTAGTACGTGATAACATTAGCATCCCTCATCCCTTTCTTCATGTGATAAGACATAACCTTAAACAACTGTAGCCACGCCTCTTCCAGTTCCTTGCTCCAACAGTCTTCTAAATGAGGTTTTATGGCGTGCACAAATTGGGAACCAACCAACTGAAAAATATTAATTATATATATCTATTATTTCTTATTAAAGTATGCGTATCGGCTGTTACACATTAGTTATTACGTACTTGTTATTATGCATTAGTTATTACGTATTTGTTATTATGCATTAGTTATTACGTACTTGTTATTATGCATTAGTTATTACATATTTGTTATTATGCATTAGTTATTGAATATTTGTTATTATGCATTAGTTATTGAATATTTGTTATTATGCATTAATTATTACGTATTTGTTATTATGCATTAGTTATTACATATTTGTTATTATGCATTAGTTATTACATGATTGTTATTATGCATTAGTTATTACGTATTTGTTATTATGCATTGGTTATTACATATTTGTTATTATGTATTAGTTATTACATATTTGTGATTATGCATTAGTTATTACATATTTTTTATTATGCATTAGTTATTACATATTTGTTATTATGCATTAGTTATTACATATTTGTGATTATGCATTAGTTATTACATATTTTTTATTATGCATTAGTTATTACATATTTGTTATTATGCATTAGTTATTACATATTTTTTATTATGCATTAGTTATTACGCATCAGTTATTATGCATTAGTTATTACGTATTTGTTATTATGCATTAGTTATTACGTATTTGTTATTATGCATTAGTTATTACGTATTTGTTATTATGCATTAGTTATTACATATTTGTTATTATGCATTAGTTATTACATATTTGTTATTATGCATTAGTTATTACATATTTGTTATTATGCATTAGTTATTACATATTTGTTATTATATATTTGTTACTACGTATATGTTATTCATTCTTTAGAACGCCTTCATTTAGTAGGAAGGGGTTACCTTGATATGTATTTACTTTAAATGAAATAAACAACTGAATAAAACCTAATATTTGACTTATATATATATATATATATATATATATATATATATATATATATAAATGATAACAAATAAAAAAAAATAAGTAATAGGAAATAAGTAAAATAAATAGGTCCCTTCAAAGTTTCCCCGTTTGGAGCCTCTCGATAGTAAACGGGTAGATGAAAGGTGCTCCCGTTTTATGCTTCGAATACACATTTCCAGATCATGGATTATCGCCAGAATAGGTATATCAGTCCGTTGTTAGAAAAGTTTTGTGTAGAAATCGGTAAATTAAAAAAAAAGTGTTAGAAAATCATAATTTTGATGCACTTCCGGTCAAACATTTTTGTTTACCTGTATATATTCACCCAAGTGTAACAAATACTTATTTTGGAAAGGGGTCACGCTTGACGGTTTGATAAATACAGGGTGTCTCCAAAAATTGATGGCAGTACGTGTTCCGTATCTCGCTGATGGATATGCTTTCATCGAAGGACTCGAATGATGAACATGACGAAGATAATATTTACTGTACGCAAGATGCAGATGAAGTTGACAATGACATATTTAGTGAAATTAAAGAGCAGTTCGGTCAATATGATAAGGAGACGTTTGTTTTGAATCTTGTGGGAAAATATTCTGAAGAACCGGAAGAACTAAATTCTATAAGGCAAAGCTTGTATGACTATGCAAAATCAAAACTAGAAGATTTCCCCCACGGTTTCTTATCAGAACGACGCCAAAGAGGTACTGGAAAATCAGTGACAGAAAAATATGCAAGTGATGTATATATATATATATATATATATATATATATATATATATATATATATATATAAATGATAACAAATAAAAAAAAAATAAGTAATAGGAAATAAGTAAAATAAATAGGTCCCTTCAAAGTTTCCGCAGCAGAGTTCTTTTAAAGCTGAAAACATAATATGTAATTACTCACAAATTAAACTTCAACTGAAGCTTAATTATGCATAAATGATGACATCTACTAAGGAAGTAAAGGAACTAATGACCTGTCAAACTAAATTGTAATGATGCATATTAAATGCGCCTAATCAGATTAATCGTGTCGGATTAGAGAGTATGTCGGATTATAAGGGGATAAGAGTAAATGGATATAGGATGACAAGCCTATTGTTCAGGTAGATCGGATTAGACTGTTATGAACAATACTAAAGAACAAACATGGAGTGAAGCCATTCTATAGGAAGAATATAAAAAATTTGAAGATTCCATGCTGTATATCATGCTGTGTATCATGCTGTATATCATGCTGTGTATCTGCGTTAAAAAGCAAAATCTTTTTTTTTTTTTTTTTTTTCAATTTAAAAATTAAGTTACTTTGTGGACGAACACGTTGTGAGTTTTCTTCTCGGTTACTTTTATTTGACAAGCGATAGAATTCATGTACATGTAAATGAAAACCTTTATCGGGAGCTTGCATTTTTAAAAAACAAATATTACAAAGTTCATCTGAGAAGACTTTAAAATAAACATATATTTAAAATATTTAACAATTAAGTGATTTTCCCCATATTCACAAACACAACCTTTATATCATTCATAAACCATGAAAGGAGGTAACATTTCCAAAACCTTGATCTCGAGTTGTAATCCTTCAATCCTAGCCACAGTGTACTTCACTTATATTGAAGTTTCTTACATTGAACTATTTATTATATTGAAGTCCAGCGTTTGGCTAAGGAGCAATCACTACCTACTTTTGCGTCTTGGGTTTGACGTGCTCCTTCCATGGTCGCGTCAAACCTAAGACACAAAAACAGACAGTGATTGCTCCTTCGCCAAACGCTCGGCATTTACAAGTGAGAACCAATGGTCTTTCGGATATGACCTTAAAAACGGAGGTCCCGTGTCACGGTAGGCGTTGGCACGTTAAAGAACCCTCACTGCTACGGGCCTGAGCGCTAAGCATAGGTCTAAATTTGTGGTACTTCGCCTACAGCTGGTGACGTCTCAATATGCGTCAATATGACGTAAAACAAACAAATATTGAAGTGCCTTATGTTGAACTATATGTTATATTGAAGTACAAATAAAATTACTTCTTTATATGGTTCAACGTCGGTTATATTCAACATTGAATATCACTGCTATTACAATTCAGGTCGATCCCCTGAACTTCAGTATATCTGTATATCAGTATATCTATATATCTATATATCTGTATATCAGTATATCAGTATATCTATATATCTGTATATCTGTATATCAGTATATCAGTATAGCTGTATATCTGTATATCTGTATATCAGTATATCTGTATATCTGTATATCAGTATATCTGTATATCAGTATATCTGTATATCTGTATATCAGTATATCTGTATATCTGTATATCAGTATATCTGTATATCAGTATATCTGTATATCAGTATATCAGTATATCAGTATATCTGTATATCAGTATATCAGTATATCTGTATATCAGTATATCTGTATATCTGTATATCTGTATATCAGTATATCTGTATATCAGTATATCAGTATATCTGTATATCAGTATATCTGTATATCAGTATATCTGTATATCAGTATATCTGTATATCAGTATATCAGTATATCTGTATATCAGTATATCAGTATATCTGTATATCAGTATATCTGTATATCAGTATATCAGTATATCTGTATATCAGTATATCTGTATATCTGTATATCAGTATATCAGTATATCTGTATATCAGTATATCTGTATATCAGTATATCAGTATATCTGTATATCAGTAAATCAGTATATCTGTATATCTGTATATCAGTATATCAGTATATCTGTATATCAGTATATCTATATATCAGTATATCTGTATATCAGTATATCTGTATATCAGTATATCTGTATATCTATATATCAGTATATCTGTATATCAGTATATCTGTATATCTGTATATCAGTATAGCTGTATATCAGTATATCAGTATATCAGTATATCTGTATATCAGTATAGCTGTATATCTGTATATCAGTATATCAGTATATCTGTATATCAGTATATCAGTATATCAGTGTATCTGGAGTAGACTGGAGTATACGTTTGAAATTGAAAACAGTGAAAGAGGAAAGCGACACAACATGGAATGAAATAGCGATCGTCTAAACATTCTTTCAGTTTTCTGTGTTTGGTGTAAAATTATTTGGTACACATGGCGACTGTAATGTAATTGTTGTCAATCGATGATGTAAATGGTCGGCAGACATGTTGTCGTGTTTACACTATGCAGATCTCGTGGGGATCCGGATTAAAATAAGTCCTCAGTTCCCCTTGCTTGTCGTAAGAAGCGACTAATTGGGGCGGTCCTTCGGATGAGACCGCAAAAACCGAGACCCCTTTACACATCAGGTGTGGCAAGATAAAGATCCCTCCCTGCTCAAAGGCGTAAGCGCCGACTATAGGTCTATATTTTGCAGCCTTTCATCGACAATGGTGACGCCTCCATATGAGTGGAAAATTCTCGAGCAGGATGTTAAACAATGTACAACTACAATGTGCAGTATAGTTTATCCTGCGGTAAAGAGTTTACTCTTTAGTGACGATTTTATATTGTAATAACGATTTTATCCTGTAATAACGATTTTATTCTGTAATAACGATTTTATATTGTAATAACGATTTTATCCTGTAATAATGATTTTATCCTGTAATAACGATTTTATTCTGTAATAACGATTTTATCTTGTAATATCGATTTTATCCTGTAATAACGATTTTATCTTGTAATATCGATTTTATCCTATAATAACGATTTTATTCTGTAATAACGATTTTATCTTGTAATATCGATTTTATCCTGTAATAACGATTTTATCTTGTAATATCGATTTTATCCTGTAATAACGATTTTATCCTGTAATAACGATTTTATCCTGTAATAACGATTGATCCTGTAATAACGATTTTATCTTGTAATAACGATTTTATCTTGTAATAACGATTTTATCCTGTAATAATCATTTTATCAAGTATATCCTTCAATACTTTTAAAACATGTAAAAATACTTAACGACAAACGGGATGACTTCAGCTTTTCCATCGTCAACCTCCCATTTATAAATAGCAATAATTCCATTATCACCGGCATATGTATGTACACCGTATGTCTCTAAACTGATTCGATACGCAAGAGCTTGATCTGCGTAAGGTCAGTTTTCAAATAAGTTAATGTTAGGGGTTTTAACAGTTTCGTTTTAAAGTCAGCATTTCGCAGATTTGATTGCTGGTCGGTATAACGATCTAATTTACCAATACAATCTGTCATTGGGTAAAATGCTGTCTGATATATTTCATACCATCAGAGACCGTTCTTTGCACACTGATTTTGACTACGAGTTCGTGATCAAGATATAGGCCTCACGGTGGGTGTGTACGGTCCACTAAAGATGTTTACTCCTCCTAGCCACCTAATCCCAGCTCTGATGCGTGCAGGGGTCCGTGCCTTACTCTTAATTTTGTATTCGTTCGAGGAGTTATGAGATGGATCACTGTTCGGTATCTTCACCTTTCCACAAATCTCTTTGTAGTTCGAAGTGTTGTGCAACATCTGCACTGGGATTTGAAATAATCCTACAACATTAACTTTGTAATCACGCCCACAAAGACATCAGAATAGTATATAGATTACAGGATAATAATGCTATACAAACAATTAACAGTGTTTTTGTTTTCTGAGACATGACCGACAGCCGTGCTATGAATTGCAACATCCGCTTTGCTTATGGCCCAATTTATTGATCATGACCTATTCTGCTGTGTTTGCGTCTTGTTTATTCATTTACTACCAGGCTTTGAATGAACACGGGATTATTTCGTTTTCTGACTGGGATAATATTAGATCAAATCATACGGGACTATTGATTAGTTAGTTGTTTGAGTAGTGTTTTACACCACATTGGAGAATACTTTTGTGTTTTTTGTAACTAGAAGTTACTCTGCTATTACAAGAAATTCCCTATTGCATCATCGCTTACTGGCAATATATATTAGCTAGGGTATTCCAGAATTCTCAATCAGATAAAAGATGAAAAGCAGCATTGTCTACAGCACGACATCAAGGATGAGGTATCCTTTTCATTCAAGGATGATCCATGCGTCTGCTGACCCGATTAATCAGCAGACAGTGAACGTTGATGATACATAAAATTATGTATCGTTGATACGTTGAATAACCAAAGTTTGTGGTTGTCCAACAATGATACATTTCATGACCCCCCCCCCCTAAAAAAAAATCAACATTGAAAGATTGAAATTACCATTTTTCAACACTGAAGATGTAACATTTATTCAACGTTGAACGTTTATTGTTGAAACGATTATTGACTGATTGATTGATTGATTGTTTACGTCCCGTCAAGAATTTTTCACTCATATTGATATCTCACCTGCTGTAGGTGAAGTACCAAAATTTAGACCTATGCTTAGCGCTCAGGGCCGTAGCAGTTCCTTTACGTGTCAACGCCTACCGTGACACGGGACCTCCGTTTTTAAGGTCATATCCGAAAGACCCGTGATTCTCACTTCTAGATGCCTAGCGTTTGGCGAAGGAGCAATCACTATCTATTTTACGTCTTAGGTTTGACGCGGTCACAGCATGAGCGGGGCTCGAACTCACGACTTCCCGGTTACGAAGCGAACGCTCTAATCACGGAGATACCGCAACGTGTTGAAACGAAAATGGATATACTATATTTTGAATTAAAGCAGGTAATTAATGTCTTTCCTCTGTAATTTCAGAGTTAGACTCTTACTCATATTACTGTTGAATCAAGATGTGTTTTTGATCATTTCCTCTGTAATTTTGCAGAAAATTAAGAGACATTTTGAATCTTATAATCCATACGGTTTTATGATTTCATATCAACAATGGTCAATTTATGGAAAATTATTTAAAATGTTTTACATTCTGTTTCATACATATATTCTATTAGCCCACATAATTTTCAAAATAACGAACAGTGTACGATTAATCTATTTGCTTGATCATTTAAATATGGTGCATAGCCTTCTTAAGTATCATACAAGTGACTTTAATGAGATGTTTGATTGATTATATGTGAAACAGCAACGCGATTCTATTTAAATGATAATCACTGTTAACATATATCGGTATTCTACCAATCAACAACACGTGAATTCAACGTTAAAATGCCTAAAGCGATGGCAAGAGTTTGAAAGTTATTTTAATTTTCAAAACCAACTAAAGATTAAACTCATTTTAAACGGTAAAAATTTAAGTTCAATTGACGTTGAGATCCCAACTGCATTGTCTACAGGTGGGCAATGCGTCGGAATCATTAAAATCGATTCCAGGTATTTACGAACGGAATGAATTTCATTTTTTAAGATACAGAAGGGCACGAGTGCGATGCTTGACGCCAGTATACTTCATGAAGCAAGTTTGCACTACATGAAAAGTATGCCGGCGTGAAGCATTACAGTTCATACCCTCATGTGTTTTCAAAAATAAATAAAATTCATTTTTTAGATTTTACTTTCATTTTTGTCCGAATTTTCAGCTGTTAACATAACACAATAAAATTGCTATATTTATCAAGATTATACGCATATTTTTCACATTCATGAAGAAATGGCTATCATTTCAATTGGTAAAGATATTGAAAACCATTGGGAATTTATATATAGTAGTATGTTAATATTTATAAATTTACTGTCTTGTTTTCTATATCTTTCCTCATGAATACAACGTAGATGTGAACAATGTGCGCATGAATCTTGATATACATATAGTACCTCTATTTCAACAACTGGGAATTCTGGGAGAAAATGAAAGTAGACCGTAAATATACTGTTTTAAATATTTGAGGGTATGAACTGTAGCCTTTCACACCGACATACTTTTCATGAAGCGTTGTAGCGCTTCACAGACTATGCTGGCGTAATGGGTTGCTGTTCATACCCTCATGTATTTTCAAAAAGGAAATATTACCATTATGATTGATTGATTGTCTGTTGTTTAACGTCCCGCTCGAGAATTTTTCACTCCTATGCAGACGTCACCATTGCCGGTGAAGGGCTGCAAAATTTAGGCCTATGCTTGGCGCTTAAGGCCTTTAAGCAGGGAGGGATCTTTAACGTGCCACACATGCTGTGACACGGGACCTCGGTTTCTGCGGTCTCATCTGAAGGACCGCCCCATTTAGTCGCCTCTTACGATAATCAAGGGGTACTGAGGATCTATTCTAACCCGGATCCCCACGGGCCATTATGCATATAAATCATATGTCATGGAATGTCTACTGATCTTACATCTATGAAGTCATATCTGGCGTTGTAATTCATGTGTCTCTCCCCAAGTTCATGCATGAGATTCTGTAGTTTTTCCGGCGTCCGAATCCGGGTCAGACATTTGTCCACTGTCCCCATTACACGGAGGGCATGTGACCGCAAGATGGAGCTGTGTTCCATGTCTTCCTTCGCCAACTGTTGGAATGGCAGAAACGCGTCCTGTACCTCAGGGTGTGTTTGAAAAAGACTGTAAAGAAATTAGAGACATCGGTGTAAGTTTCACTCAGCAGTTACTATGTAGTATAAATTTGATATACAATTACCGGTCGCAGTAGCTCAGTGGTACAGAGTTTGCTTCGTAACCGGGAGGTCGTGAGTTCGAGCCCTGCTCGTACCATGACCGCGTCAAACATAGGTAGCGATTGCTCCTTCGCCAGACACTCGGCATTTACAAGTGAGAATCGCGGGTCTTACGAGTATGACCTTAAAAACGGAGGTCCCGTGTCGCGGCAGGGCGTTGGCACGTTAAAGAACCTCACTGCTACGGCCCTGAGCGCTAAGCATAGGTCTAAATTTGTAGTACTTCACTTACAGCTGGTGACGTTTCAATATAAGTGAAAAATTCTCGACGGTGCGTAGCACAAACAAACAATCAAAATATAATTCATTGGAGGCAACATCCCCACTGTATCAGCTCAGTAACTCCAAGAAACTATTATTTTGTAATTTTGTAACAATTACAAGAAAATGATACTGAAATGTAATACCTAGTAGGGAATCAGTCCAGATTTAATTGGTCTTGTAATGAAATGCCGTAATAATGCTGAGAAATTGCTTTTTTTTTCTTTTTCTTTTTTTTAAAGATAAAGAAAGCTTTCATTTTCTCCACTTCAGAGATATTACGTCGACAATTTCTACCAACAAAAGACTGAGGATTTAATGAATTGACTTATGTCTGAAACCTTCTTAGAAATCAGCTGGCAGGTCTAAAGAAAGATCTCTCGGTCCAATATATGAAGGAAATTAGTTGGGAGTGATTGAAATTTTATTCTGCATGCAGCTTTTGTCGAAACTTATTACATTGTTTGACATATAGCGCATGCGCAGTTTTAAAGCATGGTGTTACAGTTATTGAGACGATACAGTAGCTCTCAGTGATTGGCGGAACATTTCGTCTCAGACCACTTCAATACAGCTTTTGATACAGAAGAGACACTGCTTTGATGCTAGGAAACATAAGAATACCCCATAAACGCTTTGTAATTTGTGGAGAAGAGATGTTTATTTCTGTGATTTGAATTGTGACGTAATTTCACCTCGAATTATCGTAGTGGCACTCAGTGACATATGCAATGCGTGTAGTTCAAAACGTATGTCTCCCTACCTTTGAGTGATACTGCGATGCTTTTATTTGACTTATCAACTGTTACCAATATTATTGAGACTATAAAAATCTGTGAAAATACCCAGTCCTAAAAAGATATTATTATACAAACCTGTGAAAAACCCAGTCCTAAACAGATTTTGCTATACAAAGCTGTGAAAATATTCTATATCCAGATATGATCCAGTCTTTAGAATTACCAAAGGGTTGATGCTTTCTTTTCCGAGACGCGCTTCGCACATCCCAACAGTGCGACATGCACTTAGAGCAGACAAATGAGCGCAACGAGAATACAGAAAACCAAGATGTTTGCAGAATTTTCTAGTGATGAAGATGTTTTTTTCACGCAGTGTTATCCAGGTATAAATTAAAGACAGTTTTGATGGAGAGCACGATTGTCGTCCTTCAGTCAGGGGCGAGACAAGAAACAATCGGCAACATCCCAAGCTAGAGACACAGAAACTGTTATAAAGTCTATTAAGTTGATAGAATAAGACATTCCATTACAGACAGCATACAGCGGTACTACTGGTCGCCTTCAGTACAGGTGTTCTCTGTAAATGTACTAGTTATAGGGCTCTCTTAGTCAATAAATACACTTTTAAAAAGTTTTAAGCCGATTCTGCTATCTTTGCATTTCGTCAATATCGAAAACATAAAATTTAGAGAAATAACTGCCAAAGCAATGAACAGTTTGTGTTATGAACGATAAACATCTCGTGTTATGAGCGATGAACATTTAATATCACGGAAGATAAACATCTTATACAACTGTATCATGAATGGGGTCCTTTGTATTGGGGTGAAGTCTCTGACACGGCGATATTGATTGCCCTTCGAAGTACAGTAGATGAGCAAAGACTCTGTTTCATCAAATATTGACTTATCAACCCTTACTACAATTTTTTTTCAAACATGATGAAAACTGAATTCATGTGCTTTATAAGTAAAATGCATGCAGTTTACCGTATGGAATGACAATTTATTCTCATGATTTCTCCATTGAGTCCAAAACAGTGGGGAAAATTGATATAAATTTAGAATAATATATAAGGAGGGGTAACATATCTCAACTTTTAAACATCGTAGAAAATTGACAAGTCCCTAAGTCCCTTATTTATATATATATATATATATATATATATATATATATATATATATATATATGGGCCGAGTGGTTAGAGCATCGCGATATATATATATATATATATGTGTGTGTGTGTGTGTGTGTCTGTGAAATTTGCTAGTTTACTTTTTGGAAGGTCGGTGGTTTCAACTATATATATATATATATATATATATATATATATATATATATATATATTATTTACTTGTAACAACCAAACTACGCCAGCCAATATCTACCAACCTATGCATCCATTTTTCTACCATGTGCTCTTAAGAAGATCATTATAGATAACTCAAATTTGAATTTCTCGGGAAATATGAATTTACAATGATAAATTTAAGTTGATGATTGACTTATCAGATTATCTAGTCTTATAGAAATACTTTAGTTAAAATATGCGTGGATACATATTTCTCCTAACATATTTTTCCTAACAGGAAGTATTATAGTTAATTTACTGGGAGTGCTTAGTTAATAAACTGGAAATAGTAAGTTAATCAACAAGAAGTATTATGGTTAATTTACTGGGAGTGCTTAGTTAACAAACTGGAAATAGTAGGTTAATCAACAAGAAGTATTATAGTTAATTTACTGGGAGTGCTTAGTTAACAAACTGTTAATCAACAGGAAATATAGTTAACTGCCTTGGAGTATTTTAGTTTAACTTACTTCATAAACATCACCACACCCACTTTACTGATGTCTTTTTTGAGCGTTTTCCACGAATCCTCCAAAATCTGGACTTCAGTTTCACTGAGTGTAGGTTCAATCAAAATAGTTTGCTTTTTCCTGTCATATTTCTCTTTGTGAGAAACAAACACTTTCGATTCCAATCCTCCCATTTCTTCTAATTAAAAAAAAATCTACACTTCGCAAAAGTTCTTTGAAAGGTGAAAACAGTCAACCGGGACACATTATGCACACTGATTATGATTTACTGGCAACTAATCAACTCCTTAACAGTATGGGACATCAAATATCACTTGCTATCTGAGTGAACACTTTTGATATACTATTGATCCCTGGTCGCCCTGTATCGAACACGTCAGATGAATCAGACAGTTGTATCTTCACTGTTAGACGGCTTGTGATGCTGTGAACTGTCAATCTTGCGTTATGTTCATAAACCACTACGAATTTATTAGACTTCTGGGATAGGTTTTCTGATGATAATTATAAAAAAAAAAAAAACGCCTTTTGTTTCCTTACACAACATAACAGAAACAAACAACTTCAAGTTCGCCCAAGTACTCACTTTTTCACGATGATTTTCGTCATACATAAATGCTGCCTTGTATATTTCAAGTATTTTACATCTAACACAAAACGGTGATAATAAAAATGCATGAATAATTGATAGATTGATTGCATCTAGGACTTAAATATGCAACAGGATTTTTAAAGAAAAAAATTAACACTGGATCCATATTACATATATTTCTCAATATCAATACCTGCAACCTCGTCATACCAAAACTGACTGTTGTTGACCACGACAACCTACAAACAACTTAATCTAACAAGGCTTTATGAATGACGGCCCCTTCCACCGTGGTATCCCGTCCTTCGAGTCTCTTTGATTTACAGAAACCGTCTTCCTGTGCAGAAATAAACCCGACAGAAAAAAGAGAATAAAGATCTAGCTCTGCAAAGTTTTTAACCCTAATTGTTTACAATCACGATACTGTCTATTCAACAACCCACGCTTCACTGCTGCTCTGTGATTGCTTGGTCATCGAGAAATATGTCAATACTCAATAAACAGCACCTTGAGGATGTGTAAACTATGATAATTCAGTCGTGAAAATGATTGCCTTTAGCCTTCTTGCAGATTGTTTCCTAACATCAGCCATCAGCGCTCTAACTTTTGCTCGACGAAATGGACAATATGTTTCTCAAGCTTGCTTATCGATACTTCTCAATGTGTTAAAGAGTTCAAATCCAATTTCTTAATACATGAACATCTCGAAGTAACATACATTCAAATTTGTCACATTCACTGATGAATAAGCTATATTGTATTAAGAAATAGATATCAATGAAAAAGTGACGATAAATGAACAGTAATCTATCTTATAAATCCCAGAAGTGCAATGTGCTATATTTTCTTCGGTTCTCGTATCTCGTGTTATCTTCAGTTCATGCTATTTTATCCATGTTTTATTTTTGGGGAGGGGGGTTCTATCCACAGCCTGCCAGCAGGTAACAATACACGTTTTCATACTTTTTCATTTCAATTCTAAATGTATATGCAATCTTTTCTTCGGCGAGCGATTTCACTACCTTGACAGTCATTAGGATTCAAAGCAAATGAAGAATTGGGAACGAAAGTGAAAGTGGCTAAAATAACACGTGTAGAGTCTCATGTGTGAAACAACATGTTTAGGGTCCAGTTTTGAAATAACAGGTGTGAAATAACATAGGTAGAGTCCAATTTTTAAACATATTTAGTGTTTAGTTTGGTGATTGCATGGCCAAACAAATGAAGACTTGTGGAACTTTATACTTTTTTTTATCTATGTGCATTCACTGAAGTTTATCTTTAGCTATAGATTTACATTAGAGGATGTTCGACTCGATATTGTCTAGGGATGTGGAATTCAGTATACGGAAATCAATAAAATTGCAAAAAAGTGTCCAAATATTCATAAATCCGTGTACATTAATTTCATGATAATTTGGCTGCAATTGGTGCAGTCTGTATTGGTCTTGGTTATTGGGGAAAAATCAAACGCATTAGCTGAAAAAGCCATGAATGGAACGAGTTTATCGGACTTAACATGGCATTAGCAGCACAAGCCCGTGCGATGTTCTGTATATGGTTATAGGTCTTGTTAAAAAGTAGTAATGAAATCGGATGTGTCGTGCAATTCTTTATTGATTGTGTTTTTTTCTAGTAGGACAATTACACTCTAATCGAGACCACAGTGTTTCTAAGTAGTATGCCAAATTTAGAACTCGGCTATGGGCCAATATTTAATCATCCGAAATGATCGTGATCTCTGATTTTCATGCAGAGCTTTTGGCAAAGAAATTATTAATTTTTTTTTTTTACCCAGGTAATGGTTTTGAATTTGTAGACCTGTGCTGGAGACCAGACCCGTGGTTCCATACTCTTTACACGAGGACTTAACAAAATGTCTTCCCTGAATATCTGCAAGCCTGTAACATTTTATACGTGAGGAACAAACAATTCATGTCCAGAATAATTGATCATAATTCTAAAATTAATCTGAATTATTAAGATATGTTCAAAATAAGGTATGAATAATTAGGTGTGACGTGACTCTTCAGTCAGACACACTACATCATGCATTGATGCCTAATGTAACGGAACACGTCACTTGTCGGGGATTATCACGTCATGTCTGTATAAAACGGGGAACACGTCACTTGTCGGGGACTATCACGTTATATCTGTATAAAACGGGGAACACGTCACTTGTCGGGGATTATCACGTTATGTCTGTATAAAACGGGGAACACGTCACTTGTCGGGGATTATCACGTCATGTCTGTATAAAACGGGGAACACGTCACTTGTCGGGGATTATCACATCATGTCTGTATAAACAACAACCCGGTACAGATGACGCTGTTCATCATTTTCTCAAGATGCAAATATAAATAGTAAATCATATTACAAAATAAAAAATTATCAAGTTAAGATTGTTCACTTAGTTTTATGCGATTTATTTAGTAGAGGGGGTTACAAAACCACTTCTGTCTATTGAAAGACGACTAGTTGGATATACGTTTTATATTGAGTGTATATAGAAATCTGCGGGTGTTTTGTCTGGGATCTTTGATTGCTGTCTCGTCTATAGCTCGGGTTCCAACCGAATTTATACCAAGAAAATGCCTATCTGGCATAGCCTTCAGAGACATTCGTCTTTCTAGTCACATTCAGTTGGCGAATCAGAGTTAGAAAACGCATTGGATATACCAAGTCTGAATACAATTAAAATCTCTAGAGCGCTTCACATAAAACCATATGATTGGGGAAAAAAATTTCATATTATTTCACACCAATATATAAAATGATTATTTTCTGTTAAAAGTACACTACAGTGAGACGGAAGTGATTCTACTCCACAACATTTTGTGCTCATATTCAATTAATGTCAGCAATATTTTATTTGAAAGATTGTTCTGACAATGCCTACATATATATTGTCTCAATGTATTAGAACACGAACACCTTGCGCAAACTGACAGCATTTTGCAGAAATGATCTATAGTTTCGTTCCCTGACTGTAAAGTTTATAGAAGGTTTTCTTTTTCTTTTTTAATTTTTTTTTTTTTTTTTTTTTTTTTTTTTTTTTTTTTTTTATAAATTTCGTTTTTGCTAAGCTTTACTGCGTCTTATATTTGCTGAGTAAGGAGGAAAAAGATTTTTGGTACAAGGGAGGCAATTAATGCAGTCTGGAGCGATCAGCTGTGACATCCATCAATGAAAAAGACACGATAAAGTAACAAGTGTTGATGCGTAAATGAAGGCACTTGTAAAATTATTCTGAAAATAGATCGAGAAATTGGGAGACGCATGCCCAGTTTTAAAGATCGACCCTCCCACCGAATTTTCCCTGATTACGTGGCAAATATGACGGAGTCGTGTGCGGAATAAATCTTGTCTCCACAGAACAAAAAACAATTTAGAAAAAAAAAACCCACAATCAAACAAACAAACAACACAAATCAAGGGTAATATGTTAGTACCTTTGCACTGATTGACATGCTACTAATACATTTCCTGCAATATGAGTACAGGAAGTCAAGATTTGTATTTGAGGAAGGGCATTAAGATGAAATACAATCCATGCACGATATTCTACCGTATATAGTTTGCAATCAAAATATTTTGCAGGATTTTATTGCGTTTTTCGAGCTTGTAAAAGAGAACATAGCGATATGATCTGTGTTATGTAACAAGATTGTCGTAATACTTAGACTTGACATGGACGACCCCCACGACACGAAATTCGTGCGACGTAGATCCGATAGGGACATAAACAATCTACAGATCTCTGTAGAAAGGCTATATCAGTGTAGCGGAATAATTCTGAATTAATAATTAGAATGGCATAACTGTTAAACTGAAGCACACTGGGGCTCCTGAGTGCATGAACCCGTATCGTGATGTTTGATGCAATATTGCACGTCTTGTCTTAGGGTGTATCAAATATTCAATTCATATGTCTATTCAAAATTTTCTCGATTAACATCAAATCTGATTGATGAAAAAGGTTAACTTTAGAAAATCGCAGAAAATAAATCGAAATATTTTTAGCATTATGAATCAAATTTTACCGATTTATGTTTTCTTTAAAATATAGTTTCTTTCAGTTGAAAGATAAGTAAAATGGACAAATCTGCATTATTCATTTCATACAAAGATCATACTGTTTCATTCCTGATGATGTAACATCGCTTCAATCAGCATTACAATGTATTATGGATTTTACTTATATCGAGAAATTGGAATCCAATTTAATCTCCTAAAACGGAAATATCTTTACCTACAATAACGACCATGGATTGATTGATTGATTATTTATTGCTTTCCGCCACACTCAACGATTTTTCAGTTATCTAGTGGCGTCCACTTTTTGTTGGTGGAGGAGAGAACCCAGATACAATGTACCTAGGAAGAGACCACCGACCTTCCGCAAGTACACTGGCAAACTTTCTCACATAACGCCGACGACCATGGATGATATGTGTAAGAAGCATTTACAGTGAAGTAAATTGATGCTGTAATCTACAGATGTAATGCATGAAAATATTGTTAGTCCTTGGATTTCTATGCTTCATTTACAGTATAAATTGCAGTATAAAAACTCTTAGCTTGATATGTGCTTTCAAATTTTGAAAATACTTCTATTTTTCCATTCGTGAAAGCAAACGAAATTCCTGTGGAATACTTCAGTGTAATTCTGTTTTGCTTAGTTTTCTTGAATAGCGAAAAAATAAGATTTCTAGAACCAGAGATGTGATTATTCAAACTGAGAAAGGACAGTAGTAATATGTATCGATGAAAAAGATAGGAAAAGTAAAATAAGGCACTGTTAGAATTATTCTAAAAATAGAAGAGAGGATATTAGGACCTAACATGCGCAGTTTGAGGAATTAAATCCCAAACACAATTCCTGTTATTTTAGATGACATGGTTGAGTTCTATACGAAAAGAAACTCACTTGGCCTCTGAAATTTTGAAAGTTCATGTGCAATTTTTTAGATTCAATTTCAATCTTTAATTCTTGCGTGACAAAACCTTGAAAATATTCACGCCCGATTTCGCGCCATTTCTTAAAATTTGACGTCAGAAATAAAGCATCTTATCGTCTGCCGTCGATTTTTTCATCGAAAATGTCACGTATAGTTTTTTTTTAACAGCGAATGCATTGAAGAACACATGATCTATATTTCTAACTTTTACTTATCTTTGAGAGATACATATGTAACAGCTATATAAATCATGTTCTCAGTACGCTCTCCGTCTGCAGTTAAGTGATGGCACAAAACGTGCGCTTTTTCATCCAAAGTTATAAAATCCAGGAATAAAGCGTACATTTACGATCACCAGCATTTTACTTTAAAGAATATCATAAAGCTGTGCATTAAACTTTCATCATCAATGTAAACTTTGCTCCAAATTGGAAACCCTGTCTGACCTCTCTAAGGCGATGTCATAGTTATTGTCTGACCTTTCTAAGGCGATGTCATAAGTTATTGTCTGACCTTTCTAAGGCGATGTCATAGTTATTGTCTGACCTTTCTAAGGCGATGTCATAGTTATTGTCTGACCTTTCTAAGGCGATGTCATAGTTATTGTCTGACCTTTCTAAGGCGATGTCATAGTTATTGTCTGACCTTTCTAAGGTGATGTCATAGTTATTGTCTGACCTTTCTAAGGCGATGTCATAGTTATTGTCTGACCTTTCTAAGGCGATGTCATAGTTATTGTCTGACCTTTCTAAGGCGATGTCATAGTTATTGCATTGAATGGCGTGTTCCTGGGAGCGCGCCGCACACTGTGCGATGCCGATTTCAGGAAGTCCAAATTCGTGCTTGCGGAATGGCATTATGATGATTTGCAATTCGTGCATGATACTCCACCATTAATGGGTTACAGACAAAGCATTCTGCAGATGTTATTGCGTTGGTCGTGAAAGAAATCCTGCCAATTTAATCTGCACCTTGTGACGCGATGACAATTCTTTGCTGATGTCGGTCATTATTTCGTCTTTTTAAAAAAAAAATGGTTCGTTTGAATTCTTAATGTTACACGGCAAAACCTGAATAGGCGTGATTTATTAATGCTACAATTTATGGCAAATTATGAAGGATGTACTCGTATATAAAGCACTAAACCATCTTTCATTTTGAATTATTAGAATATGCTCAAATCGATACACTGAATGTCCAAAGCATAAATATATCATGTAAGATATTAAAACATATTTTTCACAACACAATAACGTTGCCTTTGTTAACGTTTGATTGATGTTTTATTTTATAAGACAGAGACTTGATGAGTGTTTCAAAAACGCTGACCATAAATAAAGCAAAAACAACACAGAAGTTTGAGCTCTTTGGCATATATTTTCTGACCACAGAAAGCGTTATTTACAGAATCAAGAAACAAGATCAGACATTATCGTCTTCAGTTTCTGAACCAAAGGGACTGATTTGTACATTTATCAAGCCTATTTCCTAGGCACCTGACCCCACATCTGGTATGTACTGGGGTCCGTGTTTGCTCTACACTTAATTTGTATTCTTTATAGGAGTTATGAGTTCGTTATATCCACACATTCTCTGGACAATTGCTAATTTGACAATTTGATACGCAAGAACTTGCTATGCGTACGATCAATTTTAGAATAAGTTGATGTTACAGAGTTTTAATCAGTCTCGTTGAAAGTCAGCATTTCGCAAATTTTATGGTCTAATACTCGTAAAACTGAATTCAAAATAATAGCGATCTAATTTAATGCTGTTTGACGTGTTTCATACCAATTGTTAAACACTGATTTTGACTATAGATTGCTCCTTTACCTCATCAAGATATAGGGCTCACTGCAGGTGTGACGGGTAGATAGGGGATGTTTACTCATCCTAGATACCTGATCCGACTTCTGATAAGTCCAGGGGTCTGTGTTTGCCCTATTCGTACTTTGTATTCTTGATAGGAGTTATGAGATTGATCACCATTTGTTATCTTCACCATTTCATACATGTATGTTACAATAGAAACTGGAATTCAGTAAGATCCAGAATCCCCCTCTTACAAATCAGAATTCCAATTGCTACTGATAGAATTGAGGGTCTGCTTTGTACTTAGAAAAATACCCCCCCCCCCCCCCCCCCGAAAAAAAGCCTCAGTACAATTAAACTGATAGAAGAGACTCTTATTTGTACTACAAAGATCCAGTAAAGTTCAAATTCAATTTTTCCTAGGAAATCTTGGGATATACAGGTGTATAGTAGGCGGATCCTGAATTATATTCTATATAATTAGTGAATTTAACCTTAAAGATAACATGGAATCATTATTGAACGAATTTTGTTTATCAACGTGTAGGATATTTTCCCTCATTTTTCTCTACTAGTCAGGAGCACCCGCAATATACCAAGTTCGATTTTTATCAGACAGAGGGTTCTAAAGATAATGAGCAGAATTTCTTTATATCAAGAGTAAAGGAGTTGTAATACCCTAAGGCATTTCTACCAATGGGGATGACGTACTCTTTAAGGGGTACTAATGTACCATGTTTGATGTCTGTCATGCAAAGGATTCACAATATACTGTGCGGACAATGTTTTCTTATCTCCAGAGTAGTTTGACCCTTGACCTTGTGAACTCAAAATCAATAAGGGTCATCTATTCATTAGGAGGTACCAGTGTACCAAGTTTGATGTTTGTAAAACAAAGGATTCTCAGGATGAGCAAATAATATCTTACTATGTTCAGTTTGACCCCTGTCCTTGTGACCCTGAAATCAACAGGGAATATCTACTTATTTGGGAAAACCAGTGCACCAAGTTTGATGCCTGTCAGGCAAAAGGTTCTCAAGATGCCGAGCAGACAATATTTTCCTATGCCCAGAGACGATCGACAACTGACCTTTGACTTTGTGATCTTAATATCTATAGGGGTCATTTACTCTTAGGGAAAACTAGTTCAACAAGTTTAATGGCCGTTAAGCAAATGATTTTTTAGAGTGGACAATACTTGGTCCACTCCACGACTGACTGGTGCAAACCCAACATGCCCCTGTCCCACGACCTCTGACGTTGTGGGGGATGCTTTTTAGGATGGGATTAAAATGAATGAATGCAAAAGAGACTAATTATCTACTGGATATTCAAGCTTTGAGTAGTGCATGTATTTGTCAGTTTTTAAAAGAATTTTCTCTAAATAACAGACAAACACATGAAATTTTACCAGAAAAAAAATTAACATAAGGTGAACTTACCACATTATGAAACATGCTCGTCATTTCATTGAATTTAAATAGCAATAGCATATATTCCAGAATCACACTGAACATTATTTCGGAATGAACTGGATTCTACTAGAATTGTAGCGCAATCATGGATTTTATCGATACAGAATATCAACCAAAATTCCGAGTTGTAGAGGGACGAGTAGGGATTAATTATTTCTGTAATATAAGTATACATAATCAATCAAAAGTATATATTACTGTATATTGGCTTAATTTGGCGCACTGAAAATGTTGGCTTTTTTTTGGCGGATGGAAAAAATAACCAAAAATCAAAGCGCTAAAATTTTTATTCTGACGAATCATATAGATGTTAAACGAAATTGCACCAAAAATTGAAGCGCTAAAATTTAAAGCTACTTTTTTTGAGAAAAACTCGCCAAATATTCCCAACGCCAAAATTACCCAATATACGGTATTTAACGTTACATGCTTCGTATTGTCAGCGAACCACGCAAAACGTTACCGAAACGCTTTTCTCAACAGTTGACAAATATATATATTGTCTGTACATTCTAATATAAAAGTAATCACTTACACATGACACTATAACGTTGCTGCTTTATCAACAAACGGTTCCGTAGACGCCTGCTCAAAGCCTCTGTGTTCGATCTTCATCATGTTTTGACATAATGTGCGCCAAGTAATATTATATTTTCATCATACAGATTGATTGATTGATTGTTGTTTTCCGCCACATTCAACAATTTTTCAGTTATCTGGAGGCATCCAGTTTTTATTGGTGGAGGAGAGAACCCAGATACAATGTACCCGGGAAGAGACTACCGACCTTCCACAGATTGAAGTTTATCTGTAATGATGATGTTGTTGTAAACTGTTTAGTAGATACAATCAGATCCATTCTCTTCTTTTCATTTAGAGCAATATGGAGTTACTCCGATCAAAGTTCCGGACCACTGGAAAGCTAACGATCAAATGGGCATTTTATTTGCTTTTGGTCATGAAAAGACAATTACCTCATTGGGATATTCGTGTTTTGTGATTTTTTATAGTCAATGGACGGCTTTTTTTTTTATTAATTTCCTTATCTAACAAAGGCATCAAATAAGTTTGTAGATATTCATTGATTTAAACTTTATTGATGATGAATAGTTTTTGAGATAAATGGAAGCGATTTCGGGATCAAAAGGAGCGAGCAAGTGTTCTGTGCATGGTGATTAGTATTGATTTTAGTTCAAATGTACTAATAACAACATATTGCTCAAAATGTACGGCATCTAGTCCTTTACCACTCACATCATTTTGTCCGAGGACAAAAATTGCAACTTCTTGGTAGGAAATGACTGTTTACTGAAAGAACGATATGACAGAGCAGCGAATAACGGAGATAGAAACGTTCTTTTTTTTTATCTTCAAAAGCACATTTAGGTTATTTGGATTATAGAAAACGAAACAAGCAACACACAGCCTTATCTACAGAACCAATGTGTGGACACTTTGGGAATTGCACTAGATCAAGGCAAGTGATACGAAGAAGGTTCTCATTGGATGGTAAAGCAAATTCGGTGAAAAATCGATTATATTAAAATTATTGTTCTCATGTATAAATGTATGTCCCAGAAAAGAATGGAGCCGCCCAGACCTATCTCGGCTGGAAACTGACCTCACTGCCGCTAATAATGAACAGTGATCACCTATCATTTCATTCATTTGCTAATTAAATATCGAATTAACCAAGATTATTAAAACTCAGTTGATGGTAAATACATGAAGGCAAGAGGACAGATTGAATGTAAACACTAAACACGTAACTATACAGTCACGTGATAGAGTCGTTCTTAATTAACTCGTTTTATGTTTGAATGGGCGGATTGATCAAATTCAAGTTTCTCATCAGAATTTACGTGTAGCTGCTTCCTTAATTAAATAAAGGAAATTGAGAGTGGTCACAATCTGTAGACATGCACCGTTTATAGCGAAGTGCTGAAAATAAACAAGTTTGATAATGTTTTAAAACTACAGTGAATGAAAATCACTTCACTGTGAGCGTGAATTCACAATAAACATGTTCGCTGTAACCGTGTTTTACTACCTGGTTAAATATTCAGCCATTTGTACTCTTGTCTTAATTGAGATTTATAGATATGCTTTGAAATAATTTACTTAAAAGGAAAAATATGCTATAAAATATAATATTAAATTTATATTGACTACGAAATGTCAAGAAGGTTTTCATGTAAATAAAGTCTTTTTTGTTTTTTGTTTTTTGTTTTTAATTTGAAATCTTAGTAGTAGGCTTCAATAACGTTACTAGCAATGAATAATTTATTAGAATACCCTTTTCTTTCTCGAATCCGGTAAATAATTCAAAGGGCCCGCTGCACCTATCATGAAAACATTATTATTTTATTCAGTTTAAGCTGGGAGTCAAAGCAACTTAGCAACAAAGAGAAAAGCAAATGATCTCTGTGGCGTAAAGATTGACAATGTTTGTCATTGTCTTGTTTGTATTCATCACAATAGTGTTTAAACTTATTCATTTTACGACGATCAACGAATAAGGTCGACGCGTTATACTCATGTTCCTCGTCGGCGTGAATATTGGCGCGAGGTGGACACTGGCCCAGGGGTGGGGCGGGCAGGGGGTACCTCTAAGAAACTCCTGTCCGAGTGGGCTATCACTATACCACTTTATCTACAACCTTGTCGATCATTTTATTTATGATATTCAAGGAACTAAAAGCCTTTTAGGGATCAATGAAAGGATTTTAATGAAAGTAATAAATGTTTGATATGTGTGCTGATGAATACAAAGCAGTGAAATGAGCTCTATTCCTGGTGGAGCTGGCGTTGTGTTATATGAGAATCTAATTATCTCTAGTTTCCAAGATTTTAATTATACGGCCTCTTCATTCATTTTCATAATTACACTGCATTTAACAAAGTATCAGGACTAAACGTTGGATGGTTGTATTACGTCCCGTCTAGAATTTATTTATTTTTTTACATATACTAAAACGTTACCAGCTGTAGGTGAAGTACTGACAAATGTAGACCTATGCTTAGCGCTTGGGCCGTAGCAGTGAGGTTTCTTTAACGTGCCAATGCGTACCGAGACACGGGATCTCCGTACTTAGGGTCATCTCTATCTGAAATCTGAAGCGGTAACAATGTTTGCGATAAAACGTACACACACACACACACACACACACACACACACACACACACACACACACACACACACATATATATATATATATATATATATATATATATAAAGTTTATCACAAATATCTATATATTTATGATAAACGTTTTCTTAAAACTTTTTTCACCAAAACAGGAATATAGAAATGCTCCTAACATGTTGGAAGTAATGCTTGCTAAAATGCTTTTTATAAACTTTCTTCATCAGAAAATGACATGGGAACTTTAAAAAGAAAGAAAATCGCAAAATGATATAAATTTTTTGACTTTTAGAATATCAGCCGTGTGTTTTGTTTTTTACTCTCAGCATTAGCTACGAAACTATGAAAGTGCTTGACTTACTTCATGAACATGACGACCCCTACTTTGCTGATATCATGTTTGAGAACTCCCCAAGACTCTTGTAAAACTTCCACCTGTCTTTCCGTGAGGACGGGCTCCACCAGCTCTACTTTCATTTTGTTGTGAAGTAATTTTCTCACGTTGATGTTTTTAACAGCCTTTGAATCTAGATTTCCCATTTTTACCCCAAAATATCTTGAAAATAACAGAAAGTATTTCACAGGTGTTAATTCCTTAGAAACCAAAAATAAAAATATGTCACATGTACTATTCCGGTGATAAATACTATGTTACACAGTAATAACGATGTCCACTCACCATCCGGTTAATATCACCCGTTCCCGCCGAAGGTCCAGTGTTTATTATTTAGGGTCCTTACATCACATCGATTAAATATAGAGCCACAGAAAGCGGAATGGAAACAAATCCGATAATGTCTCATCTAAGCCTTTATCCAGCTCCCGTCTCTATGGCGTAGACCAATTTGTGAGGATTTTAAGGAAATCGTTTAGAAAAGTTTATGAAATGAGGTAGAAAAAAAAGGTTTATCAAATTAAATAGAAATGTTTTCTTTTGGATCGGAAATATGTTTATCATTCAATAGTAAACATGCCAATTATCTTTCAAGATGAAAGAATCTAAATCAAGATGTAACTGACTAATATGATTTGAAGTACTCCTGTGATATTTTATCGTTATATCTGTTAAAAACATTAATTGAACTTACAATGTAAACATTTTACGGTTTTGTTCTTGTTTGTTGGTTAAGAACCGACATAATATATGTTAATTGTCTGATAGTTGTAATCTTAAGATTTATTAATTATTTTGTAAACAAGTGAAGTGTCTCTCTGCGAGCGGATACAGATATAAATGTTTCCATGGAGATTTAGATGCCAGCATCACTCTATAGTGGGTGTTTCAGACAGGATTTGGCTTAAACTCAAAGCGTTGTGTAATGGATATTCCAGCTCCCTGAGGTTTACAGAAATACTAAACTTTAATATCTACTTATTTAATATGACATCATATTTTGATTAAACTCTTTAATGTTACACAACTTTAACATCAAAGAAATGTCTGCTGGGGAAATTTTCCTGTTTCCTACCAACGTTGATCAATTCATCTAATATGACTGTTATTAGCATATACCATTTTTTCATTCCAAATTACAGATTTGTTAGATAATTATACCTTTGTTAGATACCTATACCTTTGTTAGATAATTATACCTTTGTTAGATAATTATACCTTTGTTAGAGATAATTATACCTTTGTTAGATAATTATACCTTTGTTAGATAATTATACCTTTGTTAGATACTTATACCTTGGTTAGATACTTATACCTTGGTTAGATAATTATACCTTGGTTAGATACTTATACCTTTGTTAGATAATTATACCTTTGTTAGATAATTATACCTTTGCGTGTTAACTATACTCTGATTTAATTATAGAAATATTAAGGAAGTAGATTCTTGGCACTGGATATAATTAAATCATATAAACAAAGTAACATCTATGGATTGATTTTTTTTTTAAAAACTTGATGAGAAAAATTTGTTACTTTCATAAATTAAGAAAATCATTACATAATCTGCGTATAGTCACTTCACACTTTATAATCTTCTTATTGTGTCATAGCAGCAGATATGATTGGTCAGTTGGTTGAATACTATTATTTTTTTTACTCATATAGAGACGTAACCATTGCTAGTGAAGGGCTGCAAGATTTAGGCCTATGTTCGGTCTATCTTTTATGTATCGATGCATGAAATATCAGTTTTTAATTGTCGTATTGGCTGTGTTCGGTTGAAACTGCAACAGAACTTAAGATAAATCATTTTAAAAGCAGCAGGTGCGCCTTAAAATATCTTAAACTTACAAGTGCTACCATATATATCTCGAGGAAGTTAACAGAAAACTACGAGGGCGAGTCAATAAGTAACCAGCCTATCCCATTTCCGATTGACCGAGACGGTCACGATTTCCATGCCTTGTTTCAATAGATGTTTTATATCTAGGAACAAAATTGCACATCTATCCACTTATTCTTTAATACTTGACACTGAATGTCAAACATGGTTGGTGATGTAAAGGCATGTTATCATCAAAAGTTTAGTACCATGCTGTAATGGTACTTGTATTTAAAAGGTAAAACAGGCAAGGAGATACACTGCAAGTTAGCCGATGTTTATGGGTCTTCTGCACCATCTTATGCTCAGGTTAAATTCTAAATAGGGAAATTCAAACATTGTAGAACGTCTTTAGAAGATGAAGGTATGGACGCCCACTGGATGCCACCAACGAAGAAATGTGTAACAAAGTTTGGGATCAGGTATACTCTGATAGGCGAATTCAGGTGAAAGAAATAGTGCAGGCATTAGGCATTTCACATGGTAGCGTTTCAACAATTTTACATGATCGTTTAGGTATGCTGAAGCTAACAGCCTGTTGGGTCCCCAAATCCCTTAGAGATGGGCAAATGGTAACCAGAGCATCAGTATGCAGCACCTTGTTGAAGCGTATTAGGTCAAAAGATGTTGCGTCTGGTGACTGTAGATGAGACTTGGGTTCATTATTATGAGCCAGAGAATAAATCTCAGAGTCGTCAATGGGTAGGGCAGGGGTCCCCGAGGTCAAAGAAGTTCAAGACGCAACCATCTGCTGGCAAGGTGATGACCAAGGTATTTTGGGATGCAAACGGCATTATTATGTATGACGTTTTATCCAAGAGAAGCACACTAACTTGAGTGTAGTATGCAAACCTGCTAGAAAGGGGTCTCCGTGGCCGAGTGGTTATAGCATCGCGCTCAAAATCACAAGCCCTCTCACCTCTAGTCGGCGTGGGTTCGATTCTCGCTCGCGCCGATATATGTGAGAAAGTTTTGTCAATTTACTTTCGGAAGGTCGGTGGTCCCTTCCCGGGTACATTGTATCTGTGTTCTCTCCTCCACCTACAAAAACTGGATGCCATCAGATAACTGCAAATTTTGTTGAGTGTGGTGGAAAACAACAACAAACAAACCTGCCTGACCAACTGAGAACCGCCATCCGTGAAAAACGCCGAGGTAAACTCTCTAAAGGTGTTCTACTTCAACAGGACAACGCGAAAGTCCACACATGCAAAGTTGCAACGGATGCTGTAAAGCGGAACGGGTACGATTTAATACCACATCCTGCCTATACACCTCACTTAGCTCCCAGCGACTTCTTTCTATTTCCAAACTTGAAAAATGATATTCGTGGACGTCATTTCCGCTCTGACGAAGAAGTCGTGACGGCAGTTGAGGAGTGGGGTCAGTGAAAAGGACCCTGGCTTTTTCATTTCTGGGCTAATAGTACTTGAACACCGTTGGTCTAAGTGCATCACACTAGAGGCCAATTGCATCGAAAAAGAAGATCTCAACCGGAAATAAGTTTGGCTGGTTACTTATTGACTCGCCCTAAAAAAATGAAAATAGATGCGAGACACAGAGAGCAAACAGCTTTATCAAACGTGATTGGATGAGTTTTAAAACTGAAACATTATTTATTCCCAAATTAGATTGCAGCATGTATACTTGAAAAGTTTATAGTTTTATACCAGATTTCATTATCAAAATAGATCTGGGGACAAAGCGCCCATCAGGTACCTAAAAGCGACCAACATACCCCTTGTCCCTCAGATTTTTTTCCACGTCCCTCTATATTGAAAGCTTAAATATGTTCACTCTTATGAGGCTATTCCCATTGAAGAAACTGAAGTGACTTATAAAATGTTGATGTACCATCATGATGGTATGCAAATGAAGAAATCATGAAAAGATTAGATCTTGAGTTTCAATAGACTGCAGACAAAAACGTGCTTCAACAATGTGCATAATGCACCGTATAGTATATTGGCATACCACGGGTCTTTGTCACGTGATAATGGCGATTTTATTTGCTGGACTAACTACACCGTGCATGTCTGCGACTCTGTTTGCACTCGCGGATTTTAAACAATTCAATAACACCCCCCCCCCTACACACACACACACACAGACAGAGACACACACACACAAATATATATATATATATATATATATATATATATATATATGTGTGTGTGTGTGTGTGTGTGTGTGTGTGTGTGTGTGTGTGTGCAGTCATAGCATATTCAAACCAAAAACTTATAATTATTTTTATCAATTCATTTATCTAATGAATATTTGGAAACCCATAATGAGTTGCTTCTTATTTTTCATATTCCGAGGAGTACTTGTAAAACGTTCGTATAAAGTTGTATTTGTTTGTTTTACGTCCCGTCGAGAATTTTTCACTCATATTGAGACGTTACCAGCTTAGGTGAAGTACCACAAATTTATACCTATGCTTAGCGCTCAGGACCGTAGCAGTGAGGGTTCTTTAACGTGTCAACGCCTGCCACGACACGGGATTTTCTTTTTAAGGTCATATCCGAGAGACCCGTGATTCTCACTTTTGAATACCGAGCGGTTGGTGAAGGAGCAATCACTACCTATGTTTACATCTTAGATTTGAAGCGGCCATGGTACGAGCTGGTCTCGAACTCACGACCTCCCGGTTACGAAGCGACCGCTCTACCATCATATAAAATTGTGAATTCATAATTATTGTCTAATAATGAATAAAAATGAAACGTATTGATTAGAGTAATCAAAACTATATTCAAGGTCTTTTACCGATTCATGTTATTGATAAGGAATTATTCTATCGAAACAATGAAAAGTGATTTCTCATTCCCCATGTGCACTTTCTAACACAACCACAAACAGATCGCTCCCGCGGCCGATAGAGTTGAAGGTCATTAGAGCGGAAATTAGAGGATTTTTTCTTTAAAAATCGATTCTACAATCCTCCACCTACCCCATTCTCATTAAACTTACAGAAATGTTTGAATTCCTAATGACATTCAGAATTACAATGTCAAGGTCACTGCAAGGAAAATTCATAAATGTGATTCATTTTGCAGATTCCCTGTTTTATATATAGAAAAAAATAATTCAACTCGCAATTGAAGACAGGAAGTTGATATTCTATGTTATATCTATAACGCATATATATTTACAAACATATTTAACATTGGCGCCAGAACGGGGGGGGGGGGGGGGGCTTAGCTTTTATTGGCAGAGAGAGAGAGAGAGAGAGAGATGGGCCGGGGAGTTGGTCAATTCAAGTTTCAAATGTTCAACTGAATTGTTGTGAGTGCCGTTTGTCTAATAAATATAAATTTTCGTGAACTTTAGGAGGAAAATCTTTTTCGTATCTTCGTTTAGCATTTAATTGTGATTTTATTGAAAATAAAGTTGACAATATTGATGTTATAAGTGATTATCGGTTTATAATTTATAATATTTAGGTTAAGCAAATTTAAATTGCACTACTGTATTCTGGTTGTCAAGGTCATTGTTGTCACTGGGATTCCGTAAATGGCAGAAAGCCCCAAGACGCTTCGAAAAACATGCCAACAGCAAGTATGATAGAAAAGCAGAGGAAAGAACGTTTGATCTTCCAAAAGTATCGAAGAATGATGGTGAATCTCTCAGTAAACAACACTCGGAACAAAAAAAAAGACAACAGAGATTGTTTCCTGAAAATACTTGGGAGTTTAAGATACCTAGCAAAACAAAATATTCCAATCAGGGGGAAACAGAAGTTTAATTTTCACGAGTTGTTAAACTGCAGACAGAGAGTGCTCCTGTTTTGCAGGCATGGATTCAGAAAGAAAACCTGACAAATATGTTGCAGTATAATTACAAAACGAGGTACTTAAACTAATGGCCAATTAAGTTCCGAGAAATGTTATGAAAGAATTTGAGAATGCCAAATTTCTAACAACAATGGCTGATAAAACTACTGACATATCTATTAGAGGACACCTCGTTGTTTTCCTCTGATACATCGATGCGCAGTTTTGTGTCACGCGAAGCTTTTGTTACTGCACACAATCGTTTCTGCAATCACTGATACCCTGTGCGGGTTTTTAATAAATTACGGGGTCAGTGTTATGATATGGCTGCCTCAATGACAGGATCAAAAAGTGGAATTGCAAAGCAAATTTTAGAGAGAGAAAGAGCGCAGAGCTCTTTATTTACACTGTTATGGTCATGCTCTAAATTTGGCATGCTCTGATGCTGTTAAATCATCTACAGTTTTGAGAAATGCTCTTGAAGTAACGTGTGAATTTACAAAGTTGATCCAAGAATCCCCAAGAAGAGAAATGACTTTTAGAAATTTTGAAAGATTCTAGTATTTAGAGACGAATTCATCTATGAGAAGAGTTTTGTGTCCTACAAGGTGGACAGTTCAAGTAGACACAATGCCTCATCGAAGACGGCCTCTGAAAAAAAATGACGAAGGCTCTGTGAATCACTATGACAGTTGTGAAGTCTTGTACAGGGTTAGATATTTTGAGGCAATCGATTTGCTTGTAAATGGCACCAAAATAGTTTTGATCCTCCAGAATATGCCAAATATATGCAGCTGGAGGTGTTACTGTTGAAGGAGGCTAGAGAGGTAAATTTTGATAAGGAATTTGATTTGGTCGTCACTTTTTACTGAACAGACGTCAAAACCCCAAATTTGAGAGTTCAGTTTCAAACTGTGCAATCTCCCCCAAGACAGCAGTCCTTCAATTCTGACAATAACTGGGTTCATTGAAAGAGAGGTCATGTTGCTATATAGTGAAATTGCAGTTTTGATTGAACTTGTAACACCAGCAACAAATGCTACCAGCGAGAGAATGTTTACCAGGCTGCGCCGCATCAAATCCAATCTGCGATCAACTATGACCGAGGTCAGACTAAATAACCCGATGATCCTTCACGTGCTGAGACGGAGAAGCTGGATCTACGGGGCGTGACAAATGAAATTGTTTGTGAGAATGAACGCAGACTATTCATTTTTGGAAAATTCTAAAGAAAGGAATAAAAAGTGGCAACTTTCTGAGAAATCTATTCCTGAACTGCATTTGCAGCTCAAACTGTAGTTTAAGTTACAATTTGTACATGCAATGTATTGAGTCCCCCCTTTTTTGTCATCAGGGTTTGCTGGTGTGCACTCCTCCCCCCCCCCCCCCCCCCCCCCCCCCCCCCTCACTTTTGTAAAGTCATACATTTCAGTATTTACGATACTCTCAAAATTGTTGACGTTGTCCAAATATCCTCAGACATGTTTCAAAATAATTTAGGAATTGCATTTTTTGTAATTTAAAAAAAAAAAAATTCCATTTCATAGTTATTTGGTATTGACTAATTCGTACATGTAAATACCAATATGTCATGCGTTTATGGCAGCAGCATTTTTCGCCTGCAGGATAGTATTTTAGACCTATTAACACGCAAAATTCATGCTTCGGACAGAGTATGTCTGTGGAATATAAAAGTTTGTTACTGATCCACTTAATGGCAATGCCACGTGATATGTTGATCATGTGATCATTGTACACGAGATGACATCACCTACCCGAATGCATGAATCAAGAAATTCTTTTACAAAATCGGACTGGTGATAACATAAAAAATGTAAAATTTGGCACTCGTCAACATTGTGCCATGCACGTCAAAACAATCGATCCTGATCAATCAACCGACATCGGGACAATCTGTGTCCAGTAGACATGGAGAGACTAACGTACAGTAATTTGCCCCCCCCCCCCCCCCCCCCCCCCCCCCCGTTATAATGCTATCCCCTCTTATTGCCTGAAAATCCTAAAGAATATATTTCTGCGCATGTTAACACCCCCATTATAATGCCAACCCTGCATAATGCCACATGCCACTGATTTTCACGAGCAAATAGTCACATTTTACAGGGTTTATCCTTGATAATGACGCCAATTATCTAACACCCATCAGTAAT
This sequence comes from Ostrea denselamellosa, assembly GCA_024699665.1. NCBI lineage: Eukaryota > Metazoa > Mollusca > Bivalvia > Ostreida > Ostreidae > Ostrea > Ostrea denselamellosa. Next base: position 538,128 of record JAMZEH010000093.1, read on the forward strand.
CACACCTGTACTTGGAGAGTGGTGCAGCAAAGTGTGAAAGACTGGACAAGGTATTCAGGTTAATGAACAATAATTGTTGAAATAAACTCCAGATTATCTAAATGTTTATACCGAAAGTAGCCCAAACAAATTACGTAATTGAAAATTCATTTTGACGACGCAGTGAATTATCAGTGATGGTGAATTCGTTATATTGCCACCCCACGCCTTAATATTGCCCAAATCAGTCTTAAACAAAAGATGGCAATATATGTAGTGCTGTACTTGCGATTTCGTTGATTATAGGCATCATTTAGTGTTGAGTTTCTGGGGTTGTGTAATGTAATGACATTATGAGCGTTCGCATAATATAGAAATTTGATAAAGCACATAGTACATTATGGTGAAAGGACATTCGCAAGACGGAAATCCTTGTGTTATTTTATTTAGCGTAAATCCAATCTCCTCGATCTACAACAGCATTCACAATTCAGAACGCAATAAAATATAGCACAAAACCAATCTTCTCAATCCACATAAACTTTCTGCAGCATTCACAATACAGAATGCCAAATAAATTGGTATTGTGTCACACAGCATAAAACCAATCTTCCAAACACAGTTCATTGTCTTAGTAATACCCGTGTTTTAGTGTATATCTAACAATGAATAGCTGTCTGACAGAGTCAGGCTGTTAGAAACTCCTTCTAGAAATCGGAATATATCCCGACCTCTTTAACATCTAAGGCAGTCTTTGGACACCATCGTTAACTTATCATGTACGTAATTCTACCTATGATGAAACAGGCAGATCAACAGACACGTTATATTCTCTTAACAATGAAACAAATGGAACCACAGACAAATCATATTCTCCTAAGAAACCAACAGGTCAATAAGTAGATTTATTTTAACAATTAAATAGACGGATCAACAGACAAATCATTTTCTCCTAACAAATCGACAGAGTTAACAGACAGGTTATATTCTCTTAACCAAAAGGTCAAAAGACAAAATAATGAAACAGTCGGAACAAGAGATAAATGATACCCCCCCCCCCCCCAAAAGACTCATTATTTCGAATTGAAGTCCAAGCAAAAGATTTTTTCTTCTCATGTAGAAGCTTTTGAATAAATTCTGCTTCATAAGAAAACAGACTATTGGAAAACCCGATCACCAAAGACTGCGAAGATATTGTCAATGAGGAACTCTAACATCATTTTAATATCAATATAATTTTGTGCGTGAAGTCAGAATGGTGTTTAGCAAAATAATTTTGGATAAGTGATCACTAGAAATGAATATTTCTTTTCACCATTCAACTGTCTATGATGCCAAAAAGTTTAGTCTTTAATTCTATCGTGAGGTATGATCATGTAAAGTGTTGTAAAGTCATACGTTTAGATGTTGATTTAAGGAAAGTTTTTGCAATTTCAAATTCACTAAACGTTCTTTAGAATTTTTAAGAATCCACATTTGATTTACACCACTTCTGGTGTATGCAGTCGCACAGTACGTCTGAAGTTTCTCCTTCAAAGCAGTTAATATTTTAGTGAGGAGCAAAGATAGGGGCTTGGTAGAACATTTACTGGATCCAAAATGTATCTTTGTAAGGCGTTTTGTGGAGTTGGAAATCCAGTATAGGTAAGGCAACTCATATTCACCTACTTCATTGACTGGGATATTTAATGTCATTGGTGTATTTAAAACTGAAGCATGATTTTGAAGATTGATTGATTGATTGTTTATTGTTTTACGCCGCACTCAACAATTTTTGCAGTTATCTGGTGGCGTCCAGTTTTTATTGGTGGAGGAGAGAACCCAGATACAATATACCCGGGATGAGACCACCGTCCTTCCGATGATTTTGAAAAAATTCATCTTTTGATAAGGCAGTTGGAGTATAAGTGCGATTACTTAATGTGGAATTAATACCAAGATCGTCTACAGTGCAGTTGTAATAAACAGCCTTGTAAACAAATACTGTGTTGCTATGATATAAAGGCATACCTTTAGTGGGTATTTCAATACATATGACGTGCTTATCAACCTTTAAAAATAATGTCTACAAAAGTCAACTTTCAAAATCATTAATTGATCAGGAATGTTGATGCCATCTGATTGGTCCAGACGATCTTTTCTTGTGTGTACCTCAAAGTGAGTTCATTTCAATATTTACTTTAGGAGGTTTATTCCGGATTTTTCTCTTGACTAACCATAAATTTAACCATGTGAATAACGAGACTGTACTTTAACCTACTCAAACACTCTCGTCTTGGTTCAACAACAGAGGTGCAAACTACGGGGTGTATAGCAAACATTCGCACAATTACTCAAACCGAGAATTCAATTAGACCAACAGTTTCTGAGAAAATGTACTAAAAGACCACTTAACAGTTACTGAAGAGTTACGAGAGCGAGATTAATAGAAGCCCTTTGGGCCTGTTTCTTAAACTTTTTATGATGCATAGTTTGTAAACATGATTGACCACCTCTTTCTGTGTATATATTGTGTTACACTAACGTTACTGAGTGGTAGGCAGTCATTTGATGATCGCTCATTTCCCACTCATTGTCAGCCGTCCATTGTAAGCTGCGAATTTATCCAAGGAGAAAATGAACACCAATGCTTGTCATTTACTATGGAGAACTAGGTGAACTATAAATCTACGTTATACTAAAGGGAAAAAGGAGTTTAACGAAATGTCAGTCTTAGATAACATCATATCATGACTGAAATTAAAGGCATCTATTATTTTGCATGTTTCTATGACTCGATGGCCTAATTCTGACATATTTCTTTCTAGAATTACCGAAAGAAAAAAAAAAAAAAAAAAAAAAGAAGCAAGCATTTTCTTCCTCCTAGATGGGAGGAATTAAAGAAAATGTTTATCTAGAATAGAAGAAACTGTAAAGACATTGTAAACAATCTTAGAAATAGCGCTACTTAGACCGCAGTGATTTTCTTTGCTAATGAGGGAATGCTGTTTTGGCACGAATACCATTGTTATTTACGCAAGTTAAATAATTCTTTCCAGTATGGGCATGTTCGTTATTTGTATGCGTGCTTGGAAACATAAGAAAATACTTTGTGGCAAATCCAATGATTAACTTAGGATGTCGTATTGTTATTATTTCAAAGAGAAAAAGCCAAAATGTTGCCTAGCCCTATACATGTAATGAAGGGTCGCTTTTTCATTTTCTGTATACAAGTTATTACGTCATTTCTGCAATTATGACCTTGATAATTAGAAAATGACCTTTTTTTTTTTTTAGCATTTTCTTCTCTTAATGCTAAGCTATGAAATCATATTGCTGACATTTGAAAAAAAAATTATGTTGTACATACGAGATACTAAGTTTAGTAGTTTAAATTCAAATGAAAACCAACCCTCGCAATTATAAAGAAAGAGCTTTCTCTCGCTCTATTTCTTTGTGTCTCTTTATCGGTCTTCTCTGTCTAGCCGACAGAACCCTGTTCAGATGTTAAAAATGGACCATGTCCTCACAATGTCTATGAAAGATTATACACGTATGATAATGTAAAGGCAAAAAGGTGCCGTAATTATAGAGACACCTATAAAGCTTACCCAGTAAAAGAAATAGTTTCGACAGAGACTTGTCTCCATACCGCTTATCCCCCACTAATCTAACATTTGTCACATTCTGTGGGTCACGTTTATGGGGACGTACCAGAATTTTGGTCCTCACTGTGTACTTCTGTCCTCACAGATCAACTGGTTAAAATTGTCACCAGTTTTATGAACCCTTTCTGTGGCCTCACTTGAATGTGAGGCGCTTGGCACAGGATCAGCTACTACTATCATGTTAAATGGGAATCAAACACAGATCACCACTAGGCTTCCGCGACCGGTATATATGAAAATACGCACGTAATTGCGACGCATAACGTAACGTCAAACTGACGTTATTACATCAAATTTGAGCGTGCTAACACCAATATCCACTCACTGCTGCCATTACTTCCGTGTAGTATATGTAGTCTGTACAGTGTACACTCGGCATTTGAAAGTTATAATAGTGGGTTTTTCGGATATGACCTTGAAAACGGAGGTCCGTGAGGCGGTAGGCGTTGGCGCGTTAAAGAATCCTCACTACTACGGCCCAGAGAGCTAAGTATAGGTCTAAATTTGTGGTACTTCATCTACAGCTGATGACGTATCAATATGAGTGAAAAAAATCTCAACGGGACGTAAAAGAATCAATCAACCAATCAAAATACAACGTAACTCGTCGGAAAATATTACTTTATTTACCTTATCCCCCTTGCTTATATATAGGCAAGATTAAAGTTTTTGAAAGTAGGTCAAAGCCCAAGGTCAATCGGTCAAAAAGTCTTGATACCGAATGAAAGGCCTAGTCATGAGGAATCTATATATGAAATATCAAAGCCCTATCCCTCAAAGATATAGCCAGGGTTAATGTTTCCTTCGCCGACATAGGGTTGATGACGAACCAAAATAAATAGATAAATAAATAAAATAAAAAACCCAAACAAAAACAAACAAACAAGCAAAAAAAACCAAAAACCCACTGTATTGAAGATCGTGAAGATCGCACATTAGGATAAAAAATCTTCATATAATAATGTAATAATCTCCATGTAGCGTTGATGTGTTCTCCATAGACATCACATTGTACAGAATCATGATCTTTCACAAGATTAACCGGACACTGATTGAATATTTCATCGACGATATTTTGTAAATAAATGTACATTTAAGTAAATATTTCGGTGCATTGAAATCTATTTAAAAGTCTGAAATAATCCAGTTGATCATAATTATATGTAATGTCAATCTTGCAGTTTCATCTTTTCATATAGTTTTTCCTTCATAATAAGTAAAGTGGCATTTGGTTGTTTTTGTGTACATGTCATGCTAAACTACCCCTATGGCAAAAAAAACCCCCAAAAAACCAAAAAAAAAACAACAAAAAAACAAACAAAAAAAACAAACAAAAAAACCAAACAAAAAAACCACGAAAAAAAACCAAAAAACAAAAAAAAAAAAAAAACCCAAAAAAACCCCACCAAGGTGTCATCGAGTTTCATGCGATAATTGACGCGAGCGTTTGCTATGCTATTTCTGATGCAGAAAAACCAAATGATTGTATTTCTGTCGTACAAAATAGTATCCTTGTTTAAATCCGTCAAAAAACAGAATTTTCTGTCTTTATAATTCGTTACTTCGGACTTTCTGTACTTTTCTTTTTAATATGAAATATGAAAAGACTAAGTGGAATGTATATATCCACACAGACGACAATGAAAACCGGATCTAACTAGATTGAAACAAATGTGTCTTCACAGATGCAAATGACAAGCAATTCATTTCAATAAAAGTTCAGCAGAAAAACCATGGTGAATGTAAGTATATTATGAATTTTGTTGAAGATTATGCCAGCTGATGGTCTATATACGAAAAGGAAGAACTTGACAAATTGTCAGAATAAATCAAAAGTACATGTATAAGAGGAACATTAAAAACAAACTTGGACACCATCTTTCCTTCTATGTTTAGTAAACCAGAAGTTATGAAAGGATTAGAAAGGTTACATGCTTGTAACAACATTGTCTTTGTAAGGTTCTGTATGAAGGGTGAAAATAACGAACAGAGATCAATCGCATAACTCTTATAATGAATAAAAATTAAACAGTTGGGCAAACATGGACCCTTGGATATATCAGATGTTGGACCAGGTGTCTAGGAGGAGTAAGCATTCCCTATCGACCGTTCACACCCGCTATGAGCCCGATAGCTTTGATCAGGTAAAGAAAGTAATCCGCAGTCAAAATGAGTATGCGAAAACGGCCTACCAAATGCTATGAAACACTCCAGACAGCATTTGACCCAATGACAGGTTGTATTGACAAACTACATCGATATAACAAGTATAAAATTTGCAAAATGCTGACTTTAAACGAAACCTCTGTAACATTAACTTGTCTTTAGTAGCCTTCCTCGATTTAAAAACTTATACGCAGAACAAACTCTTTCGTATTGAATTAGTAGTGAGACGTAAACACCTTATGCAGGTAATGATACATAAATGTGGGAAGTTGACAATGGAGAAATTGAGATAATTCCGTTTATCATGGTCTTAGCACTTTGAGTTGTCAGTTTGTCGTTAGCATCTATATTCAATAAAACATCTAAATGAGAACCAGATGCGGACGACTCTGAGATGTCTATTATTTTCAGTTCAATGGGATATATCGAATCGATACTAGTATAGGAATGGAAATGATTATGTTAATCGATAAATCGACGCCACAATTTTAAGCGAACTTGGCATTAATTCTCATTTATACTTCTAGTTCCCTTTCATGCTTCACTCTTCAGTTACTGTATCTATACTCTACGCAAATGAGATATTAATGCTGTCTGATGTGTTCATACTGGCTGTTAGGCCGTTCTTGGCATACTGATTGCTGCTGCGGATTGCTCCGTTTGCCTGATTCGGAATGTGGGGCTTGCGGTCGGTGTGACCGGTCGACGGGGGATGCTTGTTCCTCCTGGGCGCATGGTCCCGCCTCTGGTGCGCCGTAAAATGGCTGAAATATTGCCAACACGGCGTAAAACCCCACCCAATCAATCAATCAACTGGAGGTCCGTGTTTGCCCATCTCTCTGATTTGTGTTTTTTATAGGAATTACGAGATTGAGTGGTGATGGTTGTCTTAGTCTTTTCATATACTACCGTAATGTTCAGCTAAGCCTTATCTTTGCTTCTCACTGAAATGTTAGCTAGTGTCACAACATGTGCGAGAAGTAGTGTAAATCAAACGTGGATTCCAATAAATTAGACCTTTTAGGAAATTTGAAATCACAAAAAGTTTCTCAAGTCAACAACATCAAAACGTATGGCTTTTCAACATTTTACACCACCATTCCTCACGATGAATTTGCCATCATAGACAGTTGATTTTTCAATGTAAATTGATTGATTGATTATATATTGTTTAACGTACCGCTCGAGAATTTTTCACTCATATGGAGACGTCACCATTGCCGGTGAAGGGCTGCAAAATTTAGGCCTATGCTCGGCGCTTATGGTCTTTGAGCAGGGAGGGATCTTGAACGTGCCACACCTGCTGTGACACGGGGCCTCGGGTTTTGCGGTCTCGTCCGAAGGACCGCCCCATTAGTCGCCTCATACGACAAGCAAGGGGTACTGAGGATCTATTCTAACATCCCGGATCCCCACGGGGCTCAATGTAAATTGAATATGGAAATATTCATATCTTGTGACCATCATGCTGATTGTGTGCACAAGTACTCTGAAGTTGATATTAAACGATGCTGAAATGTCTCCCTTAAAGCCTAGACCCATTTGAACAGATCTGCACCATTGACTCAAAAGAAGAATAAGAGACAATACACAAAAGATATCACGTTGTCAGTCTGTGTTCGGCTTTTGCATGTTTGTAATAACAATACATTGCATATTTTACAAACGACCGTCACAAAACCTTGATTTTTTTTTAGCAAACATTAAAAATAAGATGTCATACTTACTTCATAAAAGTAACAACGCCAATTTTAGAAATCTCCTCTTTCAAGACAATCCAGGATTTGGCCAGTAAATCTTTCTGTTCTTCAGAGAGTATCGTTTCCTTTCCCATGTCAATTTTTGCCTTGACTTTGTTGGTTTTCCATTCAGCACAGCAATGTACAGAATCCGTGTTACCCATTCTCACACTGACGACAGAAGGCGCTACAATGAGCTCATCTCTGTCAAGGCAGAATCTCCTGAGTGCTAATCTCCGTGTAACTCATCTGCTTACTAGCTTCATAGAAACTAAAACCCTTTTGATTTTCTTCTCATAGATTCCTAAATGATTAATTCTTTTTTTATGCTGGACTTCAGAAACCTATTGGAAATGTGATCCTTCTTAAGATGCAATGGTTCGTTATGAGTATTTCATCAAGTATTAAAAATCACCATATTCACACTTGCATAATTAATCCTGCACCCAAGCATGTCAGTAAAAATATTTAGCAGTGTCTTAAATCTACAATATACCTTATTTCACTAGCTTTGAAATTTTCAGTAATATATGTTTACCAATATAATCAATACAATTTAACAATACAATCTGTCATTGGGTCAATGATGTAGGACAGGTTTCATCGTTACCTTTTCATACCAAATATTTGGTAGAGCTCTCGCCTCGTGAACGGAAGGTCGTGAGTTCGAGCCCCGCTCGGGCCGGCCGCGTCAAACATAAGACGTTAAAATAGGTAGTGATTGCTCCTTCGCCAAGAGCTCGGCATTACGAAGTGAGAGTCACGGGTCTTTCGGATGGGACCTTATAAACGGAGGTCCCGTGTCGCAGCAGGTGTGGCACGTAAAAGAACCCTCACTGCTAAAAGCCATTAGTGCTAAGCATAGGTCTAAATTTGCAGCCCCGTCACCGGTAATAGTGACAGTCGCCGGATAGCTGAAAAATTGCTCAGGCGACTATAAAAAAAACAAACAAACAAACATACCAATTATTAGACCGTTCTTGGCACTGTGATTCAGACTAAGGATAACTCTGTTTACCTGACCAAGATAGAGGGCTCATGGCTGGTGTTACTTGTCAACAGTGGATGTTTACTCCTCCTAGGCAGCTGACCCAACCTCTGGTATGTTCAGGGGTCCGTGTTTGTCCTACTCTTAATTTTGTATTCTTTATAGAAGTTCTGGGATTGATCGCTGTTAGCTATCTTCACATTTTTACAAAAGTATATTACAATAGAAATTAGAATTCATCAAGATCCATAATCCCCCTCTAACAAATCGAAATTTCAAATACTACTGATAAAATTGGGGGATCTCATTTGTACCCCCCCCCAAAAAAAAAAACCCCTCCCAATTTAAACTGAAGAAGACTCTTATTTGTACTATAAAGATCCAGTAAAGTTCAAATTCAATTTTTCCTAGGAAAACTTGGGATATCCAGGTGTATACTGGGCGGATCCAAGTGTATAGTAGGCGGATCCTGAATTATATTATATAAAAGTTAAATGGAATAATTAGTGAATTTAACCTTAAAGAAAACATGAAATCATTATTGAACGAATTCTATTTATCAACATGTAGGTATTTTTCTCATTGCAATATTCGAACAAAAATGTTTTAAAAACATGTATGCCCCTTCCTCCAGTGTGACAATATTGAAAAGAATTAATCTTAAAAGAATGCTGTAAGGATATTGAAAAATACGGGTTATCCACTAGTCAGGGGTACCCGCAATGTAATAAGTTTGATTTTTATCAGGTAAAGGGTTCTAAGATTAAAAGGCAGTATTTTCTTGTATTGGGATTGTCGACCTTACGATTCAAAATGGATTGCATGATACCATAAGACACTTCTGCCAGTGGGAGTCATATTTAAAATGAACAGACAATCAATACATTTATGTGAAAAATGTCTTTTCTGTCAACAAAGGAACATAGTATTTGCTTTGAAGAAAGATGAATTTTATAGATTGATTGTACAGAAACAACTAAAGCCGGTCTTTACATACAAGTTCATCATAGATTTAGTAGAAGATATATTAGAACTACCGAAATACATTTCGTACCAAATGTTTTTGTTTATTTTCCAGTTCGACAATCATCATGGTCATAATTAAACTTTGGGAAGGTTTGCTGCGGTATATATTGTCGTCCGAGCATACATGATCATTATATAATCAATATGTGTATGTTATGAAATGTTCCTAATTCTAGACAATATTTAATGCAATTTGTGGGGCGTTACTGAACGCCCTCTATTGGTGAAACGATTGGATCCGCACCGAAACATTCAACATACAAGTGGACATTATTTCATTCTACTATATTAGTTAACACTACTATATTAGTTAAGAACAACGACGTTCAAAATATAAATTATCCTCACGATGAAAAAAAATGGTAAGAACTCGCCTTTTTATACGTTACATAGAATGACGTTATCTTCACACTATTATAAGCAATGAAGGCTAATGTAAAGTTGTGCATGATTTATTGCTCATGATAAATTAAACTCCTGGTTTTTGACAACATAGATGGCCGTTTCATCAATAAAAATGGAATACAGAAATATTACACTACTCAAAGTTTATGCACGAAAACTCTTAGGTTGACACCACTCAGATGTCGGAGTTCCTCATTGACAATATCAACTATCACGTAGTCTTTGGTAATCAGGTTTTCTAATGGTCTGTTGAAATCCCTATGGGCATGATTTATGCTCCATTATTAGCTGACCTATTTTTGTATTCTTATGAGCAGTATTTATTCAAAAGTTTTTCCATAGGAAGAAAACAAACTCTTGGGTAGTGTTCATTTAGACATATCGTCAACGTTTTATGTATTAACAATACTCATGTTCATTCCCATGTTGTTTCGTTATATTCCTGTGCACTCTAAATAAAAGACAACACATTCTTCCATATCTGCTTCATAACTGGATATTTTATTGAACATAGATGTCAATGGCATACTAACAACACAACTTTATGACAAACGATATTACTTCAGCCTCTTCGTCGTCAACGTCCCATGCTTATGTAGCAACATCCCATAATCACCTGCATATTTTGCTTATGTCTTTCAATTAATTTTCTGTTCTGCGTATGGTCAATTTATAATTCGAGACAGGCTTCTGAATAATAAATTGATTTTCAGGGGTTTCAACAGATTTGTTTAAAGTCAGCATTTCGCTTATTCTGTGGTCGCGGGGCCTCCGTGGCCGAGTGGTTAGAGCATCGGGCTCAAAATCACAAAGCCTCTCACCTCTGTCGGCGCGCGTTCGAATCTCGGCCGCGGCGTTATGTGAGCAAGTTTGCCAGTTTACTTGCGGAAGGTCGCTGGTCTCTTCCCAGGTACATTGTATCTGGGTTCTCTCCTCCACCAAGAAAAACTGGACACCACCAGATAACTGAAAAATTGTTGAGTGTGACGGAAAGCAATAAATAATCAATCAGTAATCAATATTCTATATTCGCTATAATGATCTAATTTATAAATACAAGCTGAGATTAGGTCGAATGCTGTCTGTATATTTCGTACCAAGGTTTAGGCCTTTCTTCACACAGATTGTGACTACGGATTACTCTTTGGACCTTATCAATATATATGACTTTCGGCGGGTGTGACCGGTCGACAGGGAATGATTACTCCTCCTAAGCACCTGATCCCATCTCTGGTATATCCAGGGGTCCGTGTTTGCCTTGCTCTTAATTTTGAAGTTTGAATTCTGGGATGTATGAGATTGATCGCGTTTTTGATTTCTTCACGTTCTTTTGTCTTGTTTACTGGATTTATGGAATTGATCATTGTTCATTATCTCCACTTGTTCATTTCAGCCTATAGACCAGAGCGTAACCATCAAAGAAGTAGTCATATCACATCTTCCTGTCTAATACTCAATCCCACATCAAGAAGTGACCATCAATATGTCATAAAAGCATATTCATGAAAGTTTGAATTTACTGATCTTGATAACACTGACGCCGTGATTTTCGCGACTGTTTATAGGACAGATTTCCAGTTTTCTACATTTATGTCCTGTATCACACAAATAAAAACATTATCTTTGTTTTCTGCTAAACTCATGTTATACGATGTATCCAACATTTTTTTTTTTTATTGTTTTCGTCCATTATGCATTAAAAAGTAAGTGACTTATCTCTGTTGTCAATCGATTTCACATAGTTTACCTTTCAATTTCGCATTTTATATTCCATTTACCCTATCAGTTTCATTTATTTTAATCGACTTCTGTAATGTGTGATAGTCTCATTTCCTTCAGCGATTTGAGATGCTGAATCGCAAATCTGTATGTATTATTCATATTGCCAGTCCCTGACCATGAAAACAGTGACAACCATACTTCTATGGACTATTGCTACTTGTTCCTCTCCCATTATTTCAAGAGCCAGGAGGAAGTCAGGAATGAATACGAAACTATAAGGCCTTCGTATTCTATATTGATTAAGTTCTCCAGGTGTTTGCTTGACTTTTCTAGATTCAATTTTTTTTTATAGACTTCAGATTAATCACAGAGAACGGACACTATATCCGGAACTGAAGGAAGTGGCACTATCAAAAACTGGCTATATGATTCTGAACCCATTTCAAGTTGTTAAGATTTCATGCGTTATCTTATATTCGAACGGTAAAATCAAATACTCGAAAATGCAAATGTGGTACATCTCCCTCGGCAATATGAAGTTTGTTGTCAATTCAGAACATTGTCATTTACAATCATAAACATTCAAACATCATCAGCTTTAGGCGATTTACAGGCCAAATGTATCAAATCAAATTAAATCACTCCGCGCTTAATCCAACATTGGAATTAACCCGTGAGATCAGGTCGATATCGGTCTTTAGGAGGTAATCTGCAAAATCTCATTTCCATGTGAGGAAAAGGACGGGAGACTTAGAAGTGACCTTTCATTCCCTTTCTGTGGACTTTATAAATGCACACCTGTCTATAAACCGAGTAATTGTGTGGTTAATGGTTCCCTGTAACATAGAGCGTTTGCTTTAAAATGTATATATGATCAATTGTTGAAGGAACCCAAGACGTTGTAACGGTTATTGCTAATAAAAATATTTTTTGAATTCAAAGTTTAGCCATTGCTACAATGAGAAAAGTATCTCTCAATAAAGGTAGAAACTGGGATTTCTTTAAGAGCTAATTCGTACTTTGTATAACGACAACATATGAGAACATTACCACAGGTCTTTAATGAAAAGCCAAAGATAACAAACAATGATCAATCTCATAACTCCGGTACAGAAAACAAAATTAAGAGTTTAGAGCAAACACGGACAACCGGACATACTAAAAGTGGGATCAGGTGCCTAAGAGAAGTAAGCATCCCCTGTTGACCGGTCACACTCGTCGTGAGCCCTATAACTTGATCAGGTAATAGAGTAATCCGTAGTCAGAATCAGTGTGTGAAGAGCGGTCTAACAACTGGTATGAACAAAGTCAGAGCATTTTATCCAATAACAGGCTTTGATGTAAATTAGATCCTTATAACGACTACAGGATTTGCAAAAAACTGACTTTAAACTTGAACCCCTGTAATTAATCAGATTGTCCACAATTTTTTCTTCACTCTATTACAGAATGCTGTAGATTGCATACATATCTAAGAAAACTACTGACCTTGATGTCTGTGATGTGGTAATGATATCGACATCATCATAACGATATCGATAAAGAGAAATACTTACTTCAATATTCATAGATAAAGAAATCGATGAAGAGAAAATCTGACATAGATCTCATAAAGAAATCAAATTCAAAACCCCTTATGTCGATAGTACGAAGATATAGAAATCGATATTGATGAGAAATGACACGCTGTTATGATGTTGAAAACGATATCAATGATGATGATAAGGAAAAAAATATGTTCGCTTTGATACGCACATTTTCTTTCAGAATGTTCAGAATATCGGTTAATTCAGATGAGAAAATATTTGTTAAAATGTAATCAGCGGAAAGTCTGCGACTCTGCAAAGATTCATTGTTGACGATGTAAAATCTTAGTAATGCTGTTTAAAATCTAATTCGAATTAACCTGGCTGGGTTTTAACAATTATCATCTGCCCAAAAGTTTTAGTTGCGGGAATATATACATGCGGTTTTAGAACATTGTGTTCAGTTCTAGAAAGATTTATTTGCATTATCGTGGAGTAACCTTTCAATTCTATCGGAAAGACTTTGCTGTTAGCTTAGAAAATGAATACAGAGATCCTGAATAACGAGCTGGATACAAATCAAACATATTTACAACGTAAGCGGAGGCGTTTTGTATCGTGCAGTTTCGACAAGTCCTTCAGGACGAGTTTAATGTCTTTTTCCTCCATTGTTAGGACAGCCCTCAGGTGCTGGAGGTGGTACTCGAACGACTTGCTGTTTACAATGACGACTACCAGACACGGGATATAAACCCTGTCTCTGTAGTTTTTTAAGATCTCATTCATCTACTTCTGTCAAACGAAATAGAATCCATTCATAAAAGCCTCATGGGACAGCTCATGTTTTCAGTGGTCTTATTGAATTCTGTTATGTTGCCCTGATAGTGTACCTTAAATATGCTATTCTTCACTGCTTTGTATTAAGTTTTCTATTGTTGATTTAAACTGCCCCAACAGTATAATGTGAGTCACAAATGTACGAATTTACACATAGTTATGCCATGGTAAATTCATGCACATTTACACCTCTCAGGTTTCCTAAATAAGGAAGATATGCTACCGAGAACACAAATAAGAGTTTATGGAAAAGGAATAAACGTAAAAAGGGCGTCTCCAGTTGATCTTCCAAAAGTGAATTACTTTTGTACATAATACAACACACCTTTACATAAAAGCGATCCGTGTATTAGAGATACGTAAGAGTGAGTTCTCGTATCACGTGATTCAGTTTACTCATAATGGGGACTGCACGCGTAAGCCATCACCTCCAACAATGTCACAGTTACTAGTTAGTGTTTTGATTCATATTGTTGTGTTTGTAAAGAAGTTTACCATCATTTTTGTCATAAGATTTTGCAATGAACAAGTGAAGTTAACGAACAGGGATCAACTTCATAAATCCTATAAAGAATACAATATTAAGAGAAGGGCAAACACGGACAACTTGGATACACCAAATGTGTTGCAACTGAGAGAAGTGAATGAAAAGGTGAAGATAACGAACAGTGATCAATCTCATAATACCTATAAGGAATTCAAATAGAGAGTTGGGCAAACATGGACTATTGGACATACCAGAGGTGGGATGAGGTGCCTAGGAGGAGTAAGTATCCCCTGTCGACCGGTCACACCAACCGTGAGCCTTATATCTTGATCAGGTAAACGGAGTAATCCGTAGTCAAAGCCAAGAACGGCCTAACAATTGGTATGAAACACGTCAGACAACATTTTACGTAATGAAAGGTTGTATTGTGTAATGAACGGTCCAACAATCAAATGCAGTGCGTACTGTTTACACTCAACATCATTGATAACAACAACTCAGCTATCGTACATGTAGAGCTCAGAAATTGGATGTGACTCCACTGGTCTTCCATCAATGAAGTTTCGAGAACGTATGCAGTCGTGTCACAGTTCAATATCCTACCAATCGAGCCATTTCTTTGATAATTTTGAAGTCAGAAATGAGATAAATATGACATATACAATACGAGGGCGAGTCAATAAGTAACCAGCCTAACTTATATCCGGTTGAGATCCACCTCTTCTTTTTCGATGTAACTGTCCTCTAGTGTGATGCACTTAGACCAACCAAGTGCTATTAGCCCAGAACTGAAAAAGTCAGGATCATTATCCATTGATCCACTCCTCACCTGCCGTCACGACGTCTTCGTCAGACCGGAAATGACGTCCACGGATATCCTTTTTCAAGTCTGGAAATACAAAAAAAAGTCGCTAGGAGCTAGGTCAGGCGAATAGGCAGGATGTGGTATTATTCCATACCCGTTTCGCTCTACGCATCCATTGCAACTTTGCAAGTGTGGATTCTGGCGCTGTCCTGTTGCAGCAAAACACCTTTAGAGAGTTGACCTCGGCATTTTTCACGGATGGCGGTTCTCCGCTGATCTAGCAAGATTGCATAATACACTCCAGTTATTCTACTTCTCTTGTGTAAAACATAACGCCTTTTACGTCCCAAAATACTGTGACCATCAGTTTGCCAGCAGATGGTTGCGTCTTGAATTTCTTTGGCCTCTGGGATCCCTGCCCTACCTACTGACGACTCTGAGCTTTATTCTATGACTCATAATAATGAACCAAAGTCTCATCTACAATCACCAGACACAAACGAATTTTCATTTTTTGACCTAATACGCTTCAACAAGGCGCTGAATATTGATGCTCTGGTTGCCATTTGCTAATGGATTTTGGAACTCAACGCATACCTAAACGATCATACAAGACTGTTGAAACGCTAACATGTGAAATGCCTACTGCCTGCGCTATTTCTTCCATATGAATTCACCTATCAGAGTATAACGAACTTTGTTACACATTTCTTCGTCGGTGGCGTCCAATGGGTGTCCAGACCTGGCTTCATCTTCTAAAGACGTTCTACCACATTTGAATTCCCCTACCCAGAATTAACCCGAGCATGATGCAGAAGACCCATAAACATCGACTAACTCGCCGTGTATTTCCTTGCCTGTTTTACCTTTTAAATATAAGTACTGAATAACAGCACGGTAATTAGATGAAGAGCATGTCTTTGCATCACTAGCTATGTTTAAATATTCAGTATCGTATTAAAGAATGACTCGATACGCATGCAAGTCTGTACCCAGGTATAAAACATGTATTGAAACAATTCATGAAAATCGTGACAGTCTCGGTCAATCGGAAATGAGATATTAAAAGACTCCCCCTCATATATATATATATATATATATATATATATATATCTGTGTGTGTGTGTGTATGTGCATGCATGTGTGTGTGAGAGTGAGTGTATGCATGTATATATATATATATATATATATATATATATATATATATATGTGTGTGTGTGTGTGTGTGTGTGTGTGTGTGTGTGTGTGTGTGTGTGTGTGTGTGCATACTATAATTTATATATGTATGGATGATATCGCTGATATTGATAGATACCACATCTCCAGTTGGATTTAACACGTGGAAGTGATTAAAACATTTCATACAGTAATTAGACTATGTGATGTGATTAGGGAATGTGATACTGTGATTAGTGAATGTTATACAATAATTAGTGAATGTGTAAGGGAATCTGATCCTGTCAGTAGGAAATATTATTGTGATTATGGAATATAATATTGTGATTAGTGAATGTGACACTGCGATAAGGGAATGTTACACTGTGATTAGAGAATGTTACACTGTGATTAGAGATTGTTACTCTGTGATAAGGGAATGTGATAGTGTAATTAGGGAATGTGATGTTGTAATCAGGAAATGTGATGGTGTGATTAGAGAATGGTGTGATTCGAGAATGTGATAATGTAATTAGGGACGGTGATATTGAGATTAAGGAATGTGACACTGTAATTAGGAAATGTGATGCTGCAATTAGGGAATGTGATACTGTGGTTTGCGAATGTGATGCTATGATCAAGGAAATGTGATATTGTGATTAAGGAATGTGACATTGTAATTAGGGAATCCGATGGTGTGATTAGAGAATGATATTGTGATTAAGGAATATGATATTGTGATAAGAGAACGTGATATTGTGTTTAGGGAATTAAATAAAGCAATGTAGAAAAAGCAGAAAAGTTTAGAAATATTAAACCAACAGAGAGAGTCTGTGGAGCAAAGATATTTTCCATGGATCTGTGTTTGCTCTTCCTAATTTTGTATCTGGTACAGGATTTATGAGATTTGTCACTGTTCGTTATCTTCACTTCTTCATATATCTTTTGTAACAAAAGTGGATTATCTTATCTCTACGAAAAGCAATTGTGTGGTATATTCATCTCAAGAACTCTGGTCAAAATTAACATTCCTGGTTCCCTTGAAAACTTCGGATTTCCTTTTCTGTCATTTCCTTATTGTTTAATTCTTCTCAGAAAATGAAGAATGTAGCGCTCATCTTAGATTCCAGTGTTTTTGATTAGATCATAGGAATAAAAATCTCTGCTTCACATTCCTCGTGCTCATAGAGTATTTATACAGCATCTTGTTTTCCATCGGACGTTCATTAATCATAAGACTTTACCTGAAAAACATAGTATACCTTATAAGAATTGTCTTTTATTCAATGTATTATAGAGGGACGGCTCATTGATTCTATCTAAGGAATAATTTCGCAAAATTATTGATTTTTTTTTTTTTGATTTTTTCCTCAATTTTTTTCTTCTTCTGATGAATTATGGGTAGGGTTAATGATAAAAATTCACTGAAATATTTCTCTTTCAAATTTTCGTTACCAGAAATGAAAGTCCGAGAAAGATCTAGTAAGATTATATATGTCAGTTTTTACTGCTAATCAATCACAATCTTGACATTTTGTTGTTTTACGATATTCTGTAAGCTATACCATAACCATTACTGTTGATACAAAGCTGACAGAGAATAGATATCATGACTATTTCGTCGGAAAAAATCATTTCCGAACTGAACATAAAACATTAAATACTCAGTTGATCTACTCCATTGCTCTAATGGACGAAAACTCACCACCCTTCTGGCTCCATTGATAGGTAAAGTTCATTCACAGAAAATACTATGTACTAATGATCAACTACACTGACTTCACCGTAATTTACGCTCCTCTATTTAGGTAATTTAGTGCGAAAGTGCAACAAGATCAATGATTCCCTGTCATTTTCCTTTCCGAAAAATTGTCCTTCGAAAGAAGATTATAGAAAACACTTCCATATAAAACATTCTACAACGATTAATTGTCTGAAATAATTCAAGACGGTTTTTGTTTCTTCAAAAAGAACATTAATCAACTGGTCTCCTATGTAATATGACATTGTATGAAAAGGAAAAAAAATAAGAAAATGGAAAACAGTGCGGGAGCAAATCAGCTGATCAGAGAAATAACTTATACAACAAGTGTCTTAACGCCGACGTGACGATAACCATAGAGATATTGTCAACCAGAGATCAAATGTGAAACCAATTCCGGCGGAATGAAGCCGTTACCAATATAATCAGAGGCGTTAGGTGAGTGAGGAATATCTTTACAACATCACGTAGGAATCTGTCACTTGTCAGGAGACCGTTCATATCAAACACACCTGATTTCCTTTTATTCCATATTTACAGGTTTGTTTACATGTTTAACAATTCATCACTGTCAACAGCTCCCAATCAGACACACTTTTGCTGATATCCTTGGTACAAGGCGGAAATTTAAGAACCATTCTTTATGCCAAGCATTGCCCTGAAAAAGGTGCGTCAGTTTGAAACTGGATTTACGGAATTTCCTCGGTTTCTTTTTTTTTCCCTCCGCAATCCCATTTTTTAATCACTTTTCAGAAACCGTAGATGACACATTTAAGAATTTTAATATAGAACTAGATGAAAACAGATTTATAAAATTATTAAAATTCAAATCATTGCATCCTGTACGGGTAGGTTCTAACAGTTCTGAGGACGCTCCTTGATGGCAAAGCCTTTAAAGATATGTTCCAATTTTTGTCAGATTTTAATAAAAATATCAATACTACAGTATTTTATGAATAAAATTAATCTAAAAACTCTATTTAAATATTCATACAAAAAGCTATTATGGTAGAATTAAATAAAAACAGTTTCAAATAGTTCCTTTTTACACATTTCTAAAACGAGTCGAGTGCTGACTACGTCAGTGCCGTATTAGCATATCACGTGATATTTTACCATCCGTTCTTGGATCTGTGCATATCTAACCAACCTTTAGCGTTTTACATATTTTCTAGCATTTTCAGTTTAGTGTGGTATGCCCTTACTTCTATATCTACAGTCGATGAACTCGATGTCCAAACTTACTGACGCCATTGTTTTCCTTCCGACCACGTGTGAAGAAGGCACGCACAATGCATATATTATACAAATAAGGCCAAGCGAAGATTTAGTCAAGAATGAACCAAGAGTTTTGACCTATTGCTTTCATCCTGGATAAAATTAAATAATTTCGCGTTGTATAAGTTATTATATATCTCCATTGTAGATACACTGACCATATTGAAAAAAAAATAGTTAGTAGTACGTATGTACTTTTAACCCCCGTGGTAAGTCCCCGTGTATATCATTAGGTCACTTCCTAAATTCACACTCGATACAAAATATCGACTGTGAATTTACTGAATACTTTAATGTGTTTAAATACATTCTATTACTGAAATTGAATATTTGTCTAGAATTATATTTTTAACACCTAACATTTTTCAATAAATATAGCTTATCGCAAAAAGGTGTGGGAAGCTGGAATTAACAAACCAGAAAACTGCTTTCATTCAAACTTCATTATACCTTTACAGATTGCTTAATTAATGCATACACACAACTGTGACAAAACGCTAATGAGTATATAGACTTGTTAGATTGATTAATTGATCAATTGTGGTTTTCCGCCACACTCAACAATTTTTCAGTTATCTGGTGGTGTCCAGTTTTTTTATTGGAGGAGAGAACCCAGATACAATGTGCCACCGACCTTCGGAAAGTAAATTGGCAAACTTTCTCATATACATCGGCGCGAGCGAGAATCGAACCCGCGCCGACTGGAGGTGAAAGGCCTTGTGATTTTGAGTGCAATGCTCTAACCCCTTGGACACGGAGACTAAAATAATTCAATTTTTTAATTTTTATGAAATTAAATTATTTCTAAGACACGGAATCAAACTCACAAAAGAAACTGTTTTACTGAAAACTAATTCCAAAATGGCCTAGATCTATTTTTAAAACAAAAGGGTGTGTGTGTTAAGTCTCCAGTGTTTATTATATGAATTTCATCATATAAATTTTATTGTCGATTTCGAGAACATTTTTACAGATCCACTTTTCGTTTTCAATTCGTAGATCAAATCTCTCACATGTATCCGTGTTGACTACTCCTCTGAAATAATTGTACAATCATGTTTACATTTAATTTGATGAAGAAATTAAAACTTCATTTTTTACTGATAGCTCTATACACCGGATACAGATATAGTGTGCTATTGCCTTGGTAACTAGACCTAAAACACGCTGTCATGCAGCTTGTTTGCGAATTTTGCTAGTGGTCAAACATGTCAGTTTATTTGAAACAAAGTTTAAGATCTTCCATTCCGAACGAGAGAGCTTATTCAAAACATTAATTACATGATTAATGATAATATTTATTTACACCTAGAATGACAACGATCCCGATAACTGTAAATATATTGATTGATTGATTGATTGATTATTGTAAATATAACGGTAACGTATAGATGATTCTGTTCACGGAATACTCCTTTTACCTGATCTAGATATAGGACTCGCGGCGGGTGTGACCGGTCGACAGGGGATGTTTACTCCTCCTAGGCACCTGATTTCACCCTTGGTATGCCTAGGAATCCTGGTTTGCTTTTCTCTTAATTTTGTATTCTTTGTAACATTTATGATTATTGATTGATTATTTATTGCTTTCCGCCACACCCAGCCATTTTTCAGTTATCTGGTGGCGTCCAGCTTTTGTTGGTGGAAGAGAGAACCCAGATACAATGTACCTGGGAAGAGACCAGCGACCTTCCGCAAGTAAACTGGCAAACTTGCTCACATAACGCCGCGACCGAGATTCGAACACGCTCCGACAGAGGTGAGAGGCTTTGTGATTTTGAGCCCGATGCTCTAACCACTCGGCCATGTTTAACATTTATGAGATTGATCACTGTTCGTTATCTTCACTTATTTATCTACCTATCTTTTTATTTTTAAACTTATTATGACACACTATACTTTGAATAAAACTTGTTTTCAAAATATTTTCCCATCGAAGAATATTGGTCCTTTGAGCTGCAGGAAGGTTTGAGAGTTTTGTCTGACTCTTTGGTAATTAAGTTCCAGGGTTAGGTTTTGGGAAAATGACTTTCTTATGAATTGACGTCATTCGCAGTTTGACGTTAGAGAAATATAAAACTCTTCCATTTGATTAAACACACAACGAAGAATACACGGAAACATGATGATGCCAGAAATAGAATTCCCCGCGGAGTATTTACATTTAGCTGTGCTTGCACTAATTCTGTTTACACCCCATATTGGACTATAGTGCTATGGATCAGGAGAGGTTTCATTGACCTCTGTACAAATATTTTTTCATCATAATTGATAAACTTTGAAATATTACCTTGAAGACACCTGTTCTTGTACCTCTGTAGAATATTTTTTTTTCATCATAATTGATAAACTTAGAAATTATAAATGTTTACAGATTTACTTTAATAATGTTTGATATCTCGTGCTTTAAAAATATAACATCAAATTGAAGTTAAGTATTGCTTGCCAAACGAGATTGTTGAATCAAAGAATTTCCTTTGATAAGTAAAGGATCAATTTTTTTATAATCTACATTCATAATGTTTATTGTTTTGAAGTATTCTAATAAAATAAATTATCAATAATACCACGTTAACATGGATTCATCGCACCATAAGTATATTGTATCACAAGTACACCATGTTGCCCAATAATGGAAAGCGTTTTTTTGTGCATGGGAGTAGCAAGCATATTGAAATTGACACGAGTTGATTTCAGAAATCGGGATGTCGATAACTCCCACAATTTCTCCAGTGTATTGAATATGGCTTTAAATGGCTGCACATGCCTGCCCTCAGCAGTCGCTGACCAGAGCAATGTAAACACATCAACTTAAAAGCGCCCACGGGCAATACTTTGACGTCAAAATTGTGTTTAAACCGATTTCCCAATTCTTTTATGAAAATAATTTTCGAGATTATTAAGTAATAGCCATTGACATTAATTTCATCTGCTTATATCATAAATAGATTATTATGTGGTTGTTTTAAATATGCATTTGTACACTTATACATATATATAATTGATTCATTGTTTGGGATTTTACGCCGTTTTGGCAGTATTTCAATCATTTCTCGGCGGTCATATATAATATATATAATAATCAGGACCGTTAGTATCTATATATATATATATATATATATATATGTGTGTGTGTGTGTGTGTGTGTGTGTGTATAACAAACCAATAGAAATATTTACAGCATATATGATTGATCAATGGGATAGAGAAGATTGATAGTTCGCAATAGACAACATTCCTCAGTCAATGCCAAATACATTAAAAACGGTATAGATTTAATATGTTCTGGGGATGTCGGAATAAACGCCGAGACCACATGGCTGTGTATAAAGTATTTATCAGTCAATAGATATATATCTATAAACAACACTGAATTCTATATACTAAACTGTCAATCATGTTACTTTTAGTATCGGACACACCTCTTTGAAATGTACACTTCTGTAAAGTTCAAATGTCCAATAACCGTCACCAAACGGTCTGCATAGATGGTGCCAAGTCAAAGCCAGTGGAAATGACTTTTAGTGTGCTTGATCACCATTTTTATGCGGATGACTCTCAACTTTACTTGTCTTTTAAGCCTACGGGCATAACTACACAGGCAGAGACATTACATCGTATTGAGCGTTGTCTATACGACATCGTGTCTTGGATGTATGGCAATATGTTGAAACTCAACACGGACAAGACCGAGGTCATTGTATTCGCATCCGGTCGCAATGCAAGCCTCATTAAAAACATTTCAGTTGCAGTAGGTGACTCACAAATTAATCCTTCAACCTGCATTCAAAATCTTGGTGTCATGTTGAGCTCTATCAGTAGATCTTCCTATGTACAATTGCGGCAAATAGGCCACATCAGAAAATATTTAACAACAAAAGCA
The DNA here is from genome assembly GCA_024699665.1 of Ostrea denselamellosa. NCBI lineage: Eukaryota > Metazoa > Mollusca > Bivalvia > Ostreida > Ostreidae > Ostrea > Ostrea denselamellosa. Next base: position 561,533 of record JAMZEH010000093.1, read on the forward strand.
GCTAAGTCACTTGTGAACTCCCGAGTTACATCAAGGGTAGATTACTGTAGCTCTGCTGGTTGGTATACCAAAGACAGTTCTGAGCAAGCTCCAACAAGTTCAGAACACTGCTGCATGTCTCATATCCAGGACCTCTCGTTACGACCACATCACTCCAATACTACGAGAACTACACTGGTTGCCTGTGCAGCATAGGGTACAGTTTAAGATACTTACTTATACCTACAAGGCCTTACATGATGAGTGCCCAATTTATATCAAACGATTACTAGAGGTATATAGACCTACCCGAAATCTTAGGTCTATACAACGATCGGTCACACTAGTAGTTCCTTAAAGTCGAACTGTACCGTGCGGGCATCAGTGCTTCATGTCAACAGCTCCGAAACTGTGGAATGCCCTTCCAGAAATGTGAAGGATTGTAAATCACTATACACCTTCAAGAAGTCATTGAAAACACATTTTTCCATCAGGTTTTCAGTAACTAGCCTCCATCAAGTTGAGATGGGTTGTTTTATATATAGTTTTAATTCATCCACACACACAAAACAAATTCTCATCAACATTATCTCATCATCTTTACTTTAATATGCCCTTAAACTGATGTTTTATATTTATTTACGAGCCTATGTCTCGTAGCATATGTATTGTATCTTATGTTTATATCATTTTGTTTCAATGTTTTATTTAATTGTTTTATGTACTGTAATGCACCTTTGAGCATACAAATGTATGAAAAGGGTGCTATATAAATATGGTATTATCATTATTATTATTATTATTACCTATGTAGGAGTTATATTTGTTACTATATTTATATCTGACAATGTGGCAATGTGTACTTAAACCTGACAATGTGGCAATTATTACTGACAAATGCATACTTGTGCCTGACAATATGGCAATTATTACTGAGAAATGCATACATGTACCTGATAATATGGTAACTATTAGTGATAAATGCATAGTTACACTTGACAACCATTACTGACAAACCTGACAGTGTTGTAATCGTTACTGGAAAATGTATACTTTCATCTGACGGTTTTACAACCATTGCTGACAATTATATACTCTACCTGACAGTTGACAACCATTACTGACAAATATATCTTTTTTGTTTATATTGTTACAATAATTACTGACAAATGTTTATTGAAACTTGACATTGTGACAATCAATACTGAAATAATTGTCAAATACAACTCCCTGTAACTTGTCGTTATTGTGTTCTTCATGGCGATATTATACCTAGATACAAATGTATCGGATTCCTTATCTGGGCCTAGACTAATCCCGTAATAGAAAACAATAAGACACTGAAAAATGGAAAACACATGGAAAAATAGATCTTATTACCTCCGACTACGTGCCTACATAACCATACCAGCAATTTCAAATAGGTATCAAATGTGAAAGCAGTGTTTTAAAAAGAGAACACGTCAGCAGAACCAAATCAATCGCATTAAATTCTGCTTGATTTCTATTTAGTTGTAGATCTGCTTATGTCGCTCTGCAGGATAATGTCCATGTGGAAAACGCACATTTCCTGTTTACAGATTAAAACCGTTTATGACTGTCAACATCTTCTAATCACTTGAACTTTGATTGACACGTCTAGTGTAAATATTGTCCAACAGTAACTAAGATGTTATTAACCCCGGTAACCTTAATCTGTACCAAGAAATTAATAACGATTTTCAGCGAAGAATTGTAATTGCTCTGCTGATTAATTACATGATGTTTGTTATTCAATACTTATTTTTCCCTTCGAGGATTTCCATGTGTGTTCTTGACATTGAATTTTTTAAGATGAAGTTCATTTATTTTTTCAATACATGTGGGTAGGAGCTTAGACGCCCTGTGCCGCAGGCATAAATCATGAAGCACGTCAACATTTCATGAAAAGTATGCCAGAGCAGTACGCTCGAACTCACGACCTCTCGATTACGAAGCGAACGCTCTAACCACCGAGCTACCGCGACCTGTTTTAACAGAGATACACATATTACTATATATATCAAGACTGTTCACAACTTCACTGCATTCATCAAGAAATGGCTATAATTACAGTTTGTAAAAAAGGAAATGTAAATATATGATTACATTTCGCAAGTCTAATTGTATTTACATGATGGTGTCCAGAACACTGCGAATGTTTGCATTTAGTACAAATAGTTGGAAGTTACATGATAATGTTTACGTTTCCAATGTTTTTTTGCATTTCATATCTTTACAAACTATAGTGATAGCCATTTCTCCATGAATGCATTGCAGTTGTAAACAACGCGCGTATGAATCATAATAAATATAGTACGTTTATGATAACGGCTGGCAATTTCGAGGGAAATAAAAGAAAAATGTAAATTTTTTTTTTAAATTCCATCTTGAAATTACAAGAAGGTATGAGCTGTAATGCTTCACGTCGACACACTTCTCATTAAGCGCGTTAGAACTTCGACTCCTCACGTCAACACACTTTTCGTGAAACTCATGACAACGCTTCATGAAAAATATACCGACGTGAATCGTCGCAGTTCATACTGTCTTGTTTCTTTACATCTTATGTGTCCAGAGTGTTCCGTATGTTGACGGTTCACTTGGCTTTGACTTTGAAATAATTTCCATTTTCATGTCTGCTATACTTTCAGTTTGTTACATTTAATTACATGTAATCAGTTTCGTAATAAATAATATGACTATTTGTTTATAAGCGTTTATCTATTTTTAGCAATAATTAGCATGTTAGCATCTCCGTTATAAATTAACATCCCTGTGGGAATCCGGGTTAAAATAGGTCCTCAGCACCCCTTGCTTGTCGTAAGAGGCGACTAAATGGGGCGGTCCTTCGGATGAGACTGCAAAAACCGAGGTCCCATGTCACAGCAGGTGTGGCACGTTAAAGATCCCTCCCTGCTCAAAGGCCCTGAGCGCCGAGCATAAGCCAAAAAATTTTCAGCTCTTCACCGGCAATGGTGACGTCTCCATATGAGTGAAAAATTCTCAAGCGGGACGTAAAACAATATACAATCAATCAATATAAATTACTACTCACAAATTCCAGACTTGTCCTTCTTTTAAATATCCAAATTTAGCATCGATAACTTAAAATTTTACGCTTTGCGTCTATAAATCTTGATAGTGTTTATCCTTAGTAATGAAAATAATTTAAGCAATGGACTTTCGCTAAATTTCTTTAATAATTTTCTAAATAAATATCTTGAAGATTTGTATACATAGAAAGACCAAGGACCGTCTGTATGTATAGTTTTTTTTATCTTTTGTTTATTTATTTCCGGAAATTGTAGTCATAGACAAAGCAGTAGTATCTATACGTTACGTCAACACTTCGACGAAAGGTACGTCGTATGTCCACAATTTGCGGTGAAAATTCTTATTTCCCTGTTGGACTTTGTAATTTTTTACTGTGTAGATTTGACTTGTATCCTTTTTAAAATCAATTACAGTACAATATCGCAGGGTGGGGGCAACACATACACGTGTTTAAAATGTTAATAATGACCTATACTTTTCCATTGTGACCTCTCACGAGTAAAGGAAAAATTTTGGCTATCCATTGATCGTCCTTTCGTTGACCTTGTAAAGGGGAATAAATCAAATTACTGGATGATAGTTGACCGGAAGGAGAGAAACATATAGATTTATAAATATAATCAACTAGCATCATTATTTTCTACACAAATACTCTCCTGATATTAATTGAACTATAATCAAGTCTCAGTGCCTTAAAAATATGTGGTCTGTACATTCATCGAATCGGCCATCTTCGCAAACCAAAGGATTGCGGCCACTCTGCTTCCCACAAATGGACCGAAAAACCTTGGTTTGCGGAGATGTGTTGATACCTTATAAACTTACCGCATAAATATCAGTAAGAAAAGATGAAGACAACGAACAGTCATCAATCTCATAACTCCTATAAGGAATAAAAAAAATAAGAGTTGGGCAAAAATGGACCCCTGGATATACCATATGGATGGAATCAGGTGTCTAGGAGTAGTAATCATCCCCTGTTGACCGGCCACACCCACCTTGAGCCTTATATCTTGATCAGGTAAACGGAATAATCCGTAGTCAAAATCAGTGTTTAAAGATCGGCCTAATAATTGGTATGAAACACGTCAGATACATTTGGCCCAATGATAGGCTGCATTGACAAACTAGATCGCTATTATAACGACCATAGAATTTGCGAAATGCTGATTTTAAGTAGGACTGCTGAAACCCCTGTTAACATCAACGTGTTTGTCAGTAGCATGCTTCGATTTAAACAGTGATCATGCACAGAACAAATTCTTGCGTATCGAATCATTTCAGAGATACACTATATACAGGCGATAACAGAATCCTGGTACATATAGATGGGAAGTTGACGATGGAGAAACTGAAGTCATCACGTTTCACATAAGTCTGAGTTGTTGGTTTGACGTTAACATCTATTATCAGTAAAATATCTAAGAACGAAGTAGATGTGGAATACTCTGCAGTGTCTTTTATTTCGAATTCACTGGAATATATCGAATCGACATACGATTGATCGATTGACTGATTAATTGATTGATTGGGGGTTTACGCCGTTTTACGGCGGTTAAGTAACAGAAATATGTTTGGTTGTGAGTGTTGAAGTTTCCCTGACGGCCCCAGTGAGCCTATTCTTTTTCGAAAACTTTTGCGTGCCAAGGGGGTTGTGATCCTTGACACAGGGCACCTTTTAACGTCCCATCCGACGGACATAAAGTTAAATATGCATACACAGGTAAAATACATAGACTTTTGTGTATATAAACAATTGTATATTATCAAATGCTAATATTTTCCTGTAAAAATCGCATTCCTGCAAATATTTTATAATAATATGATAGTCAGTATTTCTAAAAGAAGTTCTTGTATTGATTACAAGTTATTACAAAGTTTGTTTCGTAAGGGGGTAAAGTCACTACATTTTAAAAGAGTGTGGTATACAGTTAATGATATGAAGGAAAATTATTATTGTTAATAGATACAAGTCATCGATATATCTAAACCCGAGTTGAAGGCCACAGAAAGGGATTTTTTCTTCTCGTGTATTAGCTCTTGAATTAATTCTGCCTCATCAGAATATAAAAACAGGTCATCTGACAAAGGAGCACAATTCGTGTCCATGAGAATTTCAATAGACTGTTGGAAGACCTGATCACCAGAGACTACAAAGATATTGTTAATGAGGAACTCCAGCATCGTTTTAGTATTAACTTTAGAGTACTTGTGTGTAGAATCAAAGTGGTGTTTTAAAAAAGCAATTTTTTGAATGACTGATCACTAGATATGAATATTTCCTATTTTCATATTTTTAGAAGCAACTGTCTATGATGTCAAAAAGTTTAATCTTTAATTTATCGTGAGAAATGCCTGTGTAAAGTGTCGAAAAGTCAAACATTTTGATGTTATTGATTTGAGAAAAGTTTTGTGATTTCAAATTCACTGAAAGTTCATTGGAATTATTTAAAATCCACATTTGATTTACTTCACTTCAGGCAAATAATGTGGCACAATATTTGAAGTTTCTTCTTCACAGCTGTTAATATATTCTTGAGGAAGCAAAGATGGGGGGGCTTGATAGAACATTTACTAGTTCTAGTAATGTATCTTTGTAAGGGTTCATATGAATTTTAGGAATCCAGTATACGACGGTTGTTTGATATGCAATGCATTGTACGATATCTCAAAAGCATTCGATTTAAATAGTGAAATGAATATTACATCCCTTCAAAGTATTCTCAGCGGTTTGAAATACATAATTGCAATCTTTGAATCCATTTCTGAAATGCGTCATCGTATCCTGATTTAGGTAGATCTCTGAGGCACTGACTGATGGCTGAGCCAAGGTGCTTGTCGGAACTTGTAACGACGACCAGATAAAAATTTTGTAAGTTTTCGAAAAAGGAAAAAGTCGCATGGGGCTAGATCTGGAGAGTATGGTGGGTGTGGCAAGACGATAACCTTCTCCGACTTCAAGAATTGCTTCGCAAGCTCAGATGTATGTGATGGAACATTATTATGAATTAGAAGAACATGCTTAAATCCTGACACATAGCGTCGTTTATAAAAATATTTCTTGAGCTTTTGTAGCAGAACTTCTCGGTAATACCGACCTGTAACACCTTTGCCCTTCGACACCGGAATATGTACGGCTATACCATGACATGAGAAGAATATGCAATAAAGAACCTTCTTTGTGCTTATGGTTCGTTTGGCAACTACAGGCCTTCTACCGTGTTTAGTTAGCCATATTTTGTTTCCAATTGGTTCAAAATAGTGAACCCATGTTTCGTCACCAATAACAATGTTTGCGAATTGACTTTGATTGAATTTGGGAAACATTTTAAGCAGTTGCTTAGCGGCTTGTACTCGTATCCGTTTTTGGTCATCTGTCAATATATGCGGTATCTATCTGGCAGAAATCTTTCGTACTTTCAAAATACGCTTCAAAATGAAATGCACCCGCAATAGCAATATGCGAACAGCTTTGACAATATCACGCATCGTGTATCTGTCATCACTTTCAATTATTTACCTGACTTTCGAGACATTTGCCTTGCCTGTTACAGTCAGATTTTGCTGCATCTTTGATGGACTCTGTGCTAGTCAGACATTTCTTTCTTCGCCGACGAACTGTCTCATAAAATAATTTATCAGACCCATAAACTTCCCAAAATTCAGTAAAAATCTGCATTACCGAATGACCGAGTTTTGTGCGAACTTTTATGTAAGCTCTAATTTCTTGAATATTCTCAACCATTTTTACAATAGTGGTCAACGACTGGCTCTATTGAAATGACTATAAGTTTAAAACTATGTGGAGGTGAAGGCTCTGTTTATACCGTTAGAAAGGTACTGAATAGAGCTACTGAAGAGTATCACCATTCACGAAATCGTGCAAAGCGTTATCGTGCTGTGGTACAATACACATTACATATCGAACAGCCCTCGTACATGTAGGAATCATCCGTGCCATTGACAGGGATATCAAATGTGTTTAAAACGGAAGTACATCTAATACGCTTAAGTGTTGTTTTTTTTATTTCGAAAATTTAACAACGTGCATATTCAGACGAGCAGCCAATCAATATTTTTTCTCGTCTTAAGACAGCTATGAATCGAAACATTTAAGTACATTTGATATTCATTCTTAGAATTTGACGCCACTGGCGCCCAAACGATTTTTGTTACACCGCTCCGTTAGCAAAACTCAACTTTGAAATACTGATTTGCAAAGAAGGCAGAAATCCCAAAAAGCATCGAAGTGTTCAATGTTTTCTGTGTTAACCTCAAGAAAAAAATGTGAATTTAGTTTGTGTCATGAGAACTAAAATATAATGCTTGAAAAAGGAAGTAAGGGCTAATTTGCATAATTTTTAAAGTAGCAAAATATTCGTTACAAGTGTTGATATATTAAAACAATAGGTAGGCCAAGCTGCTAATAACAGGTTTCGTATTTTATACTTTTATTTTCATTCTCTTGGATAACTATCGGTATAACGTCTTTGCTGGTCTCTTGTGACGAGAAAATCAATTTACAGACGTCCTTTACAAAATGTAGCTTTTATCTTTCAAGGACACAGAATGACATTAATCGTAAATATACTAATAACACAAAAAGACAAGTGGTCTATTAGACGAGATGTTTCTGCATTATATCACTCTTACTGACGAGAGATAATTTACATAAAGCTGATATCGTTTCTTTTCTCTCTTCTGCACTTACAATTCAATGTATAACAGTTTCAGATATATTGATTTATTAAATATTGTTTAACATCCCGCTCGAGAATCTTTTACTCATATGAAGACCCCCATTTAGTCGCCTCTTACGACAAGCAATGGGTACTGAGGTAAGAGGAAACTAAATGGGGCGGTCCTTCGGATGAGATCGCAAAAACCGAGGCCCCGTGTCATAGCAGGTGTGGCACTTAAAAAGATCCCTTCCTGCTCAAAGGCCATAAGCGCCGAGCATAGGCCTAAATTTGCAGCCCTTCACCGGTAATGGTGACGTCTCCATATGAGTGAAAAATTCTCGAGCGGGACGTTAAACAATATATAATCAATTTATCAATGATCTGTCATGGGAGACCGCCATTTAAAGAAAACTTACGCCATTTATGAGTTCAACAATATATACTTTACTCTGGGTGTAACAATTTTTGTACATCGTTATACAAGTATAAGCTTGATTAAATTTCCATAATGAATGTACAATGTAAAATAATGTAATCTAATAAGTTAACTTAATGCCATTGTAGAGGTATCTCTTGTTGATGAGACCTGGTCGCACTAAAAAGTGATACATCTTTGAACAAATAAGGGTGTGACCGTTGGGCGCAGCGAAGCGTGAAGTGGTCATTGATATGTTCTAAATGATAATCATAATTCAGTGAAGTACGGTGAATTAGAAATAGAGATATCCTCTCACTTGAATATATACATCATTTATGACATTCTCCAAGCGATAAACGATAATAACATCCAAATATTAAAGGAGGAGAATATGAGGAGATAACTGTAATATGTTAATTAATCATGTTTTCCGTAGACAACGAGATCATTGGATTAAAACTCTAGGCACTGTATTTCCATCTGGATGCAACGATAATATATCCAATGTCGGAACTAACCTCTGAACTTCATGACAAACGGGATAATTTCAATTTTTCCACCGTCAACTTCCCTTATCTATGTGGCAATATTCCATCCTCACCGGCATATGGTGTTTATATCTCCCAAATGATTCGATACGCAAGAGCTTGTTCTGTATATGAACAGTTTTTAAATCGAGACAGACTACTGACAAAGAAGGTGATGTTACAGGGGTTTGTACAGTCTCATCTAAAGTCAGTATTTCGCAAAATGTATGTCGATATAACGATCAAGTTTGCCAGTACAACTTTCCATTGGGTCAAATACTGTCTGACGTGTTTCATACCAATTGTTAGGTCGTTCTTGGTACACTGATTCTGACTAAGGATTGCTCCGTTTACCTGATCGGGATGTAGGGGTTCACGGCGGGTTTGAATGAAAGTGGGTACCAGAAATGGCCATTTTCAGTTTTGGAAATAGATGAAAGTCTGATGGACCAAGATCAAGTGAATAAGGCAGATGCTCAATCAATTTAAAGCCATAATCATTAATGGCAGCCATGGCAATGACAGACTTATGAACAGGGGCATTGTCCTGGTAGAGCAACACACCTTTACCGAATTTTCCGCGGCGCTTAAGTTTAATATTTTCTCGTAACTGTCTCAGAAATTATACATAGTATGTGTCGTTGATTGTTTGACCCTTTTGGAGATAATCTACCATCAGAATAGCATCAGCATTAGCATGCCAGAAAACCGAGGCTATAACCATTCCAGCTGCCTTCTTTGGCGGGAATGAACCAGGGTGTTTCCATTGTTTAGACTGTTGTTTGGGTGAAATGATGGACCCACGATTCATCCATAACAACAAACCTCTGAAGAAAATCAGCAGGATCTACCTCTCAAAGGTTTAGATTAACATGCGACAAAGTGTGCCCGGTGTGCTACTGATCAAATGTCAGAAGTCTTGGTACCAAATGGACTGAAGACTTTCCCATTGCAAGATCCTCTGTCAGAATGGAATGTACGATAATCACTGTAATGATTCTGGGCCTACTCTAGAAGTAAAACTCTTCTCCTCTGGGATCATGAAATTTAATAGTGTTTTTATATTGAATGTTTTAGAAGTACCAGAGTGATAATTTGTGTGGATTGTTTACAATTTATAACAAGGACGATCTACCCCCCAAATATCTATTTAATTTACAATTTTGGTAATTTTGGTAATGGACGACCTGCTCTGTTGAAATATTCATTTAGTTTGAATTTAGTATCAATAGCATTTAAGAAGGTTGTACACATAAACACCAAACTTGGTCCTACCCTGGAGTCAGAACCTCTAATGCAATTTATAGTTTTGGTAGAGACCTTCCTGCTCTACATCACTATGAATTTAGTTTTTCTTACCATATGCGGCTGTAGAGAAGAAGATTTTGAAAATTAGTCAATTTTTGTCCCGCCCCTAAGGCCTTGGGGTGCAAGAATCATGAACTGTACAATATTTGTCCCCCTTGTCCCAAAGATGCCACCTACCAAAGGAATTGGAATGGTAATAATCGAGAAAATGTAGAAAATATTCAAACACAGGACGGACGATGACAGTAAAATAAACCAACAACTTTAAATAGGTAAAAAGAGGTACGTATATCATATTTTTTTATTTATAGAAACTCATGAACTCATTCAACTATTAAGTAGTATTACTGTTTTCTATATAATGATTTGCTAAAACCTGTTACAATAATTATTACATGTATGCAACTTATTTTGAAAAAAATTGAGTGTTTAAATTACAAATTATACATCAGAGTGTTGTATTATTATCAGGGGGATCAAATTTAAAACTTGAATAACTGTAAGCAACTAATTACTAACTAATAAACTAATAAATCAGGCTTCCTACGAATTAAAACCGAGACAGCCGAGAATATCAATAGTTCAACAAAATGGCTGGGTCCTCACAGAATTTTAGTGATGGTTGATATTTTCTCCTTTCTTTTGCCGATTTTGTCTTTTTCCTTCCACATACGTGTTAGCTTTAGAGCCTTACTTCTTGAAACTCATGAAATTAACAAATTTTTTATACAATAGAAATAATTGGGATTCGTAGTCAAATTATCGACATAAAGAACTGTGTGCAATTTAACCGTAAAACTTTGCATGAACCTTACATCGACATTATTAATATTTACTTAGAATTACTAAACTCTTCTTCAAAGCATAATTTTATTTTTACTTATCATTCTCGTTTGCATATACAACCTATCATTACGCCAAATGCTGTCTGGCGTATTTCTTATCAATTGTTTGACCATTCTTTACATACTGACGGTTACTTCGTTTACCAGATGTAGTGAGTGACCGGTCAGCAGGGGGATGCTTACTCCTCCTAGACACCTGATCCCACCTCTGGTGTGTCCAGGGGTCCGCGTTTACACTGCTCTTAATTTTGAATTCTAGGATATATGAGATTGATCGTTGTTTGATATCTTCACTTACTTACTCGATACTAGAATTCCAGGTATCTGTATAAAAAGTTTTCATTTTGTCTGTGATGAAAAAGTAATCGTAAATAGAAAGAAACGTCCATCTCAATTTCCAAAGATTTCTTCTTTTAACAGATATCATTCAATAAAAAGAGAACATTGTCCTGTACTTCTAAACCTTTCTTCTAACGAACAAGTACTTATAGAGTAATATCCTCCACGTGTTTGGATAGGAAGTTATACAGTATGGGGCATGAAATTCATAAAAGTTGTTCAAACTAAATTCTGATAAACGCAGTATGATTTAGACCTGTTGCCCTAAGTTCACTCACATCATTAAGGATAAACATCTACGCGATCTACATAACTCAATGACATACTTTGCTCAAAAATTCACAAATATGCTTTTAATTACTAGTATAACTTTTATAAGGTAAATTCTAATCAAAACCTTTACTGACGTCACAGTGTTTTACATAGTACGTCATGTCACCAGAAAATAAAGTCTGCTCAACCAATCAAATTTCCGTTTTACAAACGTAATATCAACATGTTTGGTATTTCATGATTTCAGGCTGATGTTATCGTGTAATACACTCTATATCTGCAAGTTGTCAACAGTAAAGTCATGTTAAAATATCAACATTTATATGACATTGTTCTGTTTATAAATGCAGAAAACTAAAATAGCACTGGGTTCCGTTTTAGCATCAATCTATAGGATCCTTAGAATCTTAGAGGAAGATCTCGTTCTGTTCGTCGTAATTTTCCAGATTACGTTTACAATGATCTGCAATGTAATTATATCGATGTACATGTGTCCTGTTTTAATCAGTGCGGGAGTTAAAGCCCTCCATTCCTTTTTTCATGTAGTAACACAGGACCTTGAAAAGCTGGATCCACGCCTCCTCCAAATCCATGTTCCACGTGTCCTGAAGGTGAGGCTTAATAGCATACACAAACTGTTCCCCTACCATCTGAAATATAGAATGCTTAAAGTAGAAAATTACAACAACAACAACAACAACAAAAAAAAAAAAACCAGAACAGCAAAATAAAACAAAAAGAAATTTATACAAAAATAAAAACAAACAATTAAAAATATGTAGTAATCAGTAATTTATTAATAAACCTTGAAAGTCTATTCCATCTAGCCTGTTTTATGCAGGACTTTTTCTGCATCTCTTTTGAGGTATCTTGCATGACGTCTGACAGTATAGTTGATATGTCAGTCCTAAATTTTTATTTTTTTGGTCTTCATATCTTTTAATTACCAATATTGTAATAATAGACATTTGCTTATAAATGCGATTCAGATGTAAACAATGGGCGTATGGATCTCGTTAAATATAGTGCGTCTATTTTAACGACTGGGAATTCCAAGAGGAATGAAAGTAAGTAAATATAAAAAATGAATTTGATTTTTGAGAATGCATGAGGTTATAGCAAACAACGCTTCTCGTTACATTACTGACCCCACTGAAAAATGACCCAGGGATCATTTCCTTACGTTAAAAGTTGATCCCGATCAAACTTTAACGTTAAAATTTGATAAAAAAAAAAACCGGTCGTAATGGGGTCATTTTTAACGCTACTTAAATGTTACATATTTAAATTGGAATTGACCCCAATGTACATAGGTCTTCTGTACAGTTCATATCTCATCAGTCACGTGGTGGGGTCATATTTCAACATTGCAAATTGACCCACATATATAAAATGCTTTAATGAAATCCATATCTTAGTCAGGTAGAAGGGTGTCATTATTTCAGCATTGAAAATTGACCCTAACTGTACAGAATGTATCTGTACGATCCATATCCCGGTCAGTTGGTGGGGTCAGATATTCCAAATGTTTCTTTGCGGTTCACATCTCAGTCAAGTAGTAGGGGTAATATTTCAACATGAAAAAAGATCCTAACTATACAAAAGGTGTTCTATACAGTCCATATTTTGGTATAGTGGTAGCGATATAAATTACCCCAAATAAATATTTCTTTGCAATCCATATGTCAGTCAGATAGAAAGAGGTCATAGTTCAACAAAGAAAATTGACCCTAAATATACAAAATATTTTCTGCACAGTCCATATCTCGGTCAGTTGATGGGATCACATTTCTGGAAAAAAAATATCATCATGAAACAATCCAACTTTAAGTACCCTTTTCTATAGACAACGAGATCACTGGATTAAAACTCTAGGAAACTGCTTTTCCATATGGATGCTATGATAATATATCCAATGTCGGAAATTTAACTAGTCCACCAGGAAATAACGTGAATGTGTGGGACTTTTTCCTACATTTTTACACATAGACGTACACGCAGTCATGGACATCGTTCATATAAAAGACCTAGTCTACACGATGTCACACTTGACTCACTTTTACCTTATGTCAACAGGCAATTAGGTCCACATCATATTCGCACAAAATTTTACTCTGTTCCATTCAGAGCTTTGAATACGTTATTCGAAGAATTCAAAACGTGGATTTTTCATCACCAGAATATAGACTGAATTCTATGAGTAAGGATGTTACCTATCACAGGCTCTTGAAACCACCGCGAGTTTTGGATGATACTACTCCCGAATCTTGCCGCCAGATTCTAAAACTCAAATTTACTAACAAAGGAAATGATGCTGTCAACATAAGCAACATTCTTTGTCATTAAAATGTTCAGTTTTGTATTCCAGAATATTTCTAGTTCATGCCTACACCTTGTATTTCCTACAGATATACTTCCACTATTGCATCCAAACTTTTTAACTACAAGCAAACTTTGCATTGCCTAGATACAGACCATCTTATACTCCATCCACCTACGTGTTCTTGTTCTTTGCCTTCTATTAACTATAGTCCAGCTGGACATGTCATTACTGGTGATGTTGATATAGTTAAAAATGAAGACATAAAAATCACTTATTTTAAAAGGTCCTAAATTCAGTAAACCTCCGTCTTTCAATTATCGACAGAATTTCATCTTATTTATAAATTCAGTCGAAGATAATTCGAAACGATGGGCTAAATATAAAAAAAACTTAATACCTTGTCTGAATGGATAAAAAGTATAAGAGGGATATTAAAATCCCGTATCAGACATGTCAAAACAAATATGCTTACCAGCTATCCTTCTGTGTTTAGTAAACCAGAAGTGATAAAAGAGAGATAGGTTGCATGAGGAATATGTTTTAGTCCCAGCTGACAAAGCTTGTAACAACATTTTATTTCTTTGTAAGGCTCATTATTATAACTGCAATGTAAACGAGCGTGGTATTATTCCATATTTAGTAATCGCACTTATACTCCATCTGCCCTTTCAAAAGAGGGCATTCTTCATAAGCATGCTTCTGTTTTAAACACATTTAATATCCAAGTCCATGGAGTAGATGAATATGAGTTACTGTACCTATACTGGATTCCAAACACTCCACAAAAACCAAACAAAGATACATAGCTGGATCCAGTAAATGTTCTACTGAGCCCCTATCTTTGCTCCTCACGATAGTATTAACTGCTATGAAGGAGAAACTACAAACGTACTGTGCCACTACATACACCAGAAGTGGTGCATTGATTGATTGTTGTTTTCCACCACACTCAACAATTTTTTCAGTTATCTGGTGGCGTCCAGTTTTTATTGGTGGAGGAGAGAACTCGGATGCAATATACCCGGGAAGAGACCACCGACCTTCCGAAAGTAAACTGGCAAATCTTTCTCACATATATCGGCGCGAGCGAGAATCGAACCCGCGGCCACTAGAGGTGAGAGGCCTTGTGGTTTTGAGCGCAATGCTCTACATACTCGGCACGGAGGCCTCGTCCCCAGAAGTGTAAATCAAATGTGGATTCTACAGAACTTTTAATAAATTTGAAATCACAACTACAGAACTTTTAATAAATTTGAAATCACAAAACTTTTCTCAAATCAACATCAAATCGTATGACTTTACAACACTTTACAAGACCATACCTCACGATAAATTAAAGACTAGACTTTTTGAAATCTTAAACAGTTGCTTCTTCAACAAAAATGGTAAAAGAAAATATTCATATCTAGTGATCATCCATCCAATAAATATTTTGTTAAACACCACTCTAATTCTAAAGTTGATATCACAAGAGTTCTTCATTGACAGTATCTTCGTAATCTTTGGTGATCGGGTCTTCCAACAGTCTGTTTAATTATTATGGGCATGAATTTTGCTCCTTTGTTAGCTGACCTATTTTTTTATTCTTATGAAGCAGAATTCATTCAAAAGCTTCTATAGGAGTGGAAACAATCTCTTGCTGTGGCCTTCAATTAGACATTTAGATATATTGACTACGTTTTATATATTACCAATGATCATTTTCATTTTCATTTATATGAAAAGGTTAAGATAACGAACAGTATTCAATCTCGTAATAATTGATATAACGATCTAGTTTGCCAGTATAACCTTCCATTACGTCAAATGCTGTCTGACGTGTTTCATCCCAATTTTTATGCTCTTCTTGGCCCACTGATTCTGACTGCGGATTACACCATTTAACTGATCAAGATAGAGAGCTCACGGCGGGTGTGACCGGTCGACAGGAGATGCTTACTCCTCACAAGCACCTGATCCCACTTCTGGTACATCTAGAGGTCCGCGTTTGCCCATCACTCTGATTTGTATTTTGTATAGAAATTGTGAGCTTGAGTACATTATTTAACTGCTCGTTACCTTAGCCTTTTCATTTAGAATTATCCCAAATTTACAATTTTTGTGCAATCCATATCTTAGTCGGGTAGTAGATAGGTTGGTAGTTTGTTTGTTTTACGTGCCGTTGATAATTTTTCATTCATATTGAGACATCACCAGCTGTAGGTGAAGAACCACAAATTTAGACCTATGCTTAACGTTCAAGGCTGTAGCAGTGAGGGTTCTTTAGCGTGCCAACGCCTGCAACGACACGGGACCTCCATCTTTATGGTAATATCCGAAGACCCGTGTTTCTCACTCTGAATGCAGAGCGATTAGCAAAGGAGCAATAATTACTGATGTTTACGTCTTAGGTTTGACGCAGCCATGGCACGAATGAGGAGACCTCCGTGTTTAAGGTTATATCCGAAAGACCCGTGATTCTCACTTTTAAATGCCGGGTGTTTGGCGAAGGAGCAATCACTACGTGTTTACGTCTTAGGTTTGACGCGGCCATGGCACGAGCGGGGCTCGAACTCATGATCTCCTGGTTACGAAGCGAACGCTCTGACACTGAGCTACCGCAAACAGTGATACGGGTATTTGTATAACATACGGGTATTTGCATTACATACGGGTATTTGTATAACATACTGGTATTTGTATAACATACGGGTATTTGTATAACATACGGGTATTTGTATATCCTTACATCTATGAAGTCAAATCTGGCGTTGTAATTGTTATGTCTCCTCCCAAGCTCATGCATGAGATTCTGTAGTTTTTGCGGCGTCCGAATCCGAGTCAGACATTTGTCCACTGTCCCCATTACACGGAGGGCATGTGACCGCAAGATGGCACTTTGTTCCATGTCTTCCTTCGCCAACTGTTGGAATGGCAGAAACGCGTCCTGTACCTCAGGGTGTGTTTGAAATAAGCTGAAATATATATACACAAATAAATTTTTCGAAATATGATACTTTTAAAAAGAGCAATTCATCTAATTTATAGTAGAAAATATTGTATTATGTGGCGGATGAAAGGGGACACCTGGCACAACCCCAACCCCCAAATTTTCAAAATTGAGGTAAATCGTGGTCTCGTGTTTAAAAAAAGGAATTTCTTTCTTTTTTCCTTACTTTTTAACAAAAACTTTTTTTTATTTATTATTACTTCTATTTTGAGAACTGATATTTTATTCAAAATAAACTTTAAAATTGTGTCATTTTGTTAATGTTAACTGACAGAAAATAGCAAAAAATAGGACACATATTTCAAGCCCTGTAAAATCAAGGAGCTTCCGGAGGCTTCCTTCCCTGCGCCCTCTGGATCCTTGCCTCGTGAAATTACGCCCCCTAACTTCCTGGATCCTCCCCCGGTATGTAATCTGAATTCTTTGATAAATCAGAATATCAAGAAGGTAACTGAAACACGGGACACTCTCCTAAATGACACTTGTCTACGGAGATACAGCGATGGGTTTTCTTATCAAAAAATCGGGGATGGTAACGAAAATATAAAAGATGATTACAGAAGAAACCCTGTGTGGTATAACGTCCGATTGCTGCCAGCTGCCGTCTGACTTTACGGGTTGCAGTTTATGATCTCTGTTTGTTATGAATAATCAAAAGCTAAAAATCTGAAAATAAATTCTGGTTGCAAATACTGTGGATGCATTATTTAAATAATAAAGTGTATTCCTTTTGTTAAACGGGAAATTAAAATAACAAATGCATAACGTGTTAGTGAGTTTTGCAGATTTTTTCTGCAATGATAGAGCGGCCTTTATATTCCCTTTAACAAACTGAAGAGATTTTATTATTCTTATTTATATATTTATGTCTCTTTCTTTAATATGAATACATTCAAGTACGTAAAATATTAGTCTAGATATCTTTGATATGTAATTTATTTAAACGTAACAGCTGAAATTCATACGACCCTGGCTTGTCTCCGTACGTAGTTGGTAATGATTTCCATATCTGAAGGATGATAATGGAAAATCGTTCAAGGGAACAGACTAAACCATCGTATAATATTAGATATTTTACTGAAAATAGATGCTGTCGGCAAACTAACAACTCAACTTTATAACAAACGGGATGATTTCAATTTCTCCATCGTCAACTTCCCTTCTCTTTGTGGCATTATTCAATCATCAACTGCTTATGGTGTTTATATATCCCAACTGATTCGATACGCAAGAGCGTTTTCTGCATATGATCGCTTTTTAAATCGAAGCAGGCTACTAACAAAGAGGTTGATGTTACAGGGGTTTGTACAGTCTCTTTTAAAGTCAGCATTTCACAAATCTTATGGTCGTTACAACGATATACTTTGCCAGTACAACTTTCCATTAGGTCAAGTGCTGTTTGACGTGTTTCATACCAATTGTTAGGTCGTTCTTAGCACACTGATTCTGACTACCGGTCGCGGTAGCTCAGTGGTTAGAAAGTTCACTTCGTAGCCGGGAGGTTGTGACTTCGAGCCCCGCTCGTGCCATGGCCGCGTCAAACCCAAGACGTAAAAATAGGTAGTGATTGCTCCTTCGCGAAACGCTCGGCATTTAAAAGTGAGGATCACGGGTCTTTCGGATATGACCTTAAAAACGAAGGTCCCGTGTCACGGTAGACGTTGGTACGTTAAAAAACCCTCACTGCTACGACCCTGAGCGCTAAGCGTAGGTCTAAATTTGTGGAACTTTATTTACAACTGGTGACGTCTCAATATGAGTGAAAAATTCTCAACTGGACGTAAAACAAACAAAACAAACGGTTTGCTCCGTTTGCCTGATCAGAATGTAGAGCTCACGACGGGTGTGACCGGTCGACAGGGGATGCTTACTCCTCCTAGGCACCTCATCCCACCTCTGGTATGACAAGGGATCGGTGTGTGTCCATCTCTATGATTTGTATTTGCTATGGGAATTACCAGATTGGATACTGTTTGTTACCTTAGCCTTTTCATAGGTAAACTTATTTATTATACTTAAAGGAAATAAAGTTTGGCTTGATTTTTTAATTTACTATTATTATTATTATTATTACAAAACTATAGGCATCAAGTAATCCATAGCAATAGGCATTTTGCGATGTTCTTAATTTAGCGGAAGTTCTCTTCCAAAAAAGCGCAAAAAAGAATACGCCGCCAAATACATTACCTTTACAGTAAAAATGGATAGGTGTAGTAAATTTCTGTCATATTTCGAAATACACTATTTCACGCGATGATTTTACATTTAATGAACATTCAATCACGTTTGTATTCTACACCTACTGACCATTAAATCACGTTTCTTCTTGTGAAAAATAAACACTTACCGAACATTAAATTAGAGTTCATATTTACTGAAAGCAATACAAGCTGTAACTGAAGGTATTTTACAACTATAGAATTAGGCAACATTTGACACCTATCGATATAACTTATAAAATCCCCAAGATCTTGAGAAAAATTCAGCAAAATAAACAAGGAAATATTATTTGAGAGCATACCTACAATGAGCGTTTCGTATAAACTGCCATTGCATCGTATACACGAAGATGGGAATGATCATTGCCGAACATAATCGGGTTGCACTGAGACCGAGGTCATGCAAAGACGGAGACTGACGTGAGTAGCTACAAATTTCGTTTGTTTTAAAATATTACCACGTGTCATGAATGACTTTAACTATTATAAGTGTAAGAAAATAATTAAATTATGCAAATATGCCACTCAAATAAAATTTTATTAATAAATTTGCTATTATTTGGCATATTAAATTGTTTACACGTGCGCAGTGCCTCTCTTTCGCATTTTTCCGAACTGGCGACTTCCGAAGTCAGTGCACATCGGAGATTAAGAGAAGGAATTGCTATCGGGATGACAATGATTCGTGAATCAACATTTTTTGCTGATTTGACGGGTTTATTGCTTCAGATTCACCCTGATTCTATGAAATTATATATGTTCAATCACAAATATGTTATTATATTTTATATTTTTTCAATTTATTTACCGTAATTTACAGCTTGTATTGCTGTAAGAAATAAAGTTTGCGTTTTCGTGTATTTTCCAGGATAACTTGAGATTGAGAAATCTTATTTCGAAATATAAAAGCGTCGGCTTTCATATCTCAGACAACATTTCAAGATCGAGGAAGTTATCCAGCAAAATTCACGAAAACTATGAATGGGAAATTTACAGCCGACCTTTACCTGTACAGCTACGGCTTTGTCACTTTGTGACGTCATGACAGCTTCCGAAACGAAATGCTGACGAAAAAAGTGAGATTATAAGATTTACTATTTTGAAACATTTTCAGGTATTTAGTTTGATGTTGATTATATGATTGCGATGTAATTATTTGATCTGCTCTGTTGGTTGGTTGTATACAGTTTACGTCTCCCTCGAGAATTTTTCACTCACATGGAGACGTCACCATTGGCGGTGAACGGCTGCAAAATTTAGGCGTATACTTGGCTCTTACGACCTTCGAGCAAGAAGGGATCTTTATCGTGCCACACCTGCTGTGACACGGAACCTCGATTTTGCAGCCTCATCAGAAGGCCCGCATCAACCAGTTGCTTCTCACGACAAGCAAGGGGATACTGAGGACCTATTCTAACCCGGGCCTTGATCTGCTATGAATACACAATTCAATAGCACTACAAGCATCTATTTAATATAATGATTCATTAAATGAATGTGTTTAAACCACGTTTCATGTGTGTATTCTGTTTTTATTAAACATTAAATCATGTGTCATGTGCGTATTACATTCTTTTTAAACATTACATCACGTTTCATTTGTGTATTCTATTTTTACCAAAAATTAAATATTAATTCACGTTTTATGTGATGATTCTACTAACATAAAACATAGTGACAACAGATGTCAGTTGGAACACAAGGGCCCGTCAAGAACTTTGCCTTATTAAAATTATCACCATCTATATCTATAATTACACAAGGGAGGAATCCGAAGTCTCAAAAATCGCTACTTCAAATTTTCATTCGGCTCGTTTTTATATTCTACGGACATTAAATTTTACAATTCCGGTCTCGATCGATCCGGGAAAGATAATACATTGTAAAAATACCTAATATCTGTTTGCACCGGCAATAAATATGAATAAGCAATACATTTTCTATTGCTTTTGAACCTCGGGAACTTTTCCTCAATCAACCAAAATGGCATACGCGTTCTCATTGGTCAGTTCAATTCGCTCTTCAATTTCAATCAAATTAATTGGTACATTGTGTTTGAGAATAGGTTAGGTGGGCTGTCGGAGATTATATAGAAAAGAGAGGGTCAATTCGTGACGAGCCCCTGTGGTTGCAAACAAAATTTTTCCCGTCACGAATCCACAGCCTCGTACATAAATTGTCACTGAACGTGAATGAAAAAAAAACAAGAAAATTAAATGTGATGTAGGAAGTACTTGTTTGGATTTGTAAATTATAACCATGATGTTATTTTAGATCCTCATTGGCCATGAATTCGAGGTTTAGATTACTTATATTAGAATACAAATAGTTCTGACTTCACTGTGTTTAATTTAGAGACTTTTCACAATTTATATAATCATATTACATGTTACTAGTACATCGAAAGAAAATACTCTTCACATAAAATGAATACATTGTTTCTATATATGGCGGAGAGATATTTCTCTGCAGAATAAGAAACACGGGCTACATTGTCTACTGGATACAACAGAATCAGTCATTTATCTGCTGATTGATCTCCGTGGGAAAATGTCAAGTTCCGGAAAGGTCTTATCTCGTGACCACGACACAACTAGACAGAACACGAATGTCTTGTAGTAAAAATGCTATTGATAGTGCAATGTATAAAGAAAATATCACGCGAAAATACTCTATTTTCCTGTAGTGTGAATCTGATGTTTTTATGAGAACCAGCACACTGTGATTGGTTCGTTACCTCTTTCGATTTGGCTCCTTAGACGTGTTACGTTTATAGACGTAACTTATCAGTGAGTGTTAATTTTCCTCAGCCACCGACTTTCTCATCCTCTCTTCAGTTTTAATTGTTAACTTGCATGTTACGTTTTAGGGTTCAAATGCATTTAGAATGTCGTACCAAAGCGTTTTACAACAAATAAATTATTATTTTTGTATCAGTGGTTTTTTTTTTAGTGTGAGGGTTTTAGGGAGGATTAACACATCATCACAATGGCTGACTTTCTTTTAAAACATGACTGAAAATATAATTTGTACGTTCCTTTTAAAAGTGAAAATGTAATCGCCTAGCTGGATACTCAATGGGTTCACGTGTCGGCTGCTGATCTGTAGATCATGGGTTAACGTGTCGACTACTGATCTGTAGATCATGGGTTAACGTGTCGACTACTGATCTGTAGGTCATGGGTTAACGTGTCGGCTGTTGATCTGTAGATCACGGGTTAACGTGTCGACTACTGATCTGTAGATCACGGGTTAACGTGTCGGCTGCTGATCTGTAGATCCTGGATTAACGTCTCGGCTGCTGATCTGTAGATCACGGGTTAACGTGTCGACTGCTGATCTGTAGATCACGGGTTAACGTGTCGGCTGCTGATCTGTAGGTCACGGGTTAACGTGTCGACTGCTGATCTGTAGATCACGGGTTAACGTGTCGACTACTGATCTGTAGGTCATGGGTTAACGTGTCGACTACTGATCTGTAGATCACGGGTTAACGTGTCGGCTGCTGATCTGTAGATCACGGGTTAACGTGTCGGCTGCTGATCTGTAGATCATGGGTTAACGTGTCGGCTGCTGATCTGTAGATCATGGGTTAACGTGTCGGCTGCTGATCTGTAGGTCACGGGTTAACGTGTCGGCTGCTGATCTGTAGATCATGGGTTAACGTGTCGGCTGCTGATCTGTAGATCACGGGTTAACGTGTCGGCTGCTGATCTGTAGGTCACGGGTTAACGTGTCGGCTGCTGATCTGTAGATCACGGGTTAACGTGTCGGCTGCTGATCTGTAGGTCATGGGTTAACGTGTCGGCTGCTGATCTGTAGATCACGGGTTAACGTGTCGGCTGCTGATCTGTAGGTCATGGGTTAACGTGTCGGCTGCTGATCTGTAGATCACGGGTTAACGTGTCGGCTGCTGATCTGTAGATCACGGGTTAACGTGTCGGCTGCTGATCTGTAGGTCACGGGTTAACGTGTCGGCTGCTGATCTGTAGATCACGGGTTAACGTGTCGGCTGCTGATCTCTAGATCATGGGTTCGAGTCCAACAGGTTTTTTTTTTAAGATAACTCTCTACTAAATCTTCATTTTTAACTAAATAAGGTAGGTTGGAAAGTTTAAAATTTCAAATAGTATTGTATACATTCATTACTTTCCATCTATATCAAAGATTTCTGTGGTGTATTATTCCTCTTTAACTTACTATAGTAATAAGAATTGAATCTGATTGGTGATATACAGCTAGCATAAGTGTATGTAATTTTGCTGCATGATTTTTGCAAAGTTGATTGCCTAAACACAATTCAGGATTTTCCTGAAAACACTACACGTTTCTCGATAGGGGAATATCATTATGTAAAATATTCAACATAGTTTGATAAAGCATCTTACAAATTAACAATTTCTATCCATGTGACTGTGTATTTTTAAGAACGCTATGCACAAATGTTAAAGGTAAATACAGAAATGTTAAAGGTAAATACAGAAATGTTAAAGGTAAATACAGAAATGTTAAACGTAAATACAGAAATGTTAAACGTAAATACAGAAATGTTAAACGGAAATATAGAAATGTGAAATGTAACTTGACAATTGCAGCAATTATTGGCGCAGAGTCAATCCAGTGGGTTGGAATGACTGAGTAAAGGTTGTTATGCAGTGTATTATTCGTTGAATGTTTAGAAAGAAATGTGTATTAGAAACTTTTAAGTTGTCAGTGTGTCATACTTATTTTTTGATAAGAAAATGCCAAACTTGTTTTGAGGTATTACAGGTAAATCCACTATTTGTTGTAATAACCTCTACAGGTTTGTAATAATGTTTACACAGTTCGTAAAGGGGTGCATGTAACACGTCAATTCACCATTAATTCAATGTAAATTCACCATTTGTACACATTTTGTAGACATGGTTCTTTATCGATATATTAAATCCTGTCCTAATGAGATACCTCGTTTTTTGAACTTCCATAACCCTCGTACCTAATACTTAGCATTGGAAGAGATAGCGCCACGTGGTCTCATTTGGGTTCTGACGAAACGAACACGTTACCAACTTCACTTCCGGCGACGACTGTTCTCAATTTAAGAAGAAAAACAAAGTTCAGAAACTGGCTGGTTGAGAAAAACACAATTAGAAAAATTAATGAGTATGTAAGTAATTACTTCTCGGATAAGGTGGTCCCCCCGAATTTCTTGACGTAAGGAGATTCTCATAATGTGTAAGAATAGATTGATAATTTGATCGTGTTGTTGTTGTTGTTGTTGTTTTGGGGTTTCTTTTTTTTGGGGGGGGGGGGGTGTTTGTTTTGAATTTTGTTGTTTTTTTTTTTATTTTTGGGGTTGTTGTTGTTGTATTTGGGTTTGGTTTTTTTTTGTTTTTGTTTTTGTTTTTTTTGTTTTTGTTTTGTTTTTTTTTTTGGTTTTTGTTTGTTTTTGTTGTTTTTTTGTTTTTGTTTTTGTTTGTTTTGTTTTGTTTTTTATTATTATTATTGTAATAGCGAAAAACAGCGAGGCTAAATATGACGTCTCATTATTGTTTACATTAATGAATAGGCGAATCAAATATATAAAGTCATAATGCAAGGTCGTTGTTGGAGGTTTTCGCCTCAGCCGACATACCGCAAAACATTATACAAAATTACAAAGGGATGAAACACAGATTCTAAAACTTTACACCGCCCTCTCCATGATTTATTTCGTTGTTTATAAAGAAATTTGTTCTTAACATTGATGATATTAATACGAATGTCAGGAATCTCTATATACAAAGGGAAATTTGATACATGCGTATAAATTTCCTGAGATAATTTGTGTTGATTATTTTGTCTCTTCGGAGGTATCGATCAGCTTTATAAACATTGAAAGCGAGATCAACACAATTAACTTATGGTTTTCAATTTAACCCGTTCGGACAATATCCGGTTCAAGTGGATCGGAAAAGTCAATTTGTTCGGCTTGACTTGTGTCGAGATGTTTACGAATTGATATTGACGTCCGTGTGGATTTCCTGTCGAATAAATTGCGCTTTAATGAAGCTTCAGACTATTTCTCCATGCATACAATACTCACTGCATACTCCAAATTATGTTTACCGATATATAATCCTAAGTTTAGTATTAAAAGAAATCGTTTTACCTCAATAAAATTTTTTTGGACCGGACAGAGGTGGGACTTGCTTCAGATTCCGTATTCGACCAAAATTTTTCAAAATGAGTGAACAAGTTAGATTTTTTAGCGAGCAGGTTAGAATTCCATATATATATAGAATTCCATATATATATATATATATATATATATATATATATATATATATATATATATAATACATGTATGTCGCAGGCATACAAAATTTCCTAAATGGCGTCGTACCTGGTGGAAAATCCCCCCCTCCCCCCACACACATTCTCATATCCCTACAACAACGTCAAAAATATGAATATTTTTTTTATGAAAAATCACTCAGTTTCAATGTAAAAACGTCTTAAAATGTATATTTGCTTTCTCATTTAAGAATGATTTTTTTTATGAATTAAATATTGTGACAGTCAATATTCATTTTTATTACACTTCCCAAAGAACTAATTCCAGCG
Organism: Ostrea denselamellosa; assembly: GCA_024699665.1. Classification (NCBI taxonomy): domain Eukaryota; kingdom Metazoa; phylum Mollusca; class Bivalvia; order Ostreida; family Ostreidae; genus Ostrea; species Ostrea denselamellosa. The sequence continues at coordinate 587,098 of JAMZEH010000093.1, forward strand.
GCGTAGTTTTACAAATGTAGTTCGGGTTAAGGTAGTCGAAAGGGAATGTTTTGAATCGAAATGCAAATTAAATAGTCCGTAAGGATAAACAGAATCACCCATGACCAAAGTTTGTTGTTGGATATCATCCTCCTCCAACTCGTGCGTTTTCTATCCCCTCGTCAAGGCTCGGGGCACTGAGGAGGAGACAGGTCGTCCCGAAAATCTGACAATCTAACTGTTCGTGTCGTTGGTCATTTTAGTGCTTTGTATAATTTTTGCATTTGACCGTGTGTCCACCTTGTGGATCCGACAATGAAAGAGTATTGGAAGTTGTTGGAACTCGGTGCTTATGATGTATAGATAATAAATAGATTAAATAAATTAAATAAAATAGAGAGAGGGGGGAGAGAGAGAGGGGGGGGGGGACTGATCCTTTTAAGGAAATATTCAGTCGGATTTGTTTGATACGATACATAGTAACATTTGCCTTATATTTTCTCGAGGGGTGATTTGGGAGAAGGCAAGTCCATTTTCCAGTTACTTTACACTCCATAAAGTTGGAACTTGTTTGGAGAGTTTAAGAATCACTTCAGATACACTTGCATATGAAGTGATTGATTCACAACTTTAAGAACAGTAACAGGGGCGGATCTAGTAAATTTTCAGGGGGTGAGGGTTGCATTCAATGTCTGTACATTTTCCGGCCAACCGGAGGGTGTGGACGCAAAACGGCAAAAATTGCCTTTTTGTTAAATTTCATAAACCGGGGGGTGGGGGGTGGTAAGGGGGTTGCAACCCTATAACTTCCTCTAAATCCACCACCACCGAGTGACATCATATTTCTTGATCCTAATTAATTTCTTGTAACTATTGATTTTATAATGATGAAATTATCAAGAATGATATATGTATGTGTGATGAAGCCTGAATATAAGTGATATTGAAAGACTAAGATAAACTTTCATTCAGCACCAGAGTTTTAATGTTTCCATCCATACATAATTTGTCATCTATCAACGAACTTGCTACTGGACTTCAGGTTGTGTGTGTGTGTGTGTGTGTGTTGTTGTTGGGTTTTTTTAGGGGGGGGGGGGTTGGGGGTGTGTGTGGGGGGGGGGGGGGATTTAATTAATTTTTTTTTTTACATCATGGTGACTCTTCGCCGTTCGATTCAGCCAAGCTCCAAATAAGGTTTTCATTTCTTAATGCAGATCCACAAAACGATCGGAACAGACACGTGTATCAAATCTTAGTAATTACAGAAAACCAAAGAAATATTTTAAAGCAGGTAAAATATATCCAAACCAAAATTGTTTTATTTTCTGTTTCAGTTTCAATCAACATTTAAGGGGCATTTTATTTAATGGAAATTAAAAGCTGCTAAAGTATTTGATGATCCCCAGGGTCTGACTTATTTCTGTGTACTCTGGAGACTGAGTCTGTCACGTCCACCTTAATGCTCGTTATCAATCCAGTTCTCTGTATCAATGAGTATCAACATCAGAAAAACTTATACACAGTTACAGTCCCCTTCAGTCAATATGATATTCTCCTTCGGTCGATATAACAGTCTCCTTCAGTCAATATGATATTCTCCTTCAGTCGATATAATATTCTCCTTCAGTCAATATAATTCTCTCCTTCAGTCTCTCCTTTGTCAATATCAAGTTTGTTTGTTCCTGATCATCATGAACGATGCTTAGCGATTGGTCTATACTTGTCTATTGCGATCGTATAAAACGACAAATTCAATCCTAGGGAATTCATGATCTAGATAAATGTCTTAATGATATTTTAAATAGACTTCCCTCTGTCTAAACTGACAATTTTAGCACTGTCGAACTTATGCTAGATCAAGCTTTCGTCTCCGTCAAGTGTCTGCATTGACCGTTGCCGTCATGTGGACTTCAGAGTAAAACTCTCAAGTGATATAAAAATTCACAAAATCCTCTCATCGAACTTTCATCAAAATCCTAGACAATTAGAACAGTAAAAATCCTCAGAATTCCAGAAATAGCTTGAAAGTAGCCACTGTAACTAATCTAATACAGAAGTGCATGTTCATGTATACTTATAAGACGGATGCAGATTTAAATGACTTCATATTTTATTCCAGCTATCTCTTTATATATTTACATTTCCAACTATTTTGCCTTTGATATTTTTACAATTTGTAATGACAGTCATTTCCTCATGAATGTGCTGCAGTTGTGAAGTGCAAAGTTACTCACTTCAGTGACACAAATAAACTGACCACCCTCGAATTCTCTCGTGAATCATTACATATGACCCTGACACTTTTGTCATCGCATCAAACATGACTTCCTGTAGCCGAAATAATCACCCTTGTATTTATGCATCTCGTAACCGGAACAACACACTCACTTCATCTCCACAGGTCCGGCCTTCTATTTCTGTATAATTTAATTGTTACCAACTTACATTTTTTTTTTCCATTCTAAAAGCTAGTGTTATACGAGAGACAACTCTTGCACTAACGATACCCAACTCCCAAAAATTCGTTACAAATTAAAACTACAAAGGTTTAGAAGTGGTAGACAGGAAAGACAAACGATATAGCCTTTCATCAAGCACATTTAAACTCACTGTGTAGACCCATAAGAAGTACGTGACTATCCAGCACAGATTGCCAATTAAAATAATCTGACCTTACACCTCTGACCTACCTTACACCTCGCAGATTTTGTTTTACGGATTTTTGTGACCTGTTTCGTTAATTTTGCACTGCTATGGATGAAAATGTAATATAACATTCATTGATAGTAATTTCAATATTTAATACATAAGAAATAAGTATTTACCAATATACTAAACAAACAATTTTGGTTTTACTTATTGCAAAGCATGTAAACTTTTTTTTTTTTCAAAAAGTAATTGCGAAAAAAAAGTTCACTTTTAAG